>CM040931.1:15917795-16010295 GCA_023029165.1 Gobiocypris rarus | reverse complement strand
AACGATGAGTGTGATGGGGAAGTCATGTGAGGGTCAGGTGGTGTTTTTCATTTCTTTTAAAGCTCATGTGAGTTGTCTTTTTAATTGGGAAATGCCTCCAAAATATCCTCACCCCATGTTCCTCACCCCTCTATAAAGAAAGGCCCACACCCTGTTTCTTCTGCGGTCCTGGGCAGTCCCTAATCAAAGGAGTTCCTCCTTTTGAGGTGCTACAGAAGACCAATATGCAAACGACCATGACTTTGCTATTACTGGAGATATTGTGAGAAAGATACAAACAGGAAGTGGAATTTAAGTGTACTTATTGAAAGACGGGGTACTAAGTCTGCACACAATGTTAGATAAAGCCATCTGAGGTCTGCCAGGCACATCCTCAGTTGCTCCACACCATAAAGTATACTGTACATAGCCACGGGGTGGAAAGGACAACCCAGAGGGAATGGGCCGCCTATGGAGAAAAGCTTATTGTACTAGAGGTACAATAAGCAAAGCAGCTCCTATTGAGATAGTACTGAAGCAGTATTTAGCCCACAGTGTACATTTCAGTGGTGGAGGGGGGCAAACACACTACAAGCTTTGTGGTTCACGCTGGTCAGTGGACACTTTCAGGCTCTGTCACCAGGGCAGTTGCCAGAGGTTGACTCAGTTCCAGGAGAGCAGAGCTTTGGGAAGGGCTGTCACGCAAACAGCTGTACTGATGTACAGAAGAACCAGACCACCGGGGTGGTTCATTACCTGCAGTTTTGAGGGAAAGTTACTTTTAAAAGTATGCATTACAATATTGTGTTACTCCCTAAAAAAGTAACGAATTGTGTTACTTAGTTACTTTTTATGGAAAGTAATGCATTACATTACTTTTGCATACTTTTTCTCACCTGGGCTCAGCTTCCTTGCTTGTTTTTTTTTAACAACAACTAAATTTTTAAAAATATTTTTGGCAAATGTAAAGGCCCTTTCACACCAAAAGTGACAAGAATGAGCCTCAGGCTGAACGAACCTGTAAACACACCTGTAAAGTAGAGGGCACAGCTCAAACTAATCTGAATTGTGGACTGCAGAAGAATAGGATACAGGAAAAGAAAGTTCACGCTTACTTCAGCAATAAACATTTTTTTTAATTGGGACGTTTATCTTAAGTCATTTTTTATTAGCAGTATGGTTGAAATTGATCATCAGCAGCAAGGACATATACCCCCAGTTTCACAGACAAGGCTTAAGATAGTCCCAGACTAAAATGCATGTTTGAACTGTTTTAACTGAAAGCAATTAGCACTGATATATCTTAAAATATGTCAGTGTCATAGCTTTGTTTCAAGATGCACACCAGTAAGACACGTTTATAAAAGCTACTTAAATTTCCTAATTGAACTAAAGCCTAATCCTGGCTTAATCTAAGCCCTGTCTGTTTCCAAAAAATGCATTACATTTTCTAGACACAATATCTAAATATTTATTTACAATTGATCAGCAAATTTTCATGTTCAAAATCAAGTCACCGAAATCTTGCTAACGTGACCACAACTTAACGAAATGCAGCCATTTCAATAGGCATCTATGCAATCAAGAATTTCAAGGGTGAAAAGAGTGAAAGATTTCCAAAATATGCATCAGGTTCCGTTGTAACTGTGAATTCTTTTTATTGACTAATAGAGAGCAGTGACCTCTGTCAGAGATTTACTTCATACATCGCAACACTATTGCGATTCATGACTTTTCCCCCATACATTTTTGCTAACCACATTTTTAAGTGTGTGGAAAATACTTTACTCATTTTACCAAATGCAAGTCTGATTGCTTTTTTTTTTATTTTATTTTTTTATCTAAGCGATATGACATTGATCTTGCAGCTAGTCCAGTCCCAAGTTACACCATTGGTTGAGTCAGTGTTGTTGTTTTGAGCTGATCAGGCGGGTATTCCAGAAAGCAGGTTGTGTGTATACATACCCGGGTATGTTTAAGAGTAAGTAAGCGTATAACCTCAACTTTCGGTTCCAACAATGGAGGTAACTTTGAGGGTGTAAGTAGCCAGCAAATCACTCTCTGAACATAACCTGCTCCGGTTATATAATATATATATAAAATATATATATATATTATATATGAATTCTAAAGCACTATTACAACAAGGTAATGTTAACATTTTAATTTAATTCAAATATATTTACTATTTATTTTATTGTCATCTCACACATGGATCTGCATTCAATTAATTAGCATCACACAAACAATATAATCTTTATTCTCAGTGAATAAAGTATATTAAATGAAAAGGTCGGAGAAATTATTGCACAACCACCAAATAGGTGGTGATGTGCACTAAGTAGACATGGCATGCTTTTTCCAAGGGGGTAATCCAGCCCCTGGGAAGCGTACCT
Organism: Gobiocypris rarus; assembly: GCA_023029165.1. Lineage (NCBI taxonomy): Eukaryota > Metazoa > Chordata > Actinopteri > Cypriniformes > Gobionidae > Gobiocypris > Gobiocypris rarus. The sequence goes on along the minus strand of CM040931.1, from coordinate 16,007,920 downwards.
TCCATAGGGGCAGCCATTGCTAACCAAGCCATCACCTGCTGTTAGCATCCCATTGATTTTGGCGTCACTTTGACAGCGAACAACTTTACATCTGAGGCGTGTAAAGACTCCATTTGTCCATTGTTTATTTCTAAAGAAACACGACAATGTATAAAAGGCTCCATTACCTTGTATCTTTCACTATTGCCCCGTAGAAGCCGTTTTTGTAAAAATAGGCTAACGATTGCGTCATAACCACACAAATCTCTTTCGCGGAGTAAAAAATTACTGAATAGACAGGAGGAGAAGCTTGCAGGCAATCTTTTACTGTCTGAGGCAATCAGGGGGACGTGGAGACATAAAGTCCGATAAACACAAGGGAGAAGCATGGGGAGAAGCACATAGAGAGCCAAAAGCAAAGGGACAAAATATTTCAACAACGTGATTCAGATTTCACTTTGCCCAACTACTAGAAGACTTACAACTCTCAGACAGGTTGCTCACATCACATCTACGTCTTCAAGCTCAGTCAGGCTGCGCAGTACGTTCAGCCAACAGGAAGTGAGTGCTTCTAATTGAAGTCTATGGGATCGCTCTGTCCATTTCTTTTACTGTCTATGGCTTTTCCTTAGCGTATGTTTCCATGGTTAATCATCGATTCGTCGTTCTGTTGAGAATGTCTTAAGTGTTAACCAGGAACATACTCTGGGTTGTACGAACTTGGTACCAGAACCTTGAGTAAGCAAGGTCTGGGTTAATCAACCAAGAGTTCAAGGTATAGGTGACGGTAAGTTAACTTTGCTCTGTTTGCTTGCTCTGTTTGCTTGAGGGGTATTCCAGAAAGCAATGTTTTGATCGTGCTCCACAGCCACAGTATTTACACTTTTCAAAAGGGATGCATTGATATTACAATTCTGACCAGTACCGATAAGCCAATAATTATTTTCAGGTAATGATCTATATTAAAGGTGCTCTAAGCGACAGTGCTCCAGCCAATAGCCGACAAGAATGATTTGGGGGTGGAAATCATTCTTGTCGGCTATTGGCTGGAGCACTGTTTGTTATGCTTCGTGAATCGTGGTCCAGGCTGCACCAGTGTGTTTTTGTTGCCATTTGTGGAGTTTACGCGGACTACAGAGACCATGGAGGAGGAGATGTTTGCTGTATGTGACAAAAAATGTTTTGGCCTAAAACGCGTGACATCGCTTTAAAGGATATATTATATACGATTACATAAAGTATATATTAATTTGACTAAATAAACAAAAAACTTAAACACAAAAAACTATTTTAAATGCTATCATTTTAAATGCTCAAAGTGAATTTAGACATCACAATATAATGCACAGTATGAATAATGGATATTCATTTTACACAAATATTACATTTAACAATGTTTATATACTATAACTAAAAAAATAAGGAAAATGAGCATGCACAATTACATACCAAATACTTACCAATAAAATCTCTAATATCAGCCAATAACATATGGCACCTATATTGTGCATCCCTACTTTTCAAGGGAATCAAACTATCAATAGCTTACATATAGTTGTCTCAACCTCTTAAATTGGAATAGGAGTATTTTAGCATTGAAAAATACTTAAATTGTAAGTATGAGCAATAGCTTTGGCAAATGACTGAGTGGTAATTTATAAATAACTGGTAAACAGTTCCCATGAAGAAACAACCTGATAGCTTAACTTGATTGTTTCTCAGAAGATTGAAGAGTGAGAGTAGGGCGTTCTCATTTCTTGTATCATTGTTGTATCAACAAAACATTTCAGGCTCAGCCCTGAACATAGTGACGTATATATGCGGCATATACTGACGCTGCTCTGTGCGAACACAACCTCCTCTGGTGACGTTGCTCTCCCACACCGCCCATCAGCGAATGCCAGGCATACACTGCCCCGATGGAGATGCATCCAAACAGAGCCAGCTATCAAAGTGCCCATTGTCACAGTAGCCAGTGAATTCACAGCATCTCACATCAAAGGTTGAAGAAAGAGAAAAAAGAAAAAGGCACAACGCTTATACACACACAAACACACCTGCATGCTTACAAAGTCTCATAGTATTCAATATATCACTATGCTTGTGTGCCGCCTTTAACACAGCAAAGCTCAATGCTGCTAAATATTATATATGTTTTATATATTCCAGCACTGGTTGCAAACATTTATGTGAACAATGGAAAAGTTAATGCTATCTTCCTTAATTGGCAAAGACAGTGATAAAAGATAAAGGAAATGATAGGGGGTATAATCAGGAAATGACATGAGTCAGACTCAAACTCAAACACATTTCCTACACAAACACCATGTGTCAGAGCACATGCACTAACCACCAGGCAAATATTCACACAAATGTCCTAAACATAAGAATTCTATGAAAGACGCAAATCTGAAAATGCCCTCAAAACACATGTGCGTAAATACTAATGCACTGGGTGAGTTAAGGTTTGCCAACTAGCTCCTGCTACTAGATAAGTAACTATACAAAAATGGATCCAAAACATCTTTATGGATTAATGGCATTTTAAAAGTTTATTTGAACAAAACTAAAACAATTTGCAGGTACTTTGAAACAAACGGCTATTTCATCATAGCATGGTAGACATTTCCAATGAATGGGAATGCTAACGGATAGCTCGCTAGATAGAGACTTCTAGCTAGCGTCCTAGACTTCCTAGAAAAAAACGTCATTATTTCCTATAGAATGCAATTAGCATTAGCCAGAGTAAGTGATTGGTTTGTGTTCAAAGCGAGCGCCTGCAATATCAGATATGAGCTCATTCACAAATCTGAGGTTTGGTGAGTAACTGCTGCATATATGCAAATGTGAATATAACTCATAGACACTGCAGTAAGCTGCACAGGAATGGTTGTCAGGGGTCTGGTAATTAACCAGATTATGTTGGCTTTTCATTTTCTGCCCACCCTTGTTTTACCATCCACCCTCTCTAGCAAAGCAGCGAGGCAAGCGGAACCAAAAATAACACCCACACTTTCTGTTCCTGTTTGCAGAGACACCCTGTTCCCTCGGGGTAACAAACTGCTGCTGTGTAAAATGCCTCTGCAGCAGTGAACTTTCCATGCTCTGGCCAACTTATCTGGCATGTTCTAAGGATTCACACTCGCACATGGTATTAACACTTGCCGGGATAATTCTAGGTGGGATGGGTAAGGGAAGGACATGAACCTTTTGACAGTGTCGTCACACCACCCTTTTCCTTCCTCTTTTTCCTCAAGATCACCAAGAGCGTCAGTTTTCCACAAATCTGCTTTAATTTGAGATTTGATTTGGTACAAACCAGGTCACAAACATTGCAAGGAATTCAACTGGAACAGATAAAATGGCAGATATTATAATTCTACACAGAAAAAAAAGAGTGTTGGACTTACATGATTTAATTGTTTACATCGGTCCCACATGAATCAATTAAGTTAAACAAACATAATTGGTTCATGTAACTTCAACATCATAGTATGAACATATTTTAAATGACCCAATTAAGTATTCTCAAAGTGAATTTTAAATGGCTCCCTGACATGATTTAGGCATTCAATTTCATACATTTATTCACTGCCATTTTATATACTTTAATGTTACACAACTGATTTATTTTACTGCATTACCTAGATGACAAACTTTCAGCTAATAAAAGCATACATTAGCATCTTAAATGCTAAGCATTAAAAGCTTCTTCGGCAAAGCAGTTATGACTTTAGCTGTATCAAGCAAATGCTCCACTCTTCTCCACAGCGGTAAAATTTAAATTGTTCTAATAATTCCAAAATTATTGAGTATTAAACATTATTAAACCAAATCAAGTCTCCCCCTTTCTCATCTTGCTCAAAAATACATTAAATAACACTTTTACCTATAAAATAACATTTACTCTCTCTTGATTTAGCCATATGCAAAGCATGCTGGGAACTAACTAGCCCCACCCAGTTTCAGTTAATGCAACACAAATCATTAATATAATCTCAACACAAACGGATTAAGTAAACTTCGATTTGACTTATTTTCTTGATTTATTTAAGTGGATTGAAGTGAACACAATCCAATTAAGTTTTAACAATATGTATAGCAACTGTGTTGCTTTAGCTCATTTTAATTACGCAATTTGAGCATGCAGTACAAATAATTTTTTTCAGTGTATGCTTTGTCAAAATACTTTTAATTTAACAAGCAAATTCAGGCATCACAACATTATAGTATAAAGTATAAAAAAGGACATTCAGATTAGGGCTGGGCGATATATCGAATATTAGCGATACTATCGCAATAATTTTGACGACGATGTAAAATTTGAAAATATCGTGAATATCTAATATTTCAAATTCAACATGCAAACTTTCCCAAATAACATTACCAGATAACGCACAGGTCTGCTTTCACCATTCCCTAAACATCGGAAGCAGAATAGTTAAATATATACGCACAGCGTATGACAAAGAAAGCAACAGAAACATGCGCGCATGAGAGAAATAATAGCGCTGCCCGGGACGTGCTCGCGCTGCTGGACACACGCCTTTCAGACAACATACGATCGGGATTCAGTTCTTTCATGGATTATTGGGTTTCAGTCAAACAAATGTAAAAATGCACGTGCAAGCAAGTATTCAGGTAAACACAGTAGTGTATGTCTTTAGTGAACGTACCACTGATCTATATAATTTATATAGATCAGTGGAACTTACAGTGAGAAATTGTGTGTTACAATGAATTTGGTCCGTGGAGCTCTTAAAGGGCCGGACCTCATATTCTGTGTGATTTAATGTTAATCAAAAAACAACGAAAATTAGAAAACCCCCCCATGCTTGGATAAAAAAACTTTTATATATTTATTAAGAATCAGTGTAGCCTATAGTTAATTTATAGAGTGAAGACTTTTTATATATATTTGATTTTTTATTTTTTATTTCTTGACCCACTGTAGCTGAAAATAAAGCACTGTTTTTGTCATATTGTTTGTAATTTGCATGTTTTACTTATGTTTTTTTTTTTTTTTAAAGATCAAATTAAAAATCTATATTGTAATTATAAAAGTACATTTAAAAAAATATTGAATTACTCGTATCATGATTTAAGATTTTGGTCATCCCAACCTGTTCAGTAAACGTAAACATTTTGTATTTAATTAGGTTCTATCTAAATAGTTTTTGTTGTTTTTAATGGGGGCAAAACAAAATCTTTTTTTAATTTTAAAAGCAATTGCAAACATATCGAGATATATATCGAATATCGTAAAAATTTGGACAATATCGAGAGATAACTTTTTTTTGGATATCGCCCAGCCCTAATTCAGATTTTATTTAACAGTGCTATTAAAGTAATGTTGACCTTTTAAGTTAATCGTTACCAATATGATAAAAAAACAAATAACTTGAATACCCTATGATAACCAATATAGTATCGATATACTGTGCATCATAGTTTTAATCAATTCTGTACAATAATCACAAAGATGGCAGAGATTATTTAAACAATATGGAGCACTTCAATTGATAAACTGAACATCATCTGATTTCAAGAAAATAAAAACCAAAAAAATCCCCAAATGATGCTTGTGTCATGTGCAGTGTGGTCATGCCTTTTGGGCTCCCAACAACACAGTGATAACCTCACACAAACTCATGCAATCAAATAAATAAACATCACTGAACTTCTGCTTTTAAAGTCACTGATTCTGCTGTCCTCATTGCTAAACTGATCTACACCGTTTCATTTCACTGCAGATTGACAGTGATAATGCAGAAAATGCTACTTCACTAAATATCAAAAGAATAGAAAACGCTTTCAGGTTTCCCAGATTTCACGTGAACAAGACACTTCCATGACCTCTTATACTTTTAACTCTTTCCCTGCCATTAATGGAGTTTTCCGTCGTTTATAAAACAATGCTTTCCCGCCACTGATGCAATTTTCCAGCTATCCATGTTTTCACTGTTACACATCTTCTGAAATAGTACAGAATCTCCAGATCCAAAAACAAGCGAAAAACAAGCAGAAAGAAGAGATAGAAGCACTGCTTATGCACATGTAATCTAACATCATGATCAAACATTAAAAACAGCAATAAATCAGAACTGCCTAAATTTACTGAATGAAATTTAGAAGAGGTATCGAACTGTGCAAGCTTTTGGGGGTGCTACGTCCAGATTTGACAAAAACAAAATGTTCTTTTAGTTCAAATTCGTTTGGAAAAGTTATGAAACTTACCTTATGCAACTTGTAAGTGCTGATAAAAAAAGAATGCGTAAGCTAAGATTTTTTTTTTTTTTTTTTAAATGCTGGCGGTGAAAGAGTTAAGTGGTCATATGCTAGATTAAACGGATTGCTGGATTTGCTGGTTTTAGTCCAAAAGGCAAGACAACTTAATCTTGACACAGCTGTCACAATACATTAGTGTGTCATACAACAACACAGCTGGCTTTTCCCGACAGTTTTAAAATATATATTATAAAAATGATATATAATTCAAATGTAAGTATATTTTGTTTGGCTGCATTTATTTGAAATATTTGAAAAATATTTGAAAAATTCTATTTTAACATTTTAAAATGTAATTTATTTCTGTGATGGCAAAGCTGAATTTCCAGCATCATTACTCTAGCCTTTAGTGTCAACTGGTCCTTCAGAAACTATTCTAATATGATGAATTGCTGCCCAATAAACATTTTTTTTTTTTTTTATTTGAAAACTGTTCTGCTGCTTAATACACACACACACACACACACACACACACACACACTGAATAAAAATATGAATTTCTTTAAAAAGATGTAGGCCTATACTTCATCTCAATAACACCTGATGTGAAGTTATGTCTAGTGTCTAGGGGGAAAAAAATAGTGGAAATACAAAAACGAGGATGACACTCCTACATTCCTGAAATGTCACTGTTGTACACGTGTCTCGTGATAAAATCTAGAGCATTGTTAAGCTTGATTATGTGTTAGTGTGTAGTCTAACTTGATTAGATTCTAACTTATCTAACGACTAAAATGACCCGTGGGTGACTTCTTTCAAAATGTTCAAAACATACACAAACAACATGACTGCCTCGTTTTGAGCTGTCTTTGCCATGCGAATTATTGTCTGACCTCTTGACTCTGAAGCGGTGGAAAATGTATTTGTTTATTATTATCATACAATGCTGCTATTGAGAAGTCTGTTTTCAAAAATCATCTAATAATGCAAACGCTGTGGTGTGCAGTCAGAGCCACGTGCAAAGATTTTCATGGACTTGGGAAGGACCATAAATGGTTTCAAATTCTATGTTAGACCTAGTAAGAAATGCTCAAATATGCTTTATATTTTTATATAAAGCCCTTTCATTTGGGTCATTTCATACTGGGGGGGCACTTTATTTACCCAACCCGTGTCACTGATTACTCACTCGTTTAACAGGAAATCATAACTCAATACGACCTAACGCAACTTCCAACTTTGATGGCACTTACTGGAAAATACACAAACGACCCAATGGATTTTCTTAACAGACAGGCCCAGCTGCACTTGGACACACGCTGAATGCTGTATTCTCCACGGCTTTCTGTGCCTTTATTCATTTCTCTCTGTGAGAAATATCTAACAATTACCTCTTTGTGTAGAAAGTTCTGAAAGTGATCTGGGTGTCCTCCACGCGCTGCTCTCTCTACATGACTGGGTGCCTGCCTATGAGTGGGCTGAAAAACTGGAAGAGAAACACAGAGATGTGTATTAGTGCCCATCCTTTTCCCATTGAGTAACATGAAGGTGTCCGGCTGTGGCTGGATGAATCAGAGTGATGTGAACACTGCAGATAGCTGTGGCTGTGCTGTTTCTAGCAGTCAAAGTAACAAGGCAACAGGTGCATCGCAGATATATCTATTTATATGCACAGTTGATATCTGGGTCAAACCATGAAACATCTCATTAAACTTCTTTCCAAACTGTGAGAGTTAAACTTGTACAGTGCATTCATTCGTATAAACTCAACAACTCCGTAAAGTTATTCTGCACAATGAGGTGTAAACGATTGGAGTATCCGTGTTAAAGGTGATGATAAAAATATAATAATGTAAACACAATCATTATATTCAGTGTGATCTAATGATCTTAGAGCAGGTGTCTCCAGAACAGGAAATGCTTTTGTTCTTAGGGAGAACAGTTTAAATGCGTGTATACCTCTAATATTTAAATGATAATATTTATTGTGAATTGTCCCTGTAAAAACAAAACAAAAAACTCTTACTATAAAATAGGGACTAGTGAAAAGTAGCTCTTAAATAATACTGCTAATATACATATTGACCCTGTAAAAAATAAAATGAAATAAAATAATACAATGAAAAAGGGACTACAGTTAAAATGGTAGCTCTTAAATAATACTGCTCAAATTCAAATGCTAATATTTATTGCGAATTGTCCCTGTAAAAATAAAATGGAGACTTAGAGGCAAAATGTAGCATAGCATACACTGCTACATTTAAAATGCGAACATTTATTCCGAATTGTCCATGTAAAAACAAAAATCTGTCTATCTAATATTTTGGCTAATTATATTACGCTTAATTTTTTTATGCAGTGGTTTTTAATGTTATTTTGTAGTGTCCTATTGTGTGTGCAGTGAAATAGCACTGAGCATCATTCTCTAAAGTGCACTCTAAGCTCTCTTAAACACATTTTTACTATATTTAAACCTAACTGCCGATTTGGACCACAAAATCAGGGGAGAAAATGCCCAAAAAGCCCAGTGATTCCATCCAGACCTGCTTATGAGGCTCAGCCAATGATACTACGACCATCATAATAAAAGCTAGTACAAGTCAAAATGACCTATAAACCGCTTTAAATAGCTCCAAAAGTATATCTCCGTAAAGTGTGAGACTTCCAATAAAACACATTTCCCAACCATTGAGATGACTTTCACTAAATATGTGTGTCCATTCATATTCAAGCACGCTATGGGTTGTTGATATCAAATTATACACAAATCATGATTCAAATATGGTAATGATTCACTTTCTGTACCTTATATGCAGTTGTAGACAGGCAGTGCAAATGAAAAAGGCCAAAGATTATCTTGTCCTATTCGTCACAGATACACAATCCCCATGCAAGTCCAAACCCAAGTGGCGTCCTAACAGAATACAGAGCCTTCATGTTGAAGCATGCTCTTATACTAGAGACTGTGCTGGCTGACAGCGCCGCCACTCGTGACCAATTGCCACAGAGAAAGAGAGATGGAAATCCTTAGTCATGAAGTCTTACAGTACAGTGTCCACAACTTCTCTTCTTCTCTCTATTACCTCTTCTATTATCTCCTCCTCCAGTTCCCCTAAATGACCCAAATCCTGTGAGCTTGTGTGAGAGAGGAACAAGGGCACTTTATTGTCCCTCATCCCTTTCCTCGAGTCCTCTTCCGTCTCCTCTGACTCTGCCGCTGAATATAATGAGTCTGGAGGAGTGTGGTGAATCACTGGTTAGGCTGGGTCAGCAAAACACTCATGTGGACATGCGTGTAAACACTTCACACGACTACATCTGGATTAGTGTGAGCTATTAGGGAAGTTACGCAATCAAAATGGTATAACTGCTGCATGTTGTTGTCCCTCAAGATCTTACCTTCACCGCAAGTTCAAGCATGCAGATACATAATTCTACTAATTCATTCGGCAGAGGTTTTAATGCAAAGCGACTTGCAGCAAGTTTTTTTTTTTTTTTAATAATCAGTTCTCGGGAATTAACCATAAAAAAACCATAACCAGGGTATTGCTATAGCATTATACTCTACCATTAGTACATGATGATGTTCTAATATGGTTTTCAAGTCTCACATGATGATGATTAAGCCTTCACATGCTATATCATAATTGTTTTAATGTTTTGAAAATCTCTTAAGCTATAAAGCTGCATTCATTTGATGAAAAATGCAATAAAAACAGTAATATTGTGAAATATGAATACAATTTAACAACAGTTCACTGTTTTAATTTATATTTGTCATTTATTCCTGTCATGGCAAAAGCTGAATTTTCAGCATCTTTACTCCAGTCTGCAGTTTCATATGAATTTTAATATGCTGATTGGTGTTTCGGAAACATTTATTATTAACAATGTTGAAAACATTTAATATGCTGTTTAATATTTTTGTGGAAAGCATGATAGATTTTTTTTTGATGAATATAAGAACAGCATTTATTTGAAGTAGAAATCATTTGTAATGTTATAAATATCTTTTCTGCTATATTTTTCTGAATACAATTTTTAATTTCTAACATTTAAAAAACTGGCCCCAAAATTTTGAATGGTAATGTACAAGATGCATTTTTAAGATATAAAAGCATCATACAAGAAAGTAACTTTGATCATTAAATTTAATGATTACTGGAAGTAAAAGAGTGCAGAAATCCCCATTCACATGTCTAAATTGAGTCACACTTCATAAAGATCATTTGCTTCCCCATGTCGGTCAGAACCCGTTTTCTATTAAAATCCCAGTTAATATTCAAATATATGATCAAAGCTGCTCTTTCCCATGCAGTGGAAATGCATAATTATTGGCTATTGAAGGGATAGTTCACTAACAAAATCATTTACTCACCCACATCATGTTATTCCAAACCTGTATGACTTTATTTTATTCTTCGAAGACAATACAAGTTATTTCTCCGTGCAATTAAAGTCAGTGGGGTTCAATGTTGTTTGGACCCCTATTCTTTAAAGTATCTTATTTTGTGTACAATAGAAGATAAAGAGCCATACAGGTTTGCAATGACAGGGGTGAGTAATATTCAAAAATATGAACCGTAACCGTCACTTTGCATACTGATTCTGCTAAATGCTAATGCTTTGATTTTTATCTCTTATGGGTGAAAAGTCAATGTAATGGAAAGCAGAAAACACGATACAGTGAGAGCTTTTCTAACATGTAAGATCAAACCAAAGACATTAAGAAATTTTACATAAAACTGGTGCTTTCAGAATAAAAATAACAGCTACGACACTGTCTCCCCCTAGTGGCCATAAAAATAGACATAAAAATTATATAAGTTGTTTATATTATGTGAAATGTTCCATTAAGAGCCCTTGGTAAAGGCCAGATGTGCATTTTAAGGAATGACACTGTGATTTGCACTCAGTGGGCCATCAGTTTACTAACTCAGCATGTACATGTTCCCAGAGGACTATCAACCATTACCACTAAAATAAAGAATCACAATCAGACAAAAAAAAAAGACTGATGGAAGGGTTAGTTAAGAGGAAGCAAGATGTTAGTTACAAGAAATGAGTATTGCATTATGCCTGAATAATTCCCTCCTCTGCTTTAGATCATGTGCACATAAAAAAATAGATTTCTGCATTATGGAGTTCTGTGGCATTTAGAATGACATTAGAGGATCAAACTTACTGACATACTAAGACTAATAGTTAAAGGTCTCACATTTTTTGAATAGCTTGATTGCCAGTATACCACTGATCCTTTATTGAACAAAAAAGTCCTTAAAACATTTAAATGTGCCAAATGTACTAAAAGCTACATACATTTGACACTTATTCAGCAGGGATACATAAATTGATCAAAAGTCACAGTAAAAACATTACAAAGCTATTCACCAAAGAATCTTGATAAAATGTATCATGGCTTTCACAACTATTAAACAGCACAACGTGCATCAAATCAGCATATTAGATTTATTTCTGAAGGATCATGTGACATGATAATGGCAGTTGAAAATGTAGCTTTGTCACCAGAGGAATACATTATAAAAATGGTAAAATACATGATTTATTTATTTAACTGTCTAACATATGGAGAAAACAAAACATAAATAAATGCGTTTTATTTGTATTTTCGCTGCTGCACCACCCACAGTACAAATCCAACATTTGAGAACCACTGTTATATTAATGACACATTATTCCAGTCTGACTGTAATTTCCAGGAAAAAATGCATTCTAAAACATACAAAACTAATTGTTCTGTAATTGCATATGGACATTACTTTCTATAAAGGTTAATCACGCATTTACATGCAAAGAGGTTTGGTTTAGCATGGCCATAAATCAAAGTTACCAAAAATAACAATGAGACAGCATTTATGGGCATTTATGAAAGTTTTACTTTCATAAATAAGATTCTGTTTTGATGCCAAACTAATGTGAATGTGAAACTGCCCATCAAAGCTCAGCAATAGGGCTGGGTTACACCGGGTTAATCCAAGTCCATTTTTAATCATTTTCACACAAAAATACAAGTTTTCAATCATGTCCGTTCCTGTTTATTTGTGATCACACGGCTACATTAAACAGCTCCATTAGAGCTTTTAGTCCAAAGGAGTGCACATTTAGAAAAATATTGATAAATTACCAGATTTCTTTAGAGATTTGATGCTAAATTATGGATTCTGAGAAGCTCTGCACACTCTCTCCCATCTCACTGTTACCAGTCAAATAATTGGCTACTGGGGCAGAAATGTCATCAAAATAAACAAAAATATCCCCAACATATGATGGCAAAAACACCCCTTTAATGAGTTCGTTTTTTTTTGTTTTGTTTTTTTACATTTAATATACACAAGCAGTGCCGTTTTCCCGAGCATCAAGATGATCACAAATGAGACACTGGTTTTATACACAACACTTTTTGTTTGTCAAGAAGTCAAAGAAAGCCGTTCTAAACAAAGCCACAGTAGAAAACCTGCGTCACCAAGCAACACCTGAATGAATCAGCGTATTTGAACGAATTGGTTGAGTAAATTATTCAATGACCCATTCATAAACACATGGGCTGCGTTCAAAAATCGCATACTCTCTTGAATATATGTATTTATTTTGATTAAGTAATTCCTTCACGACCGCTAAAACATTCATACTTTACAGAACACATATATAGTATGAATGTGTGAGGTATAAATGTAATCTGGATATACTATATATGCCATGTTATCATTATCATGGAACCTACCAGTGTCACTTACGTCGCTTCTCTGCCATTCTCAAATCCTCTCCCATGGCCTCATGGGACAGTAAAGTGTCTATCGTATGCACACTCAGAATCTTGCTGGAAGAAGTAGGTCATCCGGGAACTTTTTTCCTACTTTCTATGAGTACTGTGAATTCAGGCATACTTCTTTTGTCACATACTGTTTTCGCCTACTTTAAAGTAGGGAAGTATGCGATTTCGGATGCTGCCATTATTTAGTAAGAGTAGTATGCTAGTCTGCTGTTCCGAATCCGAATTCTGCCAGTAATAGTCATTTGCTTCCTTCCTGAATGAATCAGCATTTTTAACGAATCGTTTGAATGAACGATTCAATTCAGTGACTTACCGCCACCTAAAAAGTTTTTTAAATTTATATTGAAAAAGTATAATTACTCTTACTCTAACTTTAATCTCATAATATTTATAAAATTGTAATTGCAGTGTAAATGCATTCATGGCTTCTGAGCTGCATTAAAAAGTCCTCTTGTGTAAATACACCTCCTGTACTATTTTGTATTATAATGGCCATTTAAAGGTACACTATGTAGGATTTTTGCAGTCAAATATCCAAAAACCACCAGGCCAGTGTTATATATTTTGATCTGTTTAGTTCTTACAATATCCCAAATGTTTCCAACTATTTGTAAATTGTGAGAAAATCGCTATTTTTTACCAATGAACCGGGACGTGTGAGCATAGTGTGTGAGGGAGTCGCCTGTCAATTGCGTCATATCTGCGTTACCCTCGTTTCCGGTTTTATTTAGCAGAAACACTATACTCTCACTGGAGTGTGAACAAGTGTCACAGCAGCCGCCGAGCGAACACACGGAGTAACGTCATAGCATCATTTTAAACACACTTAAATGTATCTAATATAATAAACAGAGTTGCGTTACCTCATACTCATGACCGGAAAAGCGGAGATTGCGCCGGCGAGTGTGTCCCGTCATAATAAAAGTCCCGTTGCTCGCGAGAAGTGTGTTTTGTGTAACAATCGCTCCGGCGGCCTTGCTCAGCTCCCGCAACACTTGGTCCGACCCTGCTTCATATACAGTAACGTTAATAACCGCATCCATGAACATGATTTCTGCCCGAGGCCTGTCCTGATTCTTCCCCACCGGCTGTGAGGTGAAGACCACATATCCCAAGATGCTGCGCTCAAACTTGACGTCATCAAACTACGCCTTTGTTTTGAACAGGCGCCCTCTAGCGGACGGAAAAGTTGCATAGTGTACTTTTAATATAACCTCTAAACTTTGACTGTGCTAGGCATGTTGCATATTAATTGTTCTAGGAACCTTAAAGCATAGGCCTAGTTTACTTGTGCTACTCTATAATGATGTTGTTTTAGTTGGTCATATGTAGAGGGCCGGAACTGTGACTCAAGCCCAGGGACCAAGTCCTGCCCTACTCAGCAAAGGCATAACCCTTTGATTATGATCAAACAAGCAGTTCATTTTCAAATGCATTTAATTATTCTAAATTTGATTCTTAAAAATAAAATAATATACACCCACCACCTTTAAGCTCCACTGTATCTGACTCTGTGGGCTTTCTGTGATCAATTCAAAGCTCTGTTTTTTTTCTTTCTATGGCTTTGTTTGGAAGGTGCATGATGGGTAATAAAGGCCGGGCTACCATGCATTTCCATTCAGGGGCTGTGACCTCCGCGGAATACTCAAACCAGCGGTGACCCTTCCTCTAAAAAGACCTCGCTGGGGGGCTTTTTAAATTATAAACAGACAGAAAGAGTTGCGCCGATGCAAACTGTAGCAAAAGCGGTATAAACGGCTTGTTGACATTCAACATGCGAGACAAGACCAGCCTTGTGCGCGCACACTGAGGCAGTTTAATAAACTAAATACAGACAACAATGTATTTATTTACAGTAGTATTTGGGCCATAGAAGGATAGCCAGAAACAAATCTGCATTTCATTGGTCCGAACAGCTGCGGGCCTGTTGCAATGCTCCAGCTCCTGTGTAGGAGGCCATGTTTATGATCAAGGAACTGTTGTGTTCCTGACAATAGCCTATGGAAACGAGGATATTTCTAGACCCTCACTATGTCTAAACCAGCTGGTCTGGCATTTCTATTATTTTCACTCCGTTTGTCTGATCAGGAGGAAACTAAAAACCCATGCATTTTGCAATGGTATTAAAAAAAAGGGGGATCCCAAAGTTACATATTCACGCCTTGCTTGTGCAGTTTTTTTTGTAATAACGTAGATGTTATTTTAGCTAGACTGTACGGGGAAAAACTAGCTCATCTGATATAACCTTTTGTTGGTCTTCGAACAGTTTAGACAAAAAAATTGACATTGCCAATATTTTACTTTACCGGAATGATCTGAAACTTGGTGAATTTGGTGGCACTTTCTATATGAACACACACACAAAAAAGAAACACTCTAGATACAGAATTGTATTGGGTACAATCTACAAATCAGCCACTGTGAAGTAGTTTTGATAGTTTCAATAATATTTATATGGCATTATACATTATAATACATTCTTTTAATACAAAATTTGTATTTACTCTTATTGACTCTTGGTGACCTAACTCGAAGTGAGGAATACCAGAGGGTTAATTTTTTGGTGGGGGCTTAAACAAGAATGCTTGGAGATCAGCCATCGGGCTCTTTATGAGATATGTTGAGAGATTAGGAGCGTTGGTAGCGGCAGAACACTGTTTGCGATTGTCAGTGTTGCTTATTCTGCATTACAACGCAGGATCCACCTCCCCCACTCAAAACTAGCAGCATTTACTTGACAGTATGGCAACTATGCCTGCCTTTGGCCTATCTGGCATGTGTGTGGAGAGAGAAAGGTTGAGAAAGAGAGACGGGATGCTTTGGGACCTTAGTCAGAGGGTAAAGAAAGCAACCATGTCCATGTTTAGCTGTGTGAGATTTACAGGCCAGGGTGAAGCTGACATAAACATTGTGCACGCTAGTAAGACAATAATGGGATTAGAACAAACAAATGTAATTTAATTTGTTATTATTACACAATATAGTAACTCCGTGCCAGCAGAGGACAACTGTAGACAGATGATACCGATCTGACTAACCAGCACTAGGTCTGGTCATCACTAGCCCATACCTTATTCTGGCTTTCAAAGCCCAAACACAGATTTGTTTACATAAATCAGATTGGAACTGGAGATTACCCAACACTTCCGGTCAGACGGTCAGTAAACGGTCCTTGCCATAAGAGACTAGACCAGTGATTCCAAACCGTTTTGAATTCAAGTCCCCCATTGTCAAAGGCCCCCTATTTTTGGAACTACTGTAATGACAAAGCTGCCAATTTTCAAATAAAAAAATTCTATTATTTAATTTAATTTAAATTAAATGTATTTGTATTTATTTAATTTAAATTTATTTCATTTTAATTTAAATTAAATAAATATTTATTAATTAATTTAAATGAGAGAACCTGTCAATATATTAAAATAAATAATTATAATAACTATATTAAATATATAACTTATGTATGCTACATTTTTAATCAAATATGGATTATTAAAATACGTATATTCCATAATATTCCAGGGGCCAGTTGCATAAACATAGCCATTACGTTAAGACTGTCTCTTAAGATTTAGTCTAACAAACTAGTAGTTAGTTAGGGGTTTGGAAGGATAGCCTTGCTTTTCGGTACCAAATTAGACCAATCTATGTTTTTAATGTAACTGACAAAGTTATCAACAGTCTTAAAAGAAAAGAAAATATCTGGTTCTTAAATAAAAGAAAGACTAATTAAAATTAAGTGAATTGAAAATAAATATTTGCATTTCATTTCATTTGTTTAGGTTCTAATCATTTTAAATCATCTTGATGCCCCCTAGTCGGCCCTGGACCCCTGGTTGTGAACCATCATCTGCCAAGTTTTGCACAATAATATACTGAAATTGCAACTCTGACCTTTTTGGTTTGAAAGCTTGAACTGCAATAGAAGTAAATGTGTCATGTAAATAAATCATGCACCTTCTTTAATGACCATTATCATCGTAAAGGGTTAGTTCACCCAAAAAATGAAAATGAGCCCATTTACTCACCCTCAAGCCAGTATGTGACATTCTTTTCTATATATTATATAAAAAAATGTCCTGGCTCTTCCAAGCCTTATAATGGCAGGGAATGTTGCTCTGTTTTTGAAGTCCATAAAAGTGCATCTATATCCATCATAACTGCTCCGGGGGGTTAATAAAGGCCTTCTGAAGTGAATCGATGGGTTTATGTGAGGAAAATATCCATATTTAAAACTTTATAAAGTAAAATTTCTAACTTCCGGCGGACCGTCTTCTGTATTCAACTTACTGAAAAAGTGTAATGCTGATGAGCTTAACTGGTGTACATTTCCATCAGATGTAGCGCATTTTGAACTGCGAGAGACGTTACACTTTATTTTCCGTAAGTCGGCCTTTATTAACCGCCCGGAGATGGGTTCTATGATGATTATAGATGCACTTTTATGGACTTCAAAAAGAGAGCAGCAGTCACTGCCATTATAAAGCCTGGAAGAGCCAGGACATTTTTTAATATAACTCTGACTGTGTTTGTCTGAAAGAAGAATGTCATATACCCCTAGGATGGCTTGAGGGTGAGTAAAGCATAGGCTAATTTTTAGGTGAACTATCCCTTTAAATAGGTTGAACTTTAAATTAAACCATGTACTGATACTGCTACAGATATCAGCTGTTTCTGCTCAGCTATACATATGGGCCACTTACATTTCATCTCATAAAAAAGGCTTTTTTATGTTTAGCAATAACTGTGCATTTTCAGAGGGATAGGAAACTGCTCTCGTAACTGTCCCAGAGCCAGGGGTACAGGGTCAGGATGGCCTGGCCCTAACATCATTCTGCACTGTGCCTTCAGGACTTCACTTTTCGTCCGTACTGTTTCCATGCTCCCCATGTACACTTTAATTACCTTTGATTTGTATCTTGAAAACTAAAAGACTAACTACAACACCAAGCTGTGTAACCATTGATCACATTATCTTCACTCTCAGCTATTGCATACAGTAAGGATGAGACTAAAGTTAAACAGGATATTACGCTCCTGTATACATAAGAACAGGAACGCCTGGTCTGGTTTCAGGCTAGATTGCATGCCAACAGCTGTCTGAAGTCATGAATTTGAGAACAGAAATATTATGTAATTTTTACATTAATTGTTGCAAATTACATGATAGATCAGATGAGGTTCTTTTGAGAATTGTGTTCAATGGTTGGTTTATAACATTACAGCAAGATGTATAAAAGGAATAGTTAACTTAAAAATGAACATTGTGTCATGTCATTCCAAACCTGTATGACTTTTTATTCCTGTCAAACAGAAAAGATGTTCTGAGGAATGCTATAACTGTTTTTGTCCATACAATGAAAGTCAACAGGGTCCAAAACAACAGTGGACCCAATTGACTTTCTATTGTATGGACAAAAGAAACAGACAAAATATATTTTTTTGACAGAAGGAAAACGAAGTCCTTCAGGGGCATGTTTCCCAAACAACCATAGCTCCAGTGAACATTAGCAATCAGCTTTGCAAACTCACGTGGTTGGAACTACAGCCCTCGACCTGTAGTTAGAAGCATATTTTCTTGTTAAATGACACGTTGACTTAAATAGTTCATACTCTTAAGCACAATAAGCAAGCTAACATTTAGTATGCTATCTCCTTCATTCTATTTAAATATGCATACATTTTAAGATATGTATTTTAGTAAACAATCAGCACCATTTTTAAAGAGTGCGCACCAAGTGCATAAAATGCGCAAGGGAACTCCGGAGTAAAATATATAAAATAAAGCTAAATGAAATGGCACATAATGAGTACACACACAAAAAATGTGTTTATTCAGTGGTTCTGGTTGCAGGGCTCCAGACTGCCACCAAATGGTTGCATTTTGCTACCAAAATTTGAGAGTGTGCAACTGAATTTTACATCCAGTCGCACAGGTGCGACCAGTAAATTTGGCCATATTCATTCAAAAGATCACTCCAATTACATGCTCTCTAGAATGCTATATTTGCTGACGTGACCCACAAGATCTATTTAACGAATACGGTCATTTTTTTATTTGTTTTACAGTTTTTATAGAAGTAAATGACATGACTCAAACGTAATGAAGTCATTTTTATTTAAAAGAAAAAACCTCTTCAAACATACCAGTGTTTACTCTGTACTGTAATCATTTAACCATCAGCCTGCGTTATTACACTGTTTTCATTACAATGGTAAAGTGTACATTTCTTTCTTTGCTGCAAACATGCCAAACTACACGAGCCAAGCTCTACCTGTTCGCTATCAGTATCGTTCAACAACTGGTTGGTTCATTTTGTTAACATCTCATACTCGAAAGACTATTGGCTCAAGGTTTTGTCATTCTTGGAGTATTTATTAGTAAATGTGTGCTGCTCAGACCTTCAATAACTTTCTCCTACATTATTGAACATGGAATCACCTTAGCTGTGAGGTGAGTTCTACTTGGGACTTCTTAAAGTAGTTCTAGCACGTTAATTAAATGCCTAAATACACATTGACTCTTAATTTGAAATGTGAAAAAAAAGGCATTACAACCGTCTTAAACGTATAACCAAACATTGTAAAAACATTGTCATTATTCATTATCGTCCCTCCGTAACATTTTCATCTCGTTTTTATTCGTTGATGAAAATGACAGTAGATTTTCATCATAGCTTTTTGTCATCCAACACTAGTTTTTATTTAGTTATCGTCTCGTTTTCGTCTCTGAAAAAAAAGGTTGTTGACGAAAATTATTCGTCAACGAAATTAACACTGTTTCAGTGAAACAGGAGGGGGTTCAATTTATGTCGATAGGTCTCCTGCATCTGCAGTTGCCATATATGCCAAATATTCCAGGGCCCTGACACAAGACTTTTTGACCTCAGAAAAGCATGTAAGTGATTCAAAACAGCTTTTGCCATTGTAGTTAATCCCCATTCATATCAGACATATGAATGAGTAACATATCTAAAATCTGAGGAAGAGAATGGGGCGGTTATGTCTCAACATAGCACCATTTGACAAAGGTGCTGTATATCTTTAAAGATATGCGCTATATAGCACTTAAAGTGGCTTCCCTATGATTACAAGCCAATTAACCACTTTTAGTGCTATTTAACACCATTTCTTCACTGTACTTCACTGTTTTTGTTGCATGTTTCTTACAGGAGCATCTCGGAGATCTCGAAAAGATTAATAAGCAGAAGTTATTACTCCTTCACCAGTGTATGACATCATTAACACAGTCCAATATTGGGGAACCAATGTGGTTCAAATCACAGAGGTACGATCATGTTATTACAGTTTCAGGAAACAGTCCTGACTCCTGACTAGTTGGTTAGTTTGTCCAATGATGCATCGTACTATAGTTCACCAATGAGTTATAACGTTGTACACACTCCAGGGTTGGAACAACTCAAGGGTGAGTAGATGACACAATGTTCATTTTTGGGTGACCTAGCCATTTAAGACCACTACTAAATAACTGCTTTCTAAACAGCCTCTTTTTATAGATAATATTATAATTCGGCACTGTCAAAACTGGTCAAAGTAGACACCGCCATTTTGAATCTTCAGTTTTGCTAAGTTACAGACCTCTGCCTACACATAGTTCATTGCCAAGAGTTTTGCTATTGGCAGTCTCTGCGAACGAATGTGTCAAATTTTGCAAACACTTAAATCCAATGTGAAATTGCCACTGGAAGTCCATCGGGCTGATGTCATTAGAGAAGGAACGCTATTCCAGAGGGGGAGCAAATGTTAAAATTTTGACTAAAGATTACAAAGGCAAACTATTTTGTCTGTGGATTAACTTGCAATGATTAAACACAAGACTTGTAAGGTGAGCTAACAAAGTACAGCAAACTGGGACTATTTTGATTACATGCAGAATTGTAGGCTAAGGTTCATCGCAAAAGACAAGAAAATTTGACCATGTCATGCTAAGCTGACCAAGACTGCAGATTTTTCGTAACAACCAAAGAAATCTTTTACAATTCCTGAAAATGTTCTCAGACAGCAAAACTATAGCCAAAATCTGTGCACCGGGCTTTAGAAACAAAACAGAGAGCTGTATTGTCCATCGTACATTCTGCTTTCTCAGTCAGTAATGCCTCCGTCATTGTTGAGAACAGCTGTTGCATTAAATGGCCCACTGCTCTTTCTCTCGCTCTCCATGCTCCATCAGCTTCAAGTATCGCCTCAGAGTAGCATTGTGAAAACAAGCAGAGAGGAACAAAATTTGGTTTCACATTTACAGGAAAGTGTTACATCTACAAAGCAGGCTTTTGGCGCATGATTTGGTGCCAGAGTTGGCTAAAAAAAGGCACATCTTGACCTTTTTGTTTTTAAAGTGCTGGCCTGAACAGAGCGCTAGTTGTTCAACCAAATAATACTGTATTACAATTCAATCAAATATTTAGACTACGACAGTCGTTCAATTTCCTTTTCCTTTTGACTGTTACATCACAGCCTATACGTGAAAAAGGGAAGGAATTGTATCATTGTTCATTTGTGTACACCTACATATTGTTTCACTAAAGTACCTTCAGTAGCAGCTCATTTTAAGTCAAGACGACGGGGTCATGTCTAGAATTAACACAAGTGTAGTTTATGTTCAACTAAAATGCCTGACTCAAAGGCAGCGTAATGGAAACAAAGCAACAGCAAGCCAACCCAAATGCGCAGTAACAAATGTGTTTACCGTTGTCCTCGCTGCTGGGTGTTTATGTGTCCACGGGTGTGTGGAAGAGTTGAGTGTTCTGGAGTTACCTTTCATCAGACATACTGTCTTCCTCTCTGTGTAGATCTAATCAACTCACTCAATTGCATCAAAACAGACACAACTGCCGCCTAATGCACTGACTCTGTTTGGATGACACGCACCGGTCAAACGTGTGTCGGCGCGTGTGATGGACAAGGCTGTGGTGCCACACCTACGACAGGACTGCGCGTTTATCTCTCACCATCAGAGAGCATAGATAAAGCCTTCAGCTTTCTGCTGCTGTCTGATATGACCTGCGGGTGAACTTGATTTTCTGGCATGTCAGAAAAGTTCTCCTATGGATGATTCAGCTGAACTACAAGAACGTTTGGACAGGCCCATTCAATTTAACAAGGAACACAAAAGAGCCAGAGGCAGAAATTTCCACTTGTGTGAAAGTCGACAGGATCAAAAAACAAACTAAAGTTAAACGCAACCATTCTGTCAGGTCTAATTCTCACAACACAAGTATTTTTTTGTGATAAAAGGCTTTTGTAAAGACGTATTTTCAATATAGCATCAGCGGAATGATTAATAATAATAATAATAATAATCTCACAGCCTCACTTTAATAATTTTCCTTGGTCAAGGTTTGTGTATGAACTACACAATAATAAACAAACAAGGGATTAACTTATCAGTTTCACTGAGGCAAAAACCTTCATAAATTGTTCACGTTTTCGCTCTACTAAATCTGATTACTGGATTATACTGTAGCCATGTACTGTTTTTGTGTGGGTTATCTGATACTTGAATAAACTAAACCAATGCTATCATAAAAAAACCTATTAATTACATTGTATTAATTACAATGACTTGCAAGAGGTTGAACCCTGTGCTCAGGTAGAGTTAAATAGTCCGTAATAGGTGCTCTTGGGGTAGGGAAAAATCCAATGGCACAAAAAAGGCAGGTCCCAGGCACTCAGTCAGACATAAAAAGAGGAGAAGGAATTAATTAAAAATAATAATAATAATAATAAAAATGAATAATGACGGTTTACTAGACAGTGATTATTATGTCACCATACTGAAAGTAATGACTGCATCAATCACTGCATTTACATGCACAGGGATATTCAGATTAATATTGGAATATATAAATTACTACTGGATTAATAATTATTATGCCCATATAAAATAATTTATTGAGTACGTTCATTCAGAATACGCTTGCATTCGTAAGAAACTTGATGTGCATATAAACAAGGTTAATATGCTCTCTGATACAGATCTGTACACAGACATATTGAAGTTGTCACGGTCTCAGTTAGACTAGGAAGTATATTCAGATGCCTTGCTTTATGCTGCCCTATAAATAGCTTGCGCGCTATATTTGTGAATTAAGTGTAAATAGCTTAAACTTTTATAGGGGATGCATATGTGGGGGTTTGCGCTGCGCTGTTCGCATTACATAAGACGCTGTTTATACATATTTCGAGAGTTTAAGCAGATCGGGTATCAGCAGTATAGTCTGGCTCTGCGCCAACAATATTAAGCACATACGACTTGCATTAACCATACGTCAATATATAAACGTAACCAAATTAAAGACGTCAGGAAGCATAGACTACTTAACTTGAATTTAAGGCATAATGATTTTAAACATAACTAAGCTTATGATTATACAGTTGAGTCACTTTTCCCTACAGCAAGTCAATGACTTTCAAAAACGAAAAGTTACGCACCAAACGCGGTTCTGTCTATTGTTAACATGTAAAATATGTATGTAAACACGGTCGCAATGGAATAAGCTGGAAATGAAAGCAACTCAAGCAGAGGCAGACTTATTTAGGCACAAGAGTGGAGCGCAAAGGGCTGTATCACTTACCCGCTGAAGGTCAGAAAGTACAAAGTTGGGACGTAGTTTTTTGGAAAGGAGCGGCAGTTGTGCAGACTTCAAGCCAACCTGGTATCAGTTCCCTTTACATTCGTATGGAAGCGAAACTGCGAAAGAGCACCGTTTACAACTTCTCGATAATTTCAGCCGAACTCACTCCCCAGTGTGATGTGCGATTTGTTTTCTCACTGCGCTGTGATGTGACAGCGCTGTACACCAGTCACCTGTAGGCACTTGTGACAGCCGCAGCAGCCGAGGCCACCAATCACAGCGCGCACAGGGCATTGTGGGAAATGTCGTTCAGTTCTGCCACTGTTAAAGGCTGACTGTAAACGTATATAACTGTGAACAAATGTGTATGCGTGCGCGTTTATATTTTATTATTATAATCTTATACTGCCTATAAATTAAGAGACAATGCCCCAGTCAGCCAGTTACTAGTGCAAATAAATTTTGCCAGACAGAAAACTGGGGCAGAGGCAGAGCCAGTATATTATATTTTACTCATTACACAGATCTCTTCTTCATTGCGATTGGTCAACTCAACTGCAGCATTCAGTTGTCAAGCATTTGTTTAACGCACAGCTGTTCTTTACTCCAGCAAGTATGTAATCATACAGTGTAATTCAGTGGCATTACAATCAAAAACCGTCAACATAATCAGACAAACACCACTTCATTTGTTTAAGTTCAGTAATTGGGTTCAAAGGTTGTTTCAGCTTGGCCCACCGGGTGTCATACTTTCCCACGCAGGACAGAACCACAAAACACAGATTAAGGCTCATCTTATTTAATAGCACAAAACATCAGTGCCTTCTGATACAACTTTCCAGTCTAAATCAAAATGCCCCAAGGTTTAAACAAAAACAAAACATTTTACTTTACAAACTTCTATATTTGATTACAATAACTTTGGAATTATCTATAACTTCTCTTTATCACAACAATATCATTCTTTTAACTATTTGACACTACAACACACAGAAACTCCCTCACCAATGCAGTCAATTAGAACCACTAACTAGGCAATCACACACAGTAGCAAAGCTGAACTCATAATGGCCCCAAAAAAGCATTTAATACATGAAATTCCATCTTACCTTCCCTAAATCTAACACCAATCTAAAAGTTATTCAAAATGGGTTACGCTACACCTCTTTTTTTTAACATAGATTTAAAAAAATCATAGATTCGTATGTTCATCCAGTTGCCGAATCACACCGATGCAGAGAGACAGAATGAGAAAAATCTTTAGGTGAGTTTAGGTGATGCTTGGGAATTTTATAGAAGAAAAACAAAAACTAACTATAAAAATCACGTATGATTCAAGATTAGTGTCATGCAAATCCTACTATGCAACTGTTATGATTACTTGATGGTGAAATCACTCTCAAAGGAAAGAAAAGCACGCCATATACTTCTGATCTAGATGTCATATTTAATTTGACAATTAATCTAGCCATATACAAAAACTGAGGGAGGCAAGCAGTCTGTTCAGTGCACTTTGAATTTGATCATTCAAGAAAGCCAGGAATTTTCAGAATTTTTCAGTGGACCAAATATTAACCCCTCTAGAAAACATCCCATGTTGTTTTCTTTTTTTGTCAAATTAAATATGGCAGCTACACAAACTAAAGGCAATTTCCTCCTACAATGTCTTTTGAGTTAGGACTTCTGTTCAAACTAAAGTGTCCATAAGAGCAGCACACTAAGTGCAGAGCATAAAAAACAAAGAATGACTGCCAAACTGACTGAGGACATTAAGATTGTTTGAAACAGGCCTGAATTGTCTTCTGCAATATTTCTGTAATTGAGAAGGTTGGTGGAGATCATCAGTCTAATAATTATATGAAGATGTGGGGTACTGAGGGTGCCACCAGTCCATGAGGCGCACGCTGTGGACAGGGTCCAGCACTACCTGCACCCCTGTTCACCCCTAAGTTTCTTTCCTCGAATGACTGGCGAATCCTGGAACTCCAGGCGCACTCGGTGGTGCCTCATGTCTGTGCTCACATTAATGGTGAACTGAAAGACAAGGAATGAAGGATGCATTGTCATTTATGACATCAGCATGACTGACATGTGAAAATGCAAGTAAATACGAATGTGGCAACTTCAGCTGGTCTACGCCGCTAGGCATCATCTTACATAACTTTCATAACACACTCTAAAAAGAACACCGAAGTTCCTCTGAGGCTATAGATTCAACACAACAAATATCAAGTGACATCCATCTAAAATCATGGAGCAGATTACTAAAGGCTAAAAGAACCCGGATGACCTACTACTTCCGGCAAGATTATGAAGTGCGCATTCGATGGACACTTTATTCTGGGAGAGCAGCTGTGAATGGCTTTAAAGCGACACAACTGACACTGGAAGATGGTGGATGTGGTATGGCTGAATTTCACTCAATACACACACACACACACACACTCACGATATATAGAACATACTTTCTTAAATGGTCGCAAATTAAGTTTAAAACCAAATGTAGTATTTACTACACCATATGCAATTTCAGACAAAGCAATTGCATCATTTAAGGCGACGGAGTCTCTTCAGAAAATTTGGACTAACCTGATCTTATCTGATTTTAACCTTACTTGAGGCCCCGTCCACACATACATTTTGTACCGTATCAGCATTTCGTCCACACGGATCCGTTGTTTTTTTTTTTACTGCATTGTGGCTGAATTATTATTTTTTTTGCTATATGTGTGTGTAGGGGAAGGGTCGTGTCTATTTTGCACTCTTGATATTTTAGAGTGTTGATGGGCCTCATTGACTTTCATAGTATAAAGTGGGGCTTATTAACTATTTAGCTACCTATATTATTCAAAATATCTTTTGCGTTTAGCAGAAGAAAGAAATGAATACAGGTTTGAAACAACCCGAGGGTAAGTAAATGACAGAATTTTCATTTTTGGGTGAACTACCCCTGTTGATTAGAGATTCAGCAACAGGATTACAGATTTCCTCCTATAATTCAACAATGTTATAAATACATAATCATAACACGTCAAATGGACTTATCACTCACCAAAGTTAACGTCATGCCCATCACAACAGAAGTAAAAATGAAATTGAGGGTAGTGACCCGCAGAAGGTAACAGTCTGAGTCTGGATTAGTGTGAACATCTTTATACTGCTTGGGAAACTGAAGACCCATACTACATCCATTTTTGCTCTTGGTTGGCTGAAAGTTAAAATACAAGGCAATTAAAACAATGCATTTATCTCATATTCTGCTTTTACAACAGTGTTGTTGAGGGCATACCAGTTTAACAAACTTGAAGTTGAATTCCCACAACGGCTCAGACCTACTTCCAGACACTTTGTTGATCCAAAACAATAAACACTGGAGGAACAAGAAATACATCAACAGAAAAATCCTCACATTATATGGATTTAAAAGAGAAAGTACATCTACAAACCTTGGAATTGAGGAGCGTAGTAGGTGTAGATTCAGGAAGAGGAGGGCTTTTGGAAACCCGCAAGCTAAAGGGCTCATATAAGTGAAAAAGCGAGCGAATCACACGGGCACGAAGACAACGCATCCTTGCAATAGAATCAGGCCGAAGGCGATCGGGGAGGTCTGCATCAAGATTATAGTGCCTGGGGAAAGGTTTAAAAAAAAAAAAACCCACATCAAGAGGGAATTTAGTCATGCATAAATGCCCTGGATGGGGAGAACAGATAAGTCTAATAGTGCACAAGTGCCCGTACACATTTTCAGAAGGCTTGGTTACGAAATTATCTTTCCCATTGCTTTTTCTCATAGGAATTATAAAAAAAGTATTTGTTAAAGCGTTATAAGACATGAACAAACCCAACCATCTACGAGGTGAATCACAACTTTATAAACTTTGATTTTAAGCAAAAAGTATCTGAAAAATGGGATCAAAAGTATCAAAGACAAAAGGGACTTTTAAAGATTTAGTTCACCCAATAATTATTCCATTATTTACTCACCTCAAGCAATCCTTCTGCTTTCAGCCAAACACAATCAGAGTAATATTTAAAAATATCCTGGCTCTTCCAAGCTTTATAATGGGGATGAATGGTACCATAGATTTTGAATCCCCAAAAACGCATTTTACCATCATAAAAGTAATCCATACGACTCCAGAGTGTTAATAAAAGCCTTCTGAAGCAAAGCGTTTTTAAGAAAAATGTCCATATTTATAACTATAAAGCTATAATCACTGGCTTCTGGTAACGGCCGTACACAAGCCGAGTTCCAGTGAAAGAGTCACCTCTGACCTAGGGCATGGCGTAGGATGTTGGGGTAGCGTAAGCTTAGGTGAGAGCCTCTCGCGGATCAAACTAGGGCTGGGAAACAAACAAACTCGGGCTGAGAAACAAACAAACTCAAGCTCCTCTTCTCTTATATCAAAATCCTTCGACCTTTCTCTTTGAAAAATCTTGTTTTTGAATAATGTGACCGGTGTCTTCTGCATTCGTCAATACGTCATGCAGCGGGTCAGAGGTCACTCTACCGCCAGAACTAGACTCGCCTACGGATGTTACCAGAAGCCAGTGATTATAGTTTATAAATATGTATATTTTTCTTACAAAAACGCATTGCTTCGCTTCAGAAGGCCTTTTTGAACACTGGATTACTTATATGATGGATGGATGCACTTTTTTTGGGCTTCAAACTCTCAGTTACTATTCACTGCCATTATAAAGCTGGGACGAGCCAGGATATTTTTAATATAACAGATTTGGCTGAAAGAAGAAAGTCATATACACCTAAGATGGCTTGAGGGTCAGTAAATTATGGGATAATTTAAATTTTTGGTGAACCTTTAACACGAGGGGATGGGGTGGGGAGGACTATGGTGAAATATAAAACTGACCAACTGTTGCAATTTTACTAAATATGCTTAATACAATTTTTTGGCAGCGCACCTTTTGTAGAGTCGTGTCCAAAATGCAGCTGTGCACGTGGCAGTCCAAGCATTCTTGCAGATTAAAGAGAATCTGCAGACGTCTTCTGGCCGAATGTATGCAGCAAGCACAAGCCAAATATCAACGGGATACTCCTCTCCATCTATGCTTTCACTGTGTTCTGACAGGGTCATAATGACACGGTTTACTTCATCTCAACAAGCTCAAGAAAACAAAGTGAATCAGAATACATTAGAACTTTTTTGTCAGCCAAACCACTTTGACCTAAATAAAGAATGAATGAAGTACCCCTTGAGATTAAGTTATATCTACTCATCCTTGTGTTTTTACCATAAGACTTTCGTTCACTTCAAACACAAATAAAGATATTTTTTAATGAAACCTGAAGGAAGACTATTCCTCTATTGAAGGTCTAATCAGCCAAAACTCTGACACTTCAAAACTTTCCTTAAGAGATTGTAAAATAAATTCATATGAATCAAGAGGTTTCAGATTTAATTTAGACATTTATTCACATATAAACATTGATCAGCGAACGTACATAGAGCACTGATATGTGGTAAATGAAAGCTCAAATATGCTTGTGTGTTCTGAAGCTGAACGAAAGCCATATAGGTTTGGAACGATATGAGAAGTGAGTAAATAAAGGTTTTGGGTGAACTAACCATTTAAAACATTCGCATGTTTACAGTCCTCTGATGTCAGTAAATAATCACATGACATGGAGGTAAAAAAAAAAGTGTTTATTCGTTTAAAAACTCTTCTTTGTTTTATTTTTGTGTTGCAGTAAATACCTCACAAACCCCCTGCATTTCGGCAAACTCAGCATTAGAAAACTCACTTGGCCAAATGCCCTGCGGTTACCTTTGCGTCTTTTGTTTTTCTTTTTGCAGGACCCTTTGAGTTCATCCCCTTCCTCTGAGTCCAGTTCGTCACTGCTCTCATGGGCTGCGTTACTCACACCGACTGCAGACGAGAGCACTTCCTGCACAGGACCCTGAGATGCCTCAAGTCCACAAAGTAATTTCACTGTAAAAGAATTTTAAAAAAAATTAAGTGTCAAATAAATACAAAGCAATTTATACTGATAATCTCAACATACTGGATAACAGAAGTGGTCACTCTTGCCTTTGGAGAAATATCCTGCAGAGTTTATTTAGTTTTAATCAAACACACCTGAGTCAGGTAATTAGGCTGATTAAAGATGTTTGTGGTCAATGTAAATTACAGGCAGGTGTATTAAGAGCAGCTGTATTAATACAGAGGCCTCATTCATAAAGACATATGTAAAAAATAACCTAAATGTGAAAGTTTCATTCAAGTTTTTCTATGAATGTTTTCTTTCAATTTGGTTATAAATTTGGTTTGAAACTTACTTTGCCACCATTAAATAAGTATGTTCTATTTAGTGTGAATGTTTAGCATGAATTACTTTGGACATCTCTCATGCTGTCACTGTCATGTTACCCACAGCATCAGTTCACTGCCATTCACAAATCCTGCCCTGTAGCCTCATTGGAAAAGAAAAGTGTCCAGAGGATGTGCACTTCAGAATCTTGCTATAAGTAGTAGATCATCTGGGTACTTTTCACCTACAGTTTTATGAATTCTTATATTCTGTTAGTACAAATTGGAAATAAGCATGGCAAGCTTTTGCAAATCATAATTATGATATACAAAGAAATTTAATTAATCATAAAAAGGCAAATTTATGGGATAAGTCATAATTATGACAAAATTCTGAATTTCTAACTCAGTATGTCACGATTTTTATCAAAGCATTATTTTTGGGCTTCCATGCATACTTAAAGTTGGCATGAAATGGAAGTTGTGATAATCTTTTGTATATTTAAGTGATATGGCTTCTCAAACAACAACAACAACAACAACAAATGTAGGGGAGAACTTGACTTTGTCCATTAGAAATTGATGGGACAAAATTGTTGTGGTTCGTTGTCGTTTGCTATAGAGTGCAAGTCGGGTTTTGGAAGTAAATACTCCATTCATTTTCTCCATAGTGATTTTTAAAGATAACTTATAAACCATAAAAGATAGAGCTAGCTCAGAGGTTGTTAATCAATGGTTTATGCCTCTGTTAAAGCAATTAACCTACATTATTTAATTATTTAAATACTTGTGTTTAACAGAAAAAAAACTACATTACCCATGGATGCTGTACAGAACATTCCACCAATTAGAGTCAAAACAACAATTTAACAAAAGAGCTGGTTAGCTCTGCCCACTCCCGTGAAGCACTGCGAATGATGCAAGAGTCAGTCTCTCTATGCTTTCAAAATACAAAAATATTTGTGTGTATAATACGCATTTTATTTTGCAATAAACCTAAAATATACTTTTTCACATTTAATCAACATTTTTATAATGAGTAGTTATTAATTCGATCATGCTTTTTGAAACAGTTCAAGGGATTGTAGTTGTTTCCACAGTCTACTAATATAAGTACACAGTCTTGTTCCTTTGTCTTTTTGCCCAATTTTCTGAAACATTTTTTTTTAAATAAAAATGTGTAATGTTGTGATTCACCTCGTAACTGATTGGCTTGTTTAAAGACTTAAAGCTATTTAATAAAGAAAAAAATGAATGGGGAAAAATTTATTTCTGGAACCAATGGAGCTAAAAATGGGCGGACACTAATTTGCTGTGGTCTCATGTGAGTGACGGACTGTCCCATATTTTATGGTGACTTTAGCATTTCTCTGAATTTACCTTCTTTTTCAATTGCATTAACAACAGCCTTTTTAACTCTTCCCGACTTCACGATGGCTGGATCGGCGTTGGCATAGTCAGCCACAGTTACTGTGAAGATGAAGGAATACAAGAAATTAAGTTGACATAAAAGTGGACTTTGGCTATTATACGCAGCACACACCATAACATCAGCCCGCCGCGCTCTATTATTACCTGACTCCGAGCAAACATCCTCGGCTTTAAATTTCAGCCGTTTTCGGTTCCCTTTCTTGGGCATGACGAGAGCGGGGGTCTGTGGCCGTTTATCGAGGCTGTGTGCCCTGCCATCTTTCCAGCAGAGGTAACGAAAAACCGATAAAAATGAGGGTGAAATTAAAGAAAGCTCCTCCAGGATCTTCAGCCATTATGGAACTGACGCTCAAGGTCGCGTACATTCTCGCGAGATCTCAGAAGGCAAACGACTCACCAGACTGGACGCAGAAATCATATGCGAGATGATTCGTCCAATCAGACTGTGTATATTCATAACCCCACGCTTCAGAGAAAAATATGTAAAAAAAAAAAAAAAAACCATGACGTCATCTCAGCTGTTTTTTGTATTGCTGAAAGTTCTGGAATACTAATAATTATACAAATAAATAAATACATGGGAGAATCAATAAACATTAAATAAAAACACCATTGGACCTCGAGAAAAGTCATTTAAGCAGGGAGTTTGAACGAATACTTTCAGATTCTGCATTTCTAATGAGATTCACGAGATTCTATACAGGCCATTGTAAACACTTGATCATGTGTTGATAAAAATTGTTTTACATAGAGAAACCAGAAACAATGTTTTCTTTTTATTTAATACATTTAGTCTTCTTTTAGTTTTACTTTATGTAATCTAAACCTTGTTTTAATGTTGTTGTTGTTTTACTTTTATTAAACTCGGTGCCAGTAATGTAAAAAAAAAAGATGCATAAAAATGCTACAAAATTTAATAAAATGGGCCTTAAAATAAAATGTTAAAAATAAAAGGTATAATATATATGAGATCTGCTACAAAATATGCATGCAAAAATTCCTTTTTAGGGCTTTTGAAATATATATGTGCACTTCATGATAGGGCCGTCATTTCTATGAGCCTGCCTGCCGCTAGAGGGCGCTGCGCGTGACAACATTTCTCACACTGTCGTCTCGTGCATGACAGTCATGTAGTCGCGTGGTGCTGATGTGAGGAACTCCGATTTTACGCTGTTTGCACGAGCTTTACAGAGCCACGCCGGGTGGATATGTTTTTCGCCGACGACGTGGGAGACGTTTAACCTTTACGTCCACCAAAGCGCCGGTGCATTCATATTTTAAATCATGCCCGAATGTTTGTGGAGATAGCGGAATAGCTGTGTTGCAAGCGGGAATGAGCTCGTAGAGGGAGGAGCGCTTCGCTCGGCTCGCCGTGAAGGGAGATGATGGTGGTGGTGGAAGAGGGATCTGGAGGATGCGGCAGACGCGAATTTCACCGTTTTCTGAAAGGTTAATGGCAACTGGTGGATGTTAGCGCGAAGGGCGCCGAGCTTCAAGCAACTGAAATCGGAATATGCATGTGGCGAGCGCTGTGATGAGCGTGCATCGAAATGCATTGAGTTCCCAGTCAAACTAGGTGGATAATGTCAGAGCGGAAAAGGCCGACAGTCATGGACCAGAGAGGTCAAGGTGTGTGAAGAATCTAGACAGGGATGCAATTAGTAAAATTAGAAGATGCATTTTAAAATACATGGACATGTTTAATGTGCATTTAAATGGCACTAAATATTAATAGTGCACCTCAATTCTGAATTTAAAAAAGCAATTTTTAATTTGACTTAGACTTCATAGTACACCGAGCAATATGATGTGCGAAGTGATGCCAACCATAAATGAGGGGGACTCGGTGAGTTCTCAGAGAGGCTCTCAGAACGGCACGGATGCCGAGTCTAATTTTGAACAGCTGATGGTGAATATGTTAGATGAGAGAGATAAGCTGCTGGAGTCTTTACGGGAGACACAGGAGACCCTCATCCAGTCGCAGACCAAACTCCAGGATGTTCTTCACGAGAGAGATGTGCTTCAGAGACAGCTCAACACCGCGTTACCGCAGGTAAATACACCTGATACAGGTATACAGGAAGTTGAGTAATAATTTACTGTGGTAATCATAGTTTAAGATAAAATGGCGTTTACCTTAATACATTAACTGTGAGGTATTCGAACAGTGCGAAATACTAATTTAAACGTCTATTTTTGTTACCAAATTGACAATAACTGTTATTTTGAAAGAAACCATGGTTACCATGTATATACTTGCCTAGTGAGTTCAAAAATAGTTTCTTTTCAGCCCGCTGATGTGCTTAAAGACCCCATGATATCGCTTGACAAGTGTTTTCTTTCTTATGTTGACATATTTCCTGTTGAAACAGGAAGTTTGTGCAGGACATGCCAAAGGGCTCGTCCATTTTTTTAGCTACACTCCATAGAGTGCAACAGCACACTTGCACACTTTTTCAACACCCTTGGTTTTGGAAGTATTTTTCCCGTAGGGATTATTAAGACATTCGTTTTTCCATAGGGAAGACCTTTGTTTAAGACTTAAAAGCCATGGACCAGCTACAAGGGGAATCACAACATTAAACTTTGATTTGAAGCATAATATTATAGGCATAGTACTGTATTCATGGTGCTTCATGGGAGTGGGTGCACGCCAAGGAGTTCTTTTGGTGTGATTTGCTAATTTCTTTGCAGAATCATGGGTCATTTTTTACCAGAAATTAAAATTATATATTTTTTTAAAAAAGCCAAAGGATGATGGCTTCAACAAAAGCATGCATTTTCGATAACAACCTCATAACTCAAAGTAGGCCTGTTTTTAGTGGTTTATAAGTCAGTAGTGAGTAATGGATATTTTATCTGTTTTCATGTGTCTGCTTAACAATAATTGTTAATGGTAGGGTAGACCATAAAAAAAACCCACTTTTTGTTATAATGCTTGAAACGCTTTTCGCATTCTGATAGCAATCAATAATAGAACTGATCTAATTGCTAAAAATGTATACATATCTTCTGTGGAGTTCTCAGGACCAAACATTTTTAATTCAATCTTTGCATCCGTTCCGAATGCAATGATACAATGTCCTACCTGTCTGTTAACATATGTATATGCATATCTCTGCGCAGTCTGCTTGCACAGACATCACGCATCATCAGTGCGTTCCATGAGGCTATGCAGAGTTGTAGACAGACAGTCACAGAGCACCACAAACAAACAGCAGCCACCTTTACATTTCCTCCTGAACCAAAACAACGAGCTTATGCTGCCGTTCTAGGGAGCTGTTCAAGTCCTCAGACTCTGATTCTTTTGTCCGAACACTATCAACACCAAAATTAATCTACAGCGGTCAGGTGGTACAAGAGCTCTACGTTCATTATTATTGTAATGTTATTTGCTTTTGAGACATGAGGTAATTTAATGCCGTCTCTCATCTCATGACACTTTGCAGAATCTGCTATGTGCTTTCATGTGTTTTGAAGGAGGCATGGCTTTGGAGGCGCTCTGAAGCGAGGGTGGAGTCTTGTGCTTTCAAAGCTAGCTTTCAAAGCTAGCCACTCCGAAATTGCCTGCCCTCCCTTCTAACTTTTAGGTGTACACTAACCTATAGATAACGTCAAATCTAACAGACAATGACATGAACTGAAAGTTGCAAAAAAAAAAAGATTTTTAGAAGTAGCCAAATTGATACGGCAATGAGAAACTTGA
Organism: Gobiocypris rarus; assembly: GCA_023029165.1. Classification (NCBI taxonomy): domain Eukaryota; kingdom Metazoa; phylum Chordata; class Actinopteri; order Cypriniformes; family Gobionidae; genus Gobiocypris; species Gobiocypris rarus. The sequence continues at coordinate 15,972,915 of CM040931.1, read as the reverse complement.
ACTTTTTGCAAATGTGTAGTTATATGAACCAATTGTCCTCAGAAGAAATGCTGCCAGATGAGCTGTTTTGGTAAAAGAGCTAAAACTGATGTATTATTTTGTGTGCATTCTGTTTAGTGGCTTCTCGGACCCACACAATTATAGGGGATGCATTGTGAAACTGCTGGTGGCAGGTAAACACTTGTTTTCACAAAGGTGCATCATTTACTTGAATATATGTGTCCCAGAAATGTCAGTGGTGGTGATTGTGCATGCATCCCAGTCATATAATGGCAAGACGGTTATAATTTCAAGACAAATCCTACCACAATTATACAATTATGCATATAATAGCATTTCGTTTTTTCCCTAGTTTGGTATATGAGGGTGGTAGTTAGGCTTCAGTTTACGTAATGCAGCAAGGAGCAGAGATGAAGAGGGTTTCTTCTAGTGTATCTTCCTCTGTATCACATTGCTCTTTTTGGTCATTCGCCAAGGACACAAGTGATATTTATCGATTCATCTGAGCATCCCGTCTCCCTCCTTCTAATTTTGTCTTCCACACAAGTCATGCAAAAGCAGCTTACGTCTCAGTTTACGTCACCGTGCTCATCCAGACTGCTAATAGGTGGGATATTATGAATCAAGAACTCTATTCCTGTGGGAGGATTTTAAGACTGTTACTTGCAAACTAGTTTTTAAAAGGAGGTGACTGAACCTTGGAAACAGAGACCAGGACCAGCTTGTGTAGTTGAGAGATGCATCACCATTCTGTCTCTAGAGGAAAATTGGACTTCCTGTCTTGCGGCTTGCATGTCTAGGACTGTTCAAAGGAAAATGTCTCCTTTCATGTGACGCTCTGGGGCATGTGAGACTGTTGCTAAGAGGCCAATTAATCTAAATCTAGTTTACAGCCAACGTTTACATTTAAACCCCCTAATTTAACTTATTGCCTGTATAGTCTTATCCTCAAATGGCATGCAACCTTAGACCTCAGACTGTTAGCACTTTTTTGACCTGGCAAGCTCTAATTTGATTGGCTGTCCTCATGCAATCTCTGGGAGTAAGGGCATGCATGCAAGGGCATTTTTATCTGTCCATCTGGAAACAAAGTCTTGTTTATAAGGTACTACTGAAATGTGCAATGAATGATTTTGAGGGTTAAAAGTTTGAGAGGTTAGTAGCATCATTGAGGCACTTAGTAGCTTGGAATCTAGATGTACTTTGAGATTTTAGCACTTTGAGATTCTCCGGAATGAAAAGTGCATTATAAATAAAATCTATTATTATTATGTCCTGACTGGCGCTACAGAAGTAATAATAAAGATATTATTTCCAGAATTCGATTTTACAGATTCCAGAATGGATAATAATTCATATAATAAATTGCTTTATTTATATATTTATTTTATAGCTTTGTCAATTTAAATATTTAAAGCGCTAGAAGACACGAATGAGAACTTAATTTAAATAGTGTGTGAAGTTTTGTGTACGCACACATCCGATGCCTGCGCTCAGAAAGCTGCTTCTCGGACAGCATGTTTCCCTTTCTGAAGGGAAGTATTTAAATGAATCATGCAAGGTGATTTACTAAGGTTCGCGCTAGTCAATATACTGATATGTGCACATTTATTTAAATTAAAAAAACATGTCTTAAACCAGATGTCAACTTGTGCTCTTACCCTAATTTGCCCTGTTTAGTAAATCTGGCCCATAGTCTGTTATCCCTTAAGTGAACTAGCCTGACGTCGTCATACTCTGTCTGATACTGATCTATTGGGCTCTGATTATTGGGGCGTGTTTCAACTGAACCAAGAAAGACATAAGTATAGTAGTGGGAAGTTTTTTTACGGATCATTTTACGGACTCGGATCTTTGAATCTCGTTCAGCAAGTCATTTCGTTCATTTCAGCATAATATAATTAAAATGTCACATGTTAAATTCCCCAACAATCTAGTACTTATGCAAATGATCACATTTGGAATAAAAAATAAATTATAAGCTAACGCAGCCATGCAAAACAAGAAATGATTCATTAATTGCTTAGCTTAGTCTTCAGGCTATGCAGTCTGTTATAGTTAACCTCACCTCTGAATCCCTGTCGTTCTTTCTTTTGTCAATTCACATTTAATCTCGTCTGTTCTCTGGAAAGATTAGTAACGTTACACCTCTCCTGTCTTCAGGTTTGAGTCCTATAAGCAATGCGTGCAGTCCCGAAAACAGAATTGATTAGTTCACCTCTCAAGTCTTTGAGACGAGTCATTCGTTCTCACAGCCCATAGACTGAGTGCAGAAGATCCTGTACATAACTAATGGCCGTTAGCGAATAAATGGTCAACACAAAATGAACAAATCGCCCTCTGAGACAACTCGTTGTTCCTGAGTCATTATTTAAGATTAGTTCAAAAAGAACGAATCATTCATGAACGACGCATCACTAACACACTTAGTTGTCAACTAGGGCTGTAGCTATCGATTCTTTTAGTAATTGAGTATTCTACCGTTTATTCCATCGATTAATCGAGTAATCGGATAATAATTACTTTTTTCTTTATTAAAGAGCAATACTAAATATATAAGAGAAAATAAGACAGGTATCTTAAAATGAACATCTAATTTGTTTTCTTTTTAGAAAAATAAAGTTTTATTGCTGAAATTGCATACATAATAACTGTGAAAATAACCCATTTTAATGCATTCAATTGCCACATTATAAAAATCTATTTCAAATTAGTTTTAAAAGTTCAGTCTTAAACTAAACCTACAACCAATAAACCAAAATAATATTAATATAAATAGCAATAATGCCTAAACATTGCATGTATGTTTAAAGCTTAACTTTAATGTTTCAGCTTCAGTTCAGGCATGACAAGCCTTTACTGTCTTCTGAAGGCTGTGAGGCTTTTGTAAGAAGCAAAAAATATTGGACAGGAAGGTAACTTGAAATAAGAACAAGAGTACAGATGGTCATACTTGAGATGCGCGGATAACTTCACCGAATTCGCTGTTAAAAACAAACCATCCATCCGCACCCGATCGTCATAAACTCAAATCCTCAGTGTAAGCGCGATGCTACCGTCACCACATTTTAGCTATACTGAAGTAGGTTGCTTTAAAACAAATCTTCTTTGGCGAAATTACACGTTTTAAATAACCCAAAAGGGTTGACACCTCTATATCACCTCGCAAACGCGAGAGATGAGTTTGTGTTTAATTCAGATAAAGTAGCCTACATCGCACATACAGATCTACATTTTGAGCTAATCATATTCATCATTGTAACACAGCTTGTTTAATTAAGTTAGTAGCTATAAATATTGCTCGTATCTCCTTAGCTGCCGCGCGAACTGCCGCAAATGAAACCTAAATGTTCAGTGTTGTATCCTGAAGCTCAACACACAGTTGTCTTCATTTAAAAATAGCGAGACTAAATGATATAAGCAGTGCTGATGCCAGTCTCTCTCGCATTGCGGTCTTTGATCTCGCCATGAGCTAAAAACGAAAGTTAAAGAGCGACACATTCATTGCGTTTTACCGTGAAATGAGTTCCGCGTCTTAATTAAAATCAACATATCAATGATTTCTCTCATCCACCTGAAATTTTTGGGGTGTTTACCCACCTGAATCGCGGAATTAACCGCAATCCGCGCATACTCCGAGTCCTTATACACAAAAAAAATATTTCTGCAACATCTATGTGTAGTTAAATGAACTAAGCGCATCGAGGCAGATGATTTTGCCTCGAGGATTTTTTCAATTCGAGTAACTCGAGTTACTCGAGGAATCGTTTCAGCCCTATTGTCAACAGAACTCAACTGCACGCATGCTGGAAGAAGTAGAAGATGAGTATAAAGATCTTTGCTGATGTTGTAAAAAATTATTTAAGGATACATAGAGTATTTACTAACACAATCATCATTTTTGAGAGAAATAGTAAAGGTGAATGCAAATACGAACAAGTTCTCTGTTTAGGATTAGAAAAAATTCAACCCAAGCGCCTTGGATGATTAGGTTGCGTTATCTGTCCATCATCATATAAAGCCCGCCCGACAATTTCATTGGTCCGAACAGTTTCTGTTCGGGCATAATTACTCCACAACGGATCAAGTCCAGACAGAATTGCCCGACCTCAAATGTTGTGGGTGGGGCTAAATCCGGCTGGCATCCAGGCTATAAGTGAACCTAAACAGTTGAGAAATAAAACGCATGGGCCGTGCAACTCTTAAAATGACAGCAGTCTGATATTCCTGCTGCTTTCTGTGTTTTAATGTTAATCAAACAACAAAGGACAAAAATAGAAATCACTCACTCACTGCTCTTGACTGAATAACTTATGTAACTTTACTTTAATAAGGATTAATCTATATTTCATTTATATAGTGAAGACTATGCAGTGTTATTTAACACATGAAAAGCAGTGTTTATTTTATTTGAATGTTTATTCTATTGTATTTGTGCTATTGCTCGTAATTTGATTATAAGTTCTTATTTTATTACTGACAGTTGACTTGTTTTTAACAGTATTTGAAATGAATATGAGTTTGGCTAATAGTTTTTGGTGTCTCAAACCTAATTTATTAAGGTTATATGGGTCAAAAACAATGAAGACAATAACCAGGCCTATTTTATTTATTTATTTATTACTTTTTTGGTGGGGCCACTGACCCAACCGATTAATTGAATAACCACCTATTTGCTTTGTGTTGTAGTTTCAAAGGCCGCTGTAGGTGCAGTAGGCTGTTTCATTGATAGTTGTTTAGTGCACACCACCTTTCTTTCTGTCCATAGTGTATGACGCTAATTATACCTTGCCATGGTTGATCACTTCTGTTTTGGTGGTATGTAATTGCTCTTCGGCAGCTAGTATGAATAGGTTTTAAAACACAAAGCTGTGCTTTTAATCCTTTAGTTGGGTTTGGAAATTCATTGGCACTGTGTTACTGATTATGAGTGTATTGTTAATCATGCAGATCATGAAGACAGTATTGAGGATAGTGATAATACATGAACAGTATATAGACTTGATTCTGCAGAGTCATCTTTAAGACAACTGGCAAAGACAGCTGACAGAAATATGTGTCCTGTGCACTCGTGGGGTTTACCACAGTGCAGAGTTAGCATCCTCCTTCTCACTCTTGAATTATAGTCTATCAGGGATGTTGGCTTGTCAGCAGTGCTGTCAATCAAACATGTTTGTCCATACAGGGAGAACTGGAGTGGGGATGAGGGCTGGTGAAATGGCCGAAAGCCATGCACTAAGCGGGGAGAAATGCCAGGCTGTCTCTGTCTGCTGTGGGGAGGAGCTCTGTACCCTGTTTATCTGTGTGATGTTTAGAGGAACTGGCATGTGGAGATGGTTCTTGAGTTGAGCAGTTAAATCCTGAGTCATCTGCTCACTCGTGTAGAATGGAGGTCAAGTGTGGGATTGTTTAATTTGTCCACCAAGCAGTTGTTCCAAGAAATCCTTGAATAATAACTAAATGGCAAAAGGGATCCATTTGATCACCCTAGCACTGTGTGTGATCTATGGCAGGGTGGATTCTGCAGCAGTTTATGTCTGAGACATGGGAAGTCCTGCCTGAGAGAGTTAAGATGTTTCTGCTTCTTTGTGCTTGTGTATCTGATGAATACTGCTTTTTGATGTCTTTTCTCATTTTAAGCCTTTTTTCCAAATGAAAATACAAGAAAAATATTTTTACATCGGGCCCTTTAACGATCTGAGCACATGGTCTGAAGCTCATGGCGCAGGTACACTTAGTCAGAATCCACTTTTGCTAGTTTAACAACGGAAACGATGGTCAGCATAATGGTCCAAAAGGGTTGTACCTAGTCTCTTAATGAGTCATGGGTGTGTTTTGGGCGTAACGTGCAATAAACCAATCAGAGTCGCATCTCCCATTCCTTTTAAAAGCCAGACACGCTTGCACCATGCATGGCCGATTCGCTATTTACATGGCATAATTTGCGAGCAGGAAGACTCCAGAGAGGAATCCTTTTATTTTTATATTTAAAAATGTTTGTGCTCTGTGTGTAATTAGCAGAGTGTACGCGCGTTGTGCGCCCGCCTATAGGCACATATTACTAACGCTCCCTTTAAATTACACAAAAAATACTGTGCTATTGGCTTTAGCCCATGTTTTTTGTTGGTCAATGGTGCAGTCATTTTCAGTTGCCTCAAAATAGCAACACACCTCGTTTTCAGACCAGCACGCCATGGGCGAATAGATGGGCGCGAGTGCATTTGCTATTTAAACAACGTGGCGCTGGAAGTAAAAATGTGAACTGCGTTAGGCTGAAAGTAAAAAAAAAACACTTGCGTTGTGTCTACGGTCGCATTGCGCCAGGTGTATAATAGGGCCCATAGTCATCAGGAAACATATATATATATATATATATATATATATATATATATATATATATATATATATATATATATATATATATATATATATATATATATATATATATATTAGTCAACAAAACTATATATTAGTCAACAAAATCTCAGCAAATATATCACAGATTTTTTACATTGTCTAGCCTTTTCGAATTTTACTAAAATAACAGATCACAGAACAGCTCCCGTCCTATTAACCCCTGAAATTGTTTGCTATGCTTCAATGACCACTGCTTTTCGTCTCCCGTCATTGAGCGACTCAGCATTCCCCAGCTCTCAGTGATAGATGAGACTGATGATCAATAGATGCTATTTTCTCATCGCTGCCTCATTGGAGGATGTCTCAGTTTTGCAGAGTCTATGAAAATTTACACTCTACTCTCAGAGAACAGTGCGACCCAGCAGACAGTTTAATTTTAGGCAGCTGGGGCAATTTTATAGAAATAACGTGATGCATTTGCTCATTTGTAAGTCGCTTTGGATAAAAGCATATGCTAAATGATATGCTGAAAATGCCAATGCTGTTTCTTTATGCTGGTATAATCCACACACTGATAATTATGTTTCATCAAATCGACAAATTCAGTTTACATTTGTTTATAATATGCGAAAAGAAACAGTACCGGCTTTGTTTTCCTAAACTAAAGGATCCTCACACCATTGCAGACTGGTACCGTGCCAGCACAGGTGTAAAAACAGCATCACATGGCTTTTGGCAGCTGCCGTAATCTCCAGCATGACACCTCTGAGCTGCTGGACCCTCCCTCAGCAGCTGTGGGCGATTTGTTGATTTAACCTCTCACATGCACACATTTCACCCGGTTTCTTTGTTTTGGACAAAGCATTGCATTTAAATTTTATATTATGTACATTTACTGATATTTCAGACCTCTATCAAACATAAATATTTGTTTTATTGCGTTCTTGTATTTTTCAGATGGTTAGGTTATGTTTTTCTGTTTAAAGGAGACCACCCTGACATTAGAGTATCTCAGGCATTTAGCAGGGGAATTTGTTTTTGGTCAGCAGCTGGTTCATGATCTCTATTGCTGCTGATTGAAAGGAAAATAAATTTGGATCTGCCGTTTCACATTATTTTTGTTCTGCTGCAATTTTTTTCTGCATGTAATTAAATTAAAATGAAGCACCCCAAAGCGTGTGGCCGGCTTATGTCTGAAGTCATTTGTGCACTCGAGCTTGTAGTGCACAGCTGACTGTACAGAAGTGCCGGAGAAAAGAACTATACTCTCACATGATCTCTGACAACACTTTACCATCTAGGTCTTTTACCCAGACGACTTTACAAATGCAGCTAAGTTAGAGGAATCATGCTACTATGTTCCTAAACAAAATAACTTGCGTCAGGGTGCTTTTATCAAGTCTAACTATGTACAGATATTATTTGCGGGACCAAATACGATATTGATTGTCGCGCAATGAAATCCATTTTATTTTGTTCCTAAATTCTGTTTTTTTTTTCTGTTTAAATTTCAATTTGACTTCATTTTAATGGTTTAAAAAAAAAAGTAAAATCAAAAAGCATGTCTAATTAATTTAATTTACAACAATTAATATTTTATTAAATATTTAAGAAAAATTATATGTTCAGGGCCGAATGAAATATGTTTTTTTTTAGTTTTCTGGATTCCATTTTCATGGTTTAATAAAATTTGAATAATCAAAAAGCGTGTCTAAGTTTTTCTGTCAAACAAAACAGACATAAAACATTAATTAAATGTATCTTTTAATCATTTGAAATTAAACAAACTTTTTTGTCAAACAAAGTTCTGCACAAAAAAATAAAGTTTTAATAACAATTTATTAATATTTGTGTAGTATTTTTATTAAATTGAGAGACTTAGCTAAATTCTACTGTACAACTAATATATTTCTGTCACAATTTCCAAGTTAAACCAAACTTTTATTTTGACAGGTTGCCGTGAAGACCTTTAAGTTTCTGTGTGTTTATGATATGACGGCAGTTTATCTCAAATGAAATGGTAAAAGGCTGGAGATAAAGTTCATGCGTTCAGGTCCTCATATAGTGAAGCGGCAGAGGCTGAAAACACTGCGAGTGTCACGGGTGCTTCAGTGTGTGTGTGTGGGAAATTAAACCATTAATTTACACAGAGACATGCGGAATAGTCTTTAAATAGTCTTTTTGCAGTTTAATATTCACAGACACCAATCTGTGTCGCAATTTGATTTAAGTGTACTGACCTGCTTTTTATTTATTCATCAAACATTTTACAAATTCCATGAAATTCTAGACTGGGTAAACCCAGCCTGATCTGCAGTGATTTGATTTCGTCCTGCAGCTCAGGCTGGAAACCTGTACATGAATTTATGCTGCTTCTGTTACACATTTGCGGGAACCAATCACAGGCTTATCCACCAACACAATGACGGATAGAGAAGCAATAGATCGATGCTCGTTGACCTCTTGTGGTCTGATTAGTTGAAGGACTATCCAATTGCGTATAGTCATTTGAATTATGCCCATTGATCACGCCTCTTGTGGTCTGATTGGTTGAAGGACTATCCAATTGACCCTTCGCTAAGCCCCGCCCTCGTTAGTTACTGTCGCTACGCCTGTCAAGCTTTCACGCCTGGCCGTCTATAAAAGTATGTATGTGCCGGTGTCATACATTCCCAAGGAGATAATTAGTAATTTTTGGCAAACAGGTGAAATATCTGAGAGAGCAAGATAAAAGGGACTGCAGTATGCATTCGAGGGATATATCCACTTCATAATATGCAACCAATTAGAGAATAATTTCATCAAAATTGAAGGTAAAGCCTTTAGGTCCCAGTGCAAGTAGCAGCCGCCTCATACGCTGACCATTCAAATGGGAAACTCACAAATTGAAGAACAGCTATGTTCATGCACAGCAGGGTAAGTGAAATTAGAAAACAATCTAATAATTATAAATCAAACAGCTTATCCATAAGACTTGTGGAATAAACACAATACATTAGCTTGATCACTTTGCAATGATAACATGCTCCCGCTTATATTTTATATATTTATTCTCCCACACTGCTTGATTCACAACAATCTGATGGGGTATTTTGCACTGTGAAATCGTTTTCCCAAATAAGAATCCTCAGTAAAGTTACACTGAATTATTTCACGTAAGTTTGTCACAAACACTGACACGCAGCAGGATTTTTCAATGCGGTAGCATGGATCAATATAATTTTGAGCTACGGTAGGAAAATCTGACAAGGTAGGACAAATCAACAGAACAGCGTCATCCCTTGGGTTTTAGGTTTGGGGAAGGGAAAAATTCCACCCCCTGTCCAAATTTATGGGATGTAGTAGTGATCAGATTTGCACAATCCATAAGCACAATGCTTCGGCATGTTCCGCTAGCTCGAAAGCTTGACAAACCTTCTATGCCTAGTTACGGTTGCTAAGCCATGATTGGCCTGTGGCGGTTTTTGGGCGTGGCTTAGCGAAGGGTCAATTGCATACAGAGTCTGTCACAGACTGACTGTGACCCCAGACTTTTATAAGGAAGGGACTGAACATGGGTATTTGCACACAACAAACTGTTTTCACCATTACACATACACACAAACTAAATGCCGGCAAAATATACCATCCTTGTGTTTGTAGCTCTGATGTTGGGGTTGTAACATCCCATTATTCGTCCCAAGTTGTTAGTTTCATGGTTTTGTTTGTTTAAATGCTGGAATTTGTTGAAATGTTTAATGTTCAGTGACGCATGCGGTTATAATATCATTACACAGAAAAAGACCACCAATTGTACTTAACAACATAAGGGTTTATTTAATTTCATTCAGTATCAGTTAAACTTCAATGCATTTCAAACTGCTACATACCTTCTGGTGTACCTCTCACTTGCCAAACCAGTACACATGGAAAGTAGCCATATTTAAACTAGCATTTGCTCATCAATGATTACTTCATCTGGTTCTGACCTCATGGGGTAGGGAGAGAACCTGGGATGTAAGTGTTTATTTATATGTTTTGAGCTCTGTACATGTTAGTAGATGTAAATAATATGTTGTACAGTTGAAATGTCATGAAGGTCTGTTTGTTTATGCCTTGTCACCTGTTTGTAACCTATAGGTTTTCCCCTAAAATGTTATGCTCCAAAAATAGGAGGAGCCAAAAGCCTATAAAAGAGGCAGCCATTTTAGGGAAAGGAAGGTAATGTGGAGAGATTAAATCTCGTTTGTATTTTGGGCCTGTACATTGGCGTAGCCAACTTACATTCGTGTATTGCAAATTTATTTTCCTTTTGCATTATATTTCTTGATTATATTTCTTTCTTTTCACTATTGCTACTGTATATATTTATATTTTTCACCTTTGGGAAATAAAACCACTCTGGACCATGCATTTTTGCCCCCAGTCACGTATTTTACACCTCTGTCTGCTGGTACATCCTAACAGAGTCATTTGAATTATGCCCGTTGATCGCACCTCTTGTGCAGTAGAAAATTAATAGCAGACTCCCCAGACCAATGTTCAATCTTAAAAGATTGTTTGGTGATAGCCAGACAAGTGAAATTCCGCATTATACAGTAAATTCCGTTTTTTTGTTGTTGTTGACTGGATTCCTTCTGCGTTTTCTACATTGCTGAAATTATAAGGCTCTAGTTTCCCAAAGGAAAGATAGGAAGGAAGGGGCTATTATTAATACAAGATGTCTTTTCTTTGTCATGTTAGAGTATAAAAGTCATTTTTAGCTACAGTATTTGTAGCTTTATGTTAACATCAGCTGTGAAAGAAGACAAGAGCCCTTGATATAATAGAGGGCAAATGGATTTGCAATTTCTCAAGGACATTTTCCTTCAAGAATTTAACAGCTGAAAGCGGAATCTGAGGGTCTCTCATTGGGGATTATGATATCTTGGGTTGTAGAGTGAAGAAGCAACCATATATAAATCATGTCATATATAAAGAATGTCATGGTGGTCTGGGTTTATGATTGTCATGCCAAAGTTTGTCATGTACGAAACCTTAAGGAAATATATGTGGAATTGGTCCGTTATCTATGGTGTGTTTTCCTCCAGGCGTGATATAAACGTAATGCCTCTCAGATGCTGTGGCAGGGGATTAGGAAGAGAGCTTTGGTGACTTGACAAACAGTGAAAAAGTGTTGCAAAGTGAGAGGAAGAGAGTCACAGAGCAAGCGAGAGAGTTTTTGAGTATCTTAAGGGATTAGTCTGAGGGCAGTTACTGTGTGCAGAGGGGAAAAATCTCTGAAACGTTGGAGACAAGGTGAGAATTACAGATTTTGGGAAAAAGCGCATGAGGGTTGACAGCTTTTTTTTAGGTCACGCTAAAATGTAGGCTTGTGTCACAGGCTAAAAAAGAAGGTGTTTATGTATATTTAAAGGAGGCTGTATAGGCGAGCAGAGAACGACTGGTCTATTTTTATTTTTCGAGATGCTGTGACTTTTTTTGTGTGTGACTCATTTTGTGCTAGCTTTTGTAGTTAGGAAATAAACGGTCACAGCATCTGCCTATTTTGACATTTTGAAAGTGATCATATTCTGAATTTATAGGAAAATATCAAAGATCGCTGTGGCTCCTCGTTTCCTCTTTCAAGCAAGGGGGCGGATAACCCATAAAATGGATGACAAGACATGTTTTTTATCAGACTATATATTTAGTTTTGTTAAGGCCTGAATGAGCTGTCAAGTCTTTGAGGTCTTATTTATTCAATTAATTCAACATTTGAATGATAAAATAAGCCTTTTCATTTGAGATGAACTGGCCCTGTATGAAACAGTCTGAAGCAGGAGCTGTTTGCTCACGGAGATGGCGATTTTTAAACATAGTCATATGTGTGGTGTTCTTGGTTAAAAAAACAGGTCTGTAAGATTTTTTTAATTAATACTTTTACTCAGCAAGAATGCTCTACTACATTGACCAAAAGTGTCAGTGACATTTATAATGTTAAGCATTTTATGAACAAGATTTCTATTTGAAATAAATGTTGTTCTTTTGAACTTGAAAAAAAGATATATCACAATTTCCACTAAAATATTAAGCAGCATAACTGTTTTCAACACTTAAACATTTTTTATCAAATCAGCATTTTTTAATGATTTCTGAAGGATCATGTGACGCTGAAAACAGTAATTGCTGCTGTAAATTCAGCTGTGCCATCAAAGGAATAATTTATGTTTAAAAAAAAGTGTGTATTATATAAAATATATTATATAATATAATAATAATAATAAATATTATATATTTATATATACACTCACCTAAAGGATTATTAGAAACACCATACTAATACTGTGTTTGACCCCCTTTTGCCTTCAGAAATGCCTTAATTCCACATGTCATTGATTCAACAAGGTGCTGAATCCATTCTTTAGAAATGTTGGCCCATATTAATAGGATAGCATCTTGCAGTTGATGGAGATTTGTGGGATGCACATCCAGGGCACGAAGCTCCCGTTCCACCACATCCCAAAGATGCTCTATTGGGCTGAGATCTGGTGACTGTTGGGGCCATTTTAATACAGTGAACTCATTGTCATGTTCAAGAAACCAATTTGAAATGATTCGAGCTTTGTGACATGGTGCATTATCCTGCTGGAAGTAGCCATCAGAGGATGGGTACATGGTGGTCATAAAGGGATAGACATGGTCAGAAACAATGCTCAGGTAGGCCGTGGCATTTAAACGATGCCCAATTGGCACTAAGGGGCCTAAAGTGTGCCAAGAAAACATCCCCCACACCATTACACCACCACCACCAGTCTGCACAGTGGTAACAAGGCATGATGGATCCATGTTCTCATTTTGTTTACGCCAAATTCTGACTCTACCATCTGAATATCTCAACAGAAATCGAGACTCATCAGACCAGGCAACTGTCCAATTGAACTGTCCAATTTTGGTGAGCTTACCGGATGTTTTTAAAATGTAGCTAAAAATGACTTTTATGGTCTAACAGGACTGCCGCATACCGGATGTTTTTCTTTTTTCTCACAATTCTTTGTAAACCCTAGAAATGGTTGTGTGTGAAAATCCCAGTAACTGAGCAGATTGTGAAATACTCAGACCGGCCCGTCTGACACCAACAACCATGCCACGCTTAAAATTGCTTAAATCACCTTTCTTTCCCATTCTGACATACAGTTTGGAGTTCAGGAGATTGTCTTGACCAGGACCACACCCCTAAATGCATTGAAGCAACTGCCATGTGATTGGTTGATTAGATAATTGCATTAATGAGAAATTGAACAGGTGTTCCTAATAATCCTTTAGGTGAGTGTGTGTATATATATATATGCAGAAGTTCAAATATTTCAAAGCATCTTCCAGCAGCAACCAAGTTTTCCTAGGAGGTCTCCCATCCAGGTACTGACCAGGCTCAGCCCGGCTTAGCTTCAGTGGGAAACCAGACTTTGGCTACAGGGTGATATGGCTGCTGGTAATTGTTTTAGTCTGATCATATAACAGCACTCCTCTCTTCAACAAACCACAAAGTTTCACGTTTCTTAATAGAAATTTTAATGCTACTACAAAAATGAATATGCTTTTATTAAGAATTATAAAAAACAACTGAACTTTTTTATTGTATTATTGTATTAAGTATATAAGCACTCGTACTTTAGACATCCTCAATTTTAGGGATCATTCATCTCTGTATCACAAACGGTGCTGGGTGAGTTAGTTGCCAAGTTTTAATAGTTAAGGTTAAGGTGGTTCTTTGTTTCTATGCTGTTCTGCCACCTCTGTAGCTCACTGCCACACCCATGACCAGCGTCTTGTGATGTCCCGCCTGTGCTGTACACAACCCTGGCCAGAGTTGACTCCTTTGTGCGTTCGCGTAAAGATTAGACTCTTGAAATACTAATGAAATATTGCTGTGAGTGCTTTCACACAGCATGATGCTGTGTCTTAGCCTCTGTAGGTTTGCCAAACCATCTGCCACCAAAGGCTCTCAGTGCGATTAGCGCACCGAGATGCCAATTTGTCCCTTCTTGCCATCAGATGGGGTGAATATTAGCAGCAACATGGAAACTGTCACACCTGAATGAAGAGCAATCATTTGTAGGTTTTAAAGAAATTAGCACTTTGCATAACTTAAGAACCCTAATGGGCCCATTTAGATTTAGCGAAACATGTAATTTTTGCGTGTATTTCTTAATAAAGATTCTACCAACCAGGAATGAATGCAAAACTATGGTGACTAATGCTTCAATAAAACTCCAGCACTGATCACTCACAGTCCTGACACAATGAGGATCCATTCATGACGCTTAGGGCCTACATCTTTCAGCATGCACCGTTCATATAAAATGTTGTGGTATCTATAGATCGTTATAGTAAAACTGTTTTTCTTCTAAAATGGAAAATATGCTGTGTCATTGCTGGCCACTCTGCCTGTTATGCTTGCAGTATATGATCTTTCAGCTCTGTATTACAGAAGCACATAATATGTCAGGCATGTTGATCTGTGTGCAGTACATTAACTTCAGCTGTCTGTCACTCAGGCCAGGAACAAGAAAGCATTTCCCCTCGAGGGCCTGGCTGTCAGTGTAACTGCAGTTTTTCAGAAAACAGCCAATCTCCGAACCTTTTGCAAAGCTCCCGCAACATCACGAGAGTGCCGAACCCTTCGGAGGCCCAGCGCTCTTTAAAAAGTCATAACGGCAGCATTAGTGCATGGTGAGGAGCCTGCATTTGGGTGTATTTAAGGATAAGATGTATAATTAATGTATCTTTGATTTAGCATGACAGATTCTGAGAGATGGATGGAGAAATGAGAGGAGGATATATGGAAAAAGTACACTGGAAGATGCTGATGAGCATTTCAGTATATGTTTTTTTCTCTTGTAACTTTATGCTATAGGGAAGATTTACAGTTTTATTTAGTGCCAGTTTTTATTTCATCTCATTGTCTCACCTTGTCTCACCTTTTCTCTTGTCAAGTGCAAGCAGGGAGTTACAGTGGCGAGAGTGTGCTGTTGGTGGTAGGAGAACAAATTAGTTGTGGAAAATAGCCTCGGCATTGAGGATGAACAAAGCGATAGTGGTCTTTCTCATAGAGGAGAAAATTGTTGTACCTTTGTAAAAGTTGGGATTTAGCACTTACTAGCATGAAGAACAAATATAGACACAGGCTGATTGATTTAAGACTCAAACTCGCTTCGATACAAAAACATACCCTGTCTGAATTTGTTTTTAATGTTGATATTATATTATATTACACAAGGAAGAATTCAATTTATCCAGTTCAACCAACAAAAAGGTAATATTAAACAATTTACATTTTAAACAGTATTGTCAGCTCCATTGTCAGCTCCATCCACAAAACAGTATTTCTAATGAAAGCAGAACTGCAACACAGTGGTGTTTCGTGAACGAATATGCGGCTGTGAACTAACTATGTGAGTCCAAGATTAAATGGCCCATTTATAAATACAGCAACTTCTGAATGAATGAAGGAGTTGATGACGCACTCATTAAGACAGTGACTTACTGCCACGTACTGGTGGTTTAGTTTAAAGGGGACATATTATGCCCCTTTTCACAAAATGCAATATAAATCTCTGGTGTCCCCAGAATGTGTCTGTGAAATTTCAGCTCAAAATACCCCCTAGATAATTTATTATAGCTTGTCAAATTTGCCTCTATTTGGGTGTGAGCAAAAACGTACCTTTTTTGTGTGTCCCTTTAAATGCAAATAAGCTACTGCTCCCCGATCCTTTACACGAGCTTCAGATACTCTATCAAAAAAAAGAAAGAAAAACAGACGAAACTCACTCAGACAAATTGTCAGAAAGAGTGCAGCCTTACATGTTTGTACCAGAGTCGGACACAGATGGAGAGACTAAGGAAGAGGTTGCAACTTTTAGACTGCGCCTTGACGTTTCTGAGTGGTTAAAGGATACATTTATGTAACTTTAGTTGTTGTTTAGTTATTTAGGTGCTTGTGTGGGAACCTAAAAAAGATCTTTACCATACTATAATAAATGTGCGTTTATGAATTTACGCAGACGGTGAGCGTTTTCAGGATAAAACTAACGACATAGCTCTAGTCTCTGTGAATACAGTCAGAGACTATGGTAACTTCAGCCATATTAGCCGTGCAGCATTCTAGAAAGCTCATTCAGAAAGGAAACTTGCAAACATTCACAAAATATGAAGTGCCATTCTTACTTGTTCTGGAAATGAAGTTAGAGCACGAAGTATCGGTATTGACCCATCCTTCGGAAACAACTTTTTTGTAAATCCAGCATTGTACTCACCGTCATTGGTTAAGAAGTAATGCGTAAAATGATTTGCGCAAATATATCGGCACGTTTCCTTCAAAAATGTCCAACAACAGAGCATAAGTAATGTTTTTGGCACAGACACTGTAATACTCTAGCTAGCTGACACAGCAAGTAAACAGAAATGGCGGTCTCTGTGCTTCTCACTCAGGGGCGTGTCTATGCTAAAAGGGCATCAACAGTCATGGGCGGGGCTTCCCTACTCTTACGTATGAAATCCGCATTATGAGCAGTGTTGGGTGTAACGCGTTACAAAGTAACGCGTTACTGTAATAATATTACTTTTTTCAGTAACTGGTAGTGTAAGGCATTACTCGTCTGAAAATGGTAATATTATTACAGTTTTCCCGAGCTAGTTACTTGCGTTACATTTGCCAGTAGCACCTTCATCGCACACATCACAGAGAACAGAAGGGAAGGGGAGGAGGGCGTGAATGGAACAGTGATTGGTCTGGGTTTGTCACGAGGTATCATTTACCATCACCGATTGGTCGACAACCGGCAGCCTGCAGCAGAGCGGCACCCCTCAAAGACAGATGGGGAAAATGGAAGCGTAAACAACGGCAAGCTCTTTTTCAGATGAAGATTCCCAGCAACAGAAAGCTAGTTTCGACGGGTGGAGATTCAGTAATTATTTTGAGTATGTTCAAAGGAAGGAAAATAACTTGACGGTGAAGTGCACACTCTGCCCGGGGACATAGCTGCTCTCCACCGCTTGTAATCAAATTGATTTTTTGCAATAGATGGTTTTTGTTTAACATTGAGGAAGTTAATATATCTGTGGACTTGTTATAAATTGACAATCAAATATATTGATTGTTTGCACCAGAGGTGTTTGTTAAACATTGAGGAAGTTAATACTTGTTTGTACTTGATTGCACAAGTACAGTTGTTTGTAGTTATTATGGTAACACTTTACAATAAGGTTGTATTAGTTAACGCATTAGTTAACATAAACTAACCATGAACAACACCTCTGTTCATCATTAGTTAATCTTTGTTAACACTAGTTAATAAAAATACAGCTGTTCATGTTAGTTCACAGTGCATTAACTAATGTCAACAAGATTTTATTAATGCATTAGTAAATGTTGAAATTAACAAAGATAAATAAATGCTTTATAAGTGCAGTTCATCATGTTAACTAATGCATTAACTAATACAACCTTATTGTAAAGTGTTACCGTAGTTATTTGTGCTAGACAGTGCCAGTCTGTTGTTGGCGTAATAAAGACCCTAAAGAACACTCCTCCTTTGTATGTTCTCCTCCATCTGATGCATCTCAGGCCATTATAGAGTAATTAAGAAAAAATGTAACTAGTAATATAACTTGTAATATAACTAGTTACTTTCTCCAGGGAGTAATAAAGTAAAGTAAGGCATTACTATTTTTGAGAGTAATATGTAATATGTAATATATTACTTTTTTGAGTAACTAGCCCCAACACTGATTATGAGAGATTGATAACGATTCATGGGGATTATAAAAAAAAAGTATTGGGTGGATTTTTACCATTATAGGGTATTTACACACAGTGGACACATATCGGAATTTAAAATTTACCACCTTTAATATTTAAAAGTATCACTTAGTTTTTACCATTGTGGCGAGGTGGACGAACGAGCGACATGGGAGGAGCGAGTGGAGACCGGTGCGTGATTGTTAATGAACGTCACCTGTAGCGAGGCACACCGGTCTCAAAGTCCTCTCATGAGGAAGCTCGGAGACATAAAAGGACGGGCGAGTTCAGGAAAGGACGAGAGAGGACCAGGCCTGGATTTTGTGTTTATGTTTTAGTATGTGTGTGCGGGCAGTCGTCCATGAGGGGCTGCCCGCGATTTACTTTTGTTTAGTTTATTCAGTTTATTAAAGTATTTTTGAATGTTCGCCGGTTCCCGCCTCCTTCCTTCCACGAGCTTTACTACAACCATCATTGCATATTTCTCTACTGAACATTTTTTATTTATTATTTATATAATTTATTTTATAAAGGTATTTATAAAGGTAAAAGATGCACTGGAAAATCAATTTAAGGGGGCAAATTAAAAATCCGGATCTATGTTATGGGTACAGCAAAAATGCCAATCTTGAAAACCAGAAAAAAAAAATTCTGAGTCTAACTGGAGTGGATCCAGAGAGAATGTTGAAGGGGTTAATTGTAAATAGATTACAAATTTAAATTGAGTGATTCAAGTGATTATAACTTGGTGGAGACTTAATGACTTAGAGAAAGTGGTGTGTTGGAGAAGTTTTATGTTGTATTTCTATGGAACTCTTCTCTTCTCTAACTATTTTAGTGTTTGACAGGACCATGATTTATCGTTCAATGTAGTCATTGAGGCAGTCAATTTAGAGTCCAGTTACAGTAATATCATCAGCCCTCACACCCGCCCCACAGCTAAGCCAAACATGGATGTGATAGCCTCATTTCATCGAGAAGCCAATGAAAGCGTTGCCATTTGTCACTGGACTGAGAGAAGGTGACAAGGAAGATTTCATGCACAAGATGGACCATTTGAAGTCGCTTAAGATCCTTTTAGGGGGTCGAGCGTGACTCATTGTGGCGTCTATTTTAAAACTGTATAAGTGGAGAATGGGTCAAGGACAGTAGGGGATAGTGGGGAAAGATGTGTAAGTGGGTAAGCGCCCCTAAATTTAGAAAACTGCGCGCACACATGACCTTATGTTTGGAAAAGTCCCATCATATACAGCTAAACGAGAGACACACTTTGTCCATGTCATTTCTTACATGAAAGGTTAGATCAGTTTTATATCAAAGCAAATGTGTTCAGATTTTTTTTTTAAATTACACGTTGGTGAATGTACAAAACCATGTTTCATGAGTCATTGATAAGGACTTTTTCCCAAAATGCTAGCTAGTGTGTCAGTTTCTTTGAGGTAAGCTCTTTGCCATGTAGAAAATAGTATTAAAAGCACTCTTAGAATTAAAAATCATTTTTTCTTTTTCTGTCTAATGGTGCAAAATCTGTCCGTGTGTCTATCCATCCAGAAATATAGGTGTAACACTTTCTCATTTCTCCTTGCTTAGAATACAACTTGAGTGGCACAGTTTATATTGTAACAGTAATACTTAGGCAGACACATCACTTGTTAAGTTTCCTCTCCAGATACCATCTGTGTTATTTTCTTACACGTTAACAATCCCTCTCTAGGACAGGCTTGTGTTTGTGTGCGCTTGTGAGCTGGTATTATCTCCCACCAGCCTGTCCATTTACAGAGCTGGTTAACTGTGGCATGTCATGGAAGACACAACAATTGGCAGCCACAGCTGAATATTCAATTAGACGCTGTCTTATTTCCTTCATGACTTTCACGGGGAAAATAATCCAATTGAATTACATTTAAGATGAGCTCTTTTTTTCGGGTGTCATGGACATTGTTTTCCTCGTTCATGCAGTAGTAAACACGTTCACTTAATGATATTCTAGTGTTTTAAAGCATTTCCATATCCTTGACTAATACGTGTAGCTCTGGCATTTCCTTGAGAACAACCCTCGAGACGTCAAGAAATGCACATTGCCAAGAAGGTGCCATCCTGGACCCAAAAATCAATGGAGGGGAAAATATCTCAAGGAGATTCAAGTAAATTTGCTTCTGTCATGCTAAATAGGTCATCCACTGAGCCAGGCAGCTCAATTTTAGCATGCCCAAAAGGTACAGAATGAAATGAAGAGAATATGGGCAGTCTGTTAGACGAACTGGTCTGTTTATACATGTAGCGTAGCACAGCACTCGTATGGACCATTACATGGTAACATGGAAAGCTCATGCAGCCTTAGATACTCAGTGATAATTGTTGAATAATTTAATTCTGTAAAGTCAGGCTAAAGAAATCAATTTAGGCAGGCGAGACTTTTAATGAAGTCCTAACTAGGTTAATGATTCCCATTGGGAGAGAAGATGTAGAGGAGATTTTAGCACTTCTGAAAAACTTCGAAAGCAGTTTTACATAACTTAGTTTCTTCTTGTATCGTAACCAAAGAAACTTTGTTAAATCTCAAAATAAGTTTATACTACCGCATCATGGAGCGTTTTCCTGGAGCGCCCAGTGCTGCTTTTGCACTTACTGGCAGGAAAGTGCTTCACTTACAGCCAGAGCCAGTAACACGCTGCTGACCCACCATAGCTTCAACCTCCAACTGTCCTCAGAAAAAAAAAAAAAAAAAACACTTGGCAAAATTTAATACTTTTTTCCACAGTTACTTTCTCTGTTTCACATTCGCAATGATGGATGCTTCTGTTCATGCCAAAGCAGTTCACTGCGAAAAGAACTGCCAAAGTCCAACACAGTCCCTGTAAGACAAGTCAACCCCCCCGGCAACTATTTTTTATTTAGGCAATAGACATACAAGTACAGCTGCTTGAATCCAGTTGAATGGTCGAAATATTCAAATCTTAAAGTGTTTGTCAAGATTGCATTTCTATAGCATGTCAAATCAGCAATAAATAATGATATATTAGTTTCCTGTGTTAAATTACTCTAAAAACTGCATTTGGTCCAGCTAATGTGCATGTGTTCTAGTGTTATTTGGAAAAAAGAAAAGAAACCTGGGTTCAAATGTGAACTCGCAGTTGTTTCCCGATCCCACCATAGCTCTCTCCAGTCACTCTTCACTGTCCTTTCTGAATAAAATTAAAAGGCTCAAAAATACAGTCAAAACATTATTAACACAGTATAACCATAATGGCACAAAAGCGGTTTTAGCGGCTTTTTGCATCTGAAGTCTTTATTTTTCTCCATTTCTACATCCATATTGGCCATTGTGATATTTTTTTTTCTATTCACTTTTTTTTTGAATGCTCTGTTGTTTCCGCCTCCTCTCTCTGGTATCACTCACCAAGTGGTTAAAGACAAAGTCCTTTTTAAAGCAAGTCAGTCCACCCAGTGGCCTTGGTAACACTCGCGGGCAGCTATTTCCATTCATAGAAACAGTACCGCTCCTGGCAACTTGAATAGGTTGAAATCTCTTTCGATCTTGAGTTTTATTACTATGATTTGTCAGATGACAAATCACCAATAAAATGTACAATTTTTCTCCAAAATATGTGTGCCAAAATTATTATTGCAAAAGCCTCTAAGTCTGTCTGATGTTTTTCTTTTAAATTAGCATATACTATATGCAGAGAGCATTCACTCAGTATCATTATCACATTTTTGACTGAAGTGGCTTTTAGAGGCTTTTGCATTGGAAGTCTTCAAATCTAACTGAAGTATATTCCCATATAGTATGTTTACGTTAGTGATCAAGAACACTTAAGTGATAAGTCATGTCTTCCTGTTTCACTAGGCTCTAAATATGAAGTGACACAAAATTCTATAGTTATCCTGAGAATACATTAATGATGTGTGGCAAAAGGTTGCACAAATCTTGAAATGGCTATAAGAGAATAGTTTAATTGTTGGCTAACTCATTTCCACTATCTTGGCTATTATTAAGAAGTTTAAACCAACTGGAGATGGTAACATTCTACCTTTTTCCATTAACATATCAAGCATGGACCTCTGAATCTGAAGGATCTGGAGAGATTCTGTATGGTGGAATGGTCTTAGATATCTTGCCATATGTTCATCAACCTTATTGTGCATTGTAGGAGAAGATACAGAGCTGTTATCTTGGGAAAGGGAGGCTGCACAAAGTATTAAATAAAGGGGTGCCAATAATTGTGGAATACATACACTGATCAGGCATAACATTATGACCTAATATTCTAATATTATGTTGGTGCCTCTTTTGCTGCCAAAACAGCACTACTTGCCTTCTTCCCATAGTGCTTCCTGATGCCATGTGTTCCCAGGTAAACGACGCACATGCACCCGGCCATCTATGTGATGTAAAAGAAAACGTGATACATCAGACCAGGCCACCTTCTTCCATTGCTCCATGGTCAAGTTCTGATGCTCACGTGCCCACTGTTAGCGCTTTCGTCAGTGGACTGGGGTCATCATGGGCACCCTGACTGGTCTGCGGCTATGCAGCCCCATACGCAACAAACTGTGATGCATTGTGTATTCTGACACCTTTCTATCAGAACCAGCATTAAATTCTTAAGCAATTTGAGCTACAGTAGCTCATCTGTTTGATCAGAACACACGGGCCAGCCTTCGCTCCCCAAGTACGTCAATGAGGCTTGGCCACCCATGACCCTGTCGCCGGTTCACCACTGTTCCTTTCTTGGATCACTTTTGATAAACACTGACCACTGCAGACCAGGAACACCCCACAAGAGCTGCAGTTGTGGAGATGCTCTGACCCAGTCGTCAAGCCATCACAATTTGGCCCTTGTCAAACTTGCTCAAATCCTTACATTTGGTCATTTTCCCTGCTTCTCACACATTAACTTTGAGGACAAAATGTTAATTTGCTGCCTAATATATCCCACACATTAACAGGTGCCGTGATGATAATCAGTGTTATTCACTTCACCTATTATAATGTTATGCCTGATCGGTGTATATTTCAGGGGGATTTTTTTAAAATATATATAATAATTTTGGTCACACTTTAGTTTGACCAATTCTCGCTATTAACTACAACTTTTGCCTCCTATGATCTCCTAATTACTGCTTATTAATAGTTACTATGATAGTTGTTAAGTTTAGGTATTGGGTAGGATTAAGGGATGTAGAATATGGTCATGCAGAATAAGACATCAATGTTCAGTTTTTACATTTATTTTTTTCTGTTCACATTCAAATCAATTTATAAATGATCTTCTTTTTAAATTCCAGTTTGTTACACTTGTATAATATATACTACTGTTATAAAATAAATGAATACTTGTATTCAGCATTCCAATAGGAAACAGGAAACATATTAAATTGTACAAATATTTTACAAGTTTACTGGTTTCACTGTATTTTGGATCAATGCAGTCTTGGTGAGCATTAAAAAAAAACGTATTGATCCCAAATGTTTGAACTTTAGTTTATGAGATTAAACTCATATGGCTTCACAAGCCTTGAGAAATCGAGCATTCCAGCAAGTAAAGAAGAAATCAACGTAGCTAATGAGACTGTTAACCTGTTCCACTAAAGTCTGTCAAATAAGCCATGTGATTCATTTGATTAGGTCTGTAATTGGGATGTGTAGCGCCCTTTGCTGTGCTAGCAGGACTCCCAGAATGTACCAAGCACAGGGCTTGTTAAGAGAGACAGTCTCAGTAAACAGTGAGTCAGGCCAAGTCATGTGTACTGGAAATTAAATTTGCTGCAATAAAACTACACGATTTTTATGAGGTCATCTGTATTCTGGTCAAAATTTGACATAAAGAGCCAGTAAGAGATTTGCTTCCAGCACACTCAAAACTAAATGAATCAAATTTTTTAGGGCTGTCAGTTAAATACAGTCATTTATTTAGAATTTTTAAAAATGTAATAATCAATTTTTGAATTTGAATAATTATATTACAAAAGTCATAGTTATATAATATAACAGAATATAAAATGAACACGTAAATCATACCCCCTCCATCACTTGGTTTTAGTACAGTGCAACCCTAGGCAATGTGAGCCAAACACATATTTACATGTAACTTTTATGAGATGTTTATTTTTGGTCTTCTCCTTCAGTATGCTATTTTGGACCTCCAGGCATGCCCGGAAGATCAATACAAACCCATTCATTCAATGTCCAGCTTGGATGGGTCAATATAGACCACAATACTTGGCTCCAGTCCTCAATGTGTGAGAGGGAGGACAATACAGCTGGAAAGGAGATTAAAAGTTGGAAAGTGACAAAAAGCATACATTTTGTAAATACCATATTAGTCCTTGAATATTTACAGTAATCCCCACATGTGACAGTTTCCCTGTCCCACAGCCATGGATGTCAGTGTTGTTTTCCACAGTGTTCCAGTCACCCGAGACGGCGGGCCTCTGTTCTGTATTTCTCAACCTCCCCACACTCTTTTTAACTACCTCTTCAGATGTTTTGCTTTTAATAGAGGCACAAACATGACTGCTCATGCTTGTGGTTACACTGTAATCTCCGTGGGAAAGAACACTTTAAACATTCTCTGAAATTGTAATAAACACTAGTATAATTGATAGTTAGCATACGTAGATATCTCTATGTGAGAAATTAAGAACTCCTTTCCTGTTGGGCCTGTGTGTCTTCAGGATAGAATAAAAAGCTGATTTCAAATAAATAATAATAATAAATAAATAATATAATAGATATTAAAATCAACATATTTAAGGAAAATATTGAATACAAAACTTTTAGTTGTTTTTATTTCAATGCAAATGCGCACTAGGGGGCCTCAGCTAATTTCCAAGAGGGCTGTTAGATGACTTCATAATTTATATATATATATAATTTTTTTATTATTATTATTATAAAAACAATTAAAATGCTATAAAATGTTATGTGTCCTGTCATGTGATTTTATTGTTTTTGATCAATTTACACATTTTACTTCAATAGAGACTGACTAAAACTCTTGTATTTGTATTTATTTTTTATGTATATATATATATATATATATATATATATATATATATATGTGTGTGTGTGTGTGTGTGTGTGTGTGTGTGTGTGTGTGTGTGTGTGTGTGTGTGTGTGTGTGTGTGTGTGGACTGGTATGGGGACAAAATGTCCCCGCAAAGATGGCAATATCCAAAATCCTTGTCCTTGTGGGGACATTTTTGGTCCCCATGAGGAAAACAGGTCATAAATCACACTAAGTGATGTTTTTGAAAATGTAAAAATGCATAATGTCTCCTGTGATGGGTAGGTTTAGGGGCAGGGGCAGTGTAGGGGAATACGGTTTGTACAGTATAAAATGCATTACGCCTATGGAATGTCCCCATAAAACATGGAAACACAACATTTGTGTGTGTCTGAGTGTGTGTGTGTGTGTGTGTGTGTGTGTGTGTGTGTGTGTGTGTGTGTGTGTGTGTGTGTGTGTGTGTGTGTGTGTAATTTAAATGTAAAAATACTATACAAATCAAGTTTTCAGCATATTCCCTGCCAACTCATCAGGTAGTACAACCATGCAATTTCTTCATTTAGATAGAACAACAAATAATAGGTCAAAGTAAACAAATGGCTGAAAACTACATTTTAATGAATGCATTTATTTGAATAATTGTGTGATTTTATTTTTGTCTTTAAAGGCTAA
Organism: Gobiocypris rarus; assembly: GCA_023029165.1. Lineage (NCBI taxonomy): Eukaryota > Metazoa > Chordata > Actinopteri > Cypriniformes > Gobionidae > Gobiocypris > Gobiocypris rarus. The sequence continues at coordinate 15,947,115 of CM040931.1, read as the reverse complement.
ATCAAAAGATACTAAATAACTGGCTACTAGAATGCAATTAATATACATTCTAGAAAGTTTGGGGATGGTTCTCCCCAAAAAATGAAAATTATCCCATAATTTACTCACCCTCAAACCATCCTATGTGTATATGACATTCTTCTTTCAGACGAATACGAGTTATATTAAACAAGTTATATTAAAAAATGTCCTGGTTCTTCCAAGCATTATAATGGCAGTGAATGGCAGCCCAAAATTTGAAGCCCAAAAATGTGCATCAGTCCATTATAAAAGTAATTCACATGGCTCTGTGGGGTTAATAAATGCCCTTTGAAGTGAATCGAAAACTTTTAAGTAAAATATCATATAATATATATAAGAAAGTGTAATGCCTCTCGCAGTTCAAAACGTTTATGCTACGTCCGATGTCATCGTTGCACCAGTTGCGTTTGTAAGTTGAATACGGAAGGCAGTCCCCCGGAAGCTAGATATTTTACTTTATAACGTGTTAAATGTGGATAATTTTCTTACAAAAATCCATTGATTCGCTTCAGAAGGCCTTTATTTTTCCCCTGGAGCTGTGGATTACTTTTATAATGGATGGATGCACTTTTTTGGGATTCAAATTTTGGGCTCCCATTTACTGCCATTATAAATCTTGGAAGAGCCAGAACATTTTAATATAACACAGATTGTATTCGTCTGAAAAAAAAGAAAGTCATATACACCTAGGATGGCTTGAGGGGGGACAAATCATGGTGTCATTTGCATTTTTGGGTGAGCTTTCCCTTTAATATGAATAGAATACACAACTACAAAATAATAATGTGTTAGACTCTGGTTACTTTGCTAAGATTTAGAAATAAGATTAACAATCAAATACTTGATTGTTCCACCTGACTTTTTTGGGTCGTAAAGTAAAAAAAAAAAAAAGTCACAAATTAATTTAGACACTGTTATTGTTATTTACAATATTATTATATTATTTGAAATGTTATTTAACAATTGAAATTCAATACCTTTTAGAAGCTTTATTTGTCAATGGAAGTTTACTGAGGCCCCCTGATTCAGAACCACGTCTCTGGAAACCTCCAGTGTTTGTTTTCAATGACCGAAAAGTTCTGGAAGCTCTTATCAGTGCAGATTATTCAGCTAAATCAATAAAATGCCTGACCTCTTCTGAAGAGTCAGGTGGTCAGGGTGCATTGCAGCAGTCTCTTGCCATCGAAAGGTTGTGAATCTGACTGTAAGTCTGAGATTGACTAACGTGAGACAAGCAACAAATGCTTTCAGATTCATTACAAACAAGTGACAGGGATTACCTCTCGCTGTCAGCAATACCTGCACAGATGTATAAGAAGTATTTTGTCTTTCTTGTATCTCTTTTGCTTCCACATTTTTTTTCCTCTGGCTTTCCTCTAGGTCTCTCAGGGTTACTCAAAGTTTTCCTTTCTGGGTGCACAATCGCACATGCATCAGGGTGTCCTTTATTCTCAGGGCAGATACACGCAGGCTCCACATACTCTTTCTTACACACATACACACAGGGCAATGCTCTTTAATTGTTCCAGATTGGATGCAGTCACTGGCATGTAAGCTAAAGACACTGGCAAGAGAGGAATTGAAGCGTTCTTCATCAGTGCCATTCGTTTCCACTCAGTTTGCCCGTCTTAATTGGCGTTCATAAGACTCACATGGCTTGTGTGTGTGGTCCTATAACTGTTTCAGTTGAGACTCAGATCTGTTCCAATGTAAGCATATGTCTTCTTGCCCATATTAAAATGTAATATGTATGAACATGGCATATTGAGTGCCTGGCATGAGCACCTTTGCTCTTTTGTTAAAAATAGATCACCGGCTGATCCTCGCAATGCCAAACTGTTTCCATGGTAGCCATCTTAAGATTAATATGGCTCCAGGCTCTCTCCACAGTGTCTTTTTTAAAACATCTGGTGACTAGGCTAAGAGCACTGCGAGAACGTGTGGCGGAAGGGTTTCTGCAGACCATGGCATGTTTGAGATCACTTTGGAATCTGCAAATTTGGAAGTCAATATTAATGATTATGCATTAGGCATCCAGACCCATAAATAAGGATTCCTAGGAGATGCCAAATCTTGAGTTGTGGAAATTGCTGATTTTTAAGGTAATTTTTTTAATATATGCATTTATTCTTAAAGCTTGCATAAGCACTGCAAAGTTTTGTGAGTGACAGTAGCATTATCATGCTGTATTTGTGTGAAATATGGAGTCAGTCCTGACATTAGTAATGTTTTGTTCATGAACTAATCAATATTTTTGTTAAACAAATCTTTTAAGTTAAATCCTTTTAGTTTACTTTAATGAGCATTTGAGTGTGGGCTCTGTGTTTAAGCTGCGGGGTCACGTCAGAGAATTTTTGTGGGCAAAAAGGTTAATTGTCTATTGAGATACTGTAGCGATGTATGAAGCACAGCTCTCACAGAAGTCATTTTCAAACCAAGCAGCTTTTTGTTGGTCAATATGGCAAACTCACATTACCAGCTGAATCCGACGTGAAATCTGTGCATGGTTAATTTATTTAGTGGGTTTCCGGATCATGTGGATTCCTTTTGAAAAAACTGCATTTTGCAGATTTGCAGAACAACAGAAAATATGACTGCACCTTTAATGAAAAAGTACCATGAAAGCTTCAGTGACTTGTGTAAGATGACTCAAGGCCCAGATATACATAATTTTCCACGTTCTGCTCCATCTTGTGCACAGTTAAGCGCTTAAGCCTTTCAAAGGGTACTCTTAGCGGTGAATGTCCACTACAGCGGCAAAACTCAGCTTAGTGCTGCTGACAACGCTAAAAGGCCTCCGCTTTGGGGTGTGTCTGTAGCATATGTGTTCATCAAAATGATAAACATTTGTAAACCCAGCCAGTATAATGTATGTGAAGTGATGTGAAGGCCAAGTATGGTAACCCATACCCAGAATTTATCCTCTACATTTAACCCATCCAAGTTAGTGCACACACATTAAGTGCAGTGAGTAGTGAGAACACACACACACTGCAAACCGTGGACACACACACACAAAGCAGCGGTCAGCCACTTTTGCAGCTCTTAACACTTTCTCCGGCCCGCTGTCAATCTCACAATTCATCACTTGAGCATGAAGCTCAACTTTCTATAGGAATGAATTGAAAACGATCACTCAGCTACGCTCTGCACACACCCCAAAATGACCATAAGCGCAGGTGAATGTGCTCAGAGTGAGTGTGCTATTCAGTGATTCTTTCTGTTCAAGCACTCAAATCATTCACACATGCTGAAAGCAGACTGCACAAATTAATGTTAAAAAAAGTTTGTCACCACTTACTTTCATAATGAGAACCAGCATTAAAAAAATGTGTACTTAAGTGTCCAACTGCTGGCAAACAGTCGGCTCACTTAAGTGCATTAGCTAGTCTAGTTTGTTTCAATTAGGGCTGCACGATTAATCGCAATTGACCCGAAAGTGCTATAAAGGCTATGTGGACTGTATAAAATAAATTTTGTATTTATGTATCTAAAATATAGATTATTATTTAAATTATTTATAATAGATAAATACATATTATTAATTTTCATGAAAATACCAGAGAAAGCTTGAAGAACTCAGATAAACCATATATTGTCGCAGTTTTGTGTTTATTAGTCATGTTTAATTTAATCAAATAAAGCGTTTCAATCTTTTGTTTATTCAGCTACAGCGATAGTATGATGCCCATAGGGATTTCCTGGAAAGACGTGCATTATCATACTTCTTCAGGGCATATTTGGAGTTTCTGCGTAGAAGCGCTCTCTGCAAAAAATCGCAGCATTTGACAAATTGGTTTACTGTCGATGTCAATTTATTTTAATGTCGACGTGGTTCGCCACATGAAAAATGTTGCTCTAAATCCTCCATGTTGTCCAATTAAATGGTTAAATGCATTCAGTTCTCTTTCTCTGTCTCTTTTTCTTCCCTTCCTTCCTACTTCCCCCAGATCTCTGTGACTAATGTTCTTTACCACACAACAGTAATCTCCATTGTCGGTGTAATGGTCTCTTGTTGTATATAAGTGATCGTGGGCGTGCATCGGTGTGCCAGACAGGGATGGGCTGTAATTAAAAATAAGGGGCATGTGTGGCACCACAGGTCATTCTGGAATGGCCATGGCTGTCTGGGCTGGCGCTCACTGCGACTCGATGACAGGGTCATGTCATTTGTGCCCCTTCTGGGAAATAGTGCAGGAGGTTACGATGACGCCACAGCTCGGCCAGGGGCGTTTTTGGAGAAGGTTTTGGCTGGGGATTCAAATGTAGGCCAAATAAAGAGTCATTAAAATTGGAAGCAGTTGTTGGGTTTTAAAATAGCAAGGTGCGTATATGGTCTAATGTTTTCTCTTGAGGATAGCATTGTATTGTTTGATGGAACAGTTGAGCGCTGCCCTTATGTGCTATTTAAAGCTCCCGACAAAGAGGGGCTCATCTATTTAAGTGTATGCGGTATGTAAACACGACCGCTATAGCTTGCTTGTGTTTACACTGTGTATATTGATAAAGTATGCTGACCGGTTTGCCATTCAGAAGTCATATTCCGTAACTCGTGCCCTGTCTCTTTGCTCTCTGCACATTTGTCTCTTTCTTTCCTTGTTTTTTTTTCTTTTTCAAATGGCTCATGTCCAGGGGCCCTGAAAATCCCGTCTCCTTGGAAACAGCGAGACATTGTGGCAGCTGAAGTCAACTTTACATCTCCCATCTACCCCAAGAGGTGTAAACAGTCAGCGACTTCCTTTCACAGATGCACACACAAGGAAACAACCTCACCAGACTTTAGGATTGATGGGTTTGTTTCATTTGCTTCATCCTTACAGGTGCAAATACTGACTTGTTAGTCAGAAAAGCACAGTCAGTTAAAGGGATAGTTTAACCAAAAATTTAAATTCTGTTATTAGTCACTCATGTAGTCCAAATGTTGGATGTTTTCCATGGTGCTATTGCCATGAAAAGCTTATTTAAAACACACAAAATAGTCTTCTGAAGCCTTTTAATGACTTTGTGTGAGGAATAGACCAAAAATTAATCAGTGACAGTATTAACAAAATTTGTATTTGTATTTGAATTTGTACAAACTTAAGCTAAAGTGAAGAACATTAGCGAATCTTTTTTTTTTTTTCTTGCACAAAGCTATCATATGCCTTGGAAGATTCCTGATAGAATTTGAAAATAGTGTTTGAGGCATATGAACTACTTTTATGCTGTTACAAAATTTCTCCTTGGCAGAAAGATGCACTGTAAGAATTTTTTTTACCATTTAAGGGTAAAACAGCTTGTTGGATGGTTCCCCTAAAAATAAAAATTCTGTCATCAGTTACTCACCCTTATGTTGTTCCAAACCCGCAAGACTTTTTCGTTCATCTTCAGAACACAAATGAAGATCTTTTTTATGAAATCTGAGGGATTCCTGCCCCTCCATTGACAGCTACGCAACTGACATGCTTTAAAAGGTTCATAAAGAGATTGTAAAATTAATCCTTATGAATTGATCTGTTTAGTCCAAATTTTCTGAAGACACCCGATCGCTTTATATCATGAACAGATTGAATTTAGGCTTTTATTCACAGAAATAAGTGTCATGTTTATCTGTTTTTTCTGTAAAATTTAGTGAAATTTGCTAATTATTTTTTCACAGTGCAAGTTTGAAACCACATGAGGGTTTTTAAATACATTATTTTTAATTTTTAATAGAAGATACAGCACTTTGTTTTGCTTTATATGGGCAGACTGATTTACATCATTCTCTTCGTGTCATTGTCTGCCTCTTGATCCTCGGCCATATTATGAGTGCATTTTTGGGACATGGTCGCAGTGATTTGCTCGTAAACTATGAGTGCTATGGAAGAATATAGTTAAAGATCTGTGAAATATTTGATTCACACTTCCTAAATTAAATGCTTAAACTTGGAGGTACTCATGAATTATTCAAACTGTGATTATTTATACTGGAAGGCATTTTCCTTAAAGCTTTTTTACAGCTAATGCCAAGAGTGCATCGCATGCGTTATGCACGCACTGTTTATGAATGTGTCATTTTAACTCTGTTAGCCGAAGGGCGCAATCATACATTTACAAACAAACTGGAAAGAGCAAATAGGGGTTGGATCTGTCAGTCAATTAGACACTACAATTTTTAGTATGCAGTTTGTAAGTATGTTATATAACAGCTGTTCTTTAATTGGGAGTTTTTTCACCATCCTATATGGGTACTGGATCAATTCTGTTTTTATAGCTGTCATGTCGTGACTGATATAGTCAGTCGTGCATGAGTGGGGTGTGGTGTCTCTAGTTTCAGACACAAAGAGACAACACTGTCTGCCAACTACAGTGCCATGCCAGCCCAGTAGGGGGTGACTCAGGGTTGGCACGTGCTCCAACCACACCTTTAGCTCGATGTGGTCTTGCTCGTACAAAGAGGAGAGAGTTGTTGTTTTGACATTGTGCCAGTGGATATTAGATCTGTTTGCACCTCATGAGGTGGTGTTTGAAGTTGCTACTCGTTGATATTCCAAGAGCAGCTTTTGTAGCTCCATTTGTGTTATTTATGTTGGGAATTTACAAAGTAAAAATGCCCCGGACTGGGAAAAATGCCCCGGACTGGGGCTGATATACACTGAAAAAAGTGTTTCATTGGATCAAAGTAAAAAAATTGCGTCAACTTGTTACAACTAATTACTTTACTTTTTATCAACTTAAAATTTTTACTTAGAGCAGAATTAACTATCCATAACTTAGCCAAAGCAAAAAGTATCTTTGAATCAAATAACGTTTTTAAGTTTAATGAAATCTCAAATTATACTTTGTTTTAATGTTTTCTCTTTGTATTAACTTAATTATTTTACTTTACATCTAACCAAATATCAAACCAAATACAATTTAAAATATTAAATTAATATAAAGAAATGTATTTACTTTTAGAATGTGTATTTTTATAATTTAAGATGAATGACTTCAAGCATTAAACTTTTGACAATTTATTTTGTCATAATACTTTTTTTTTTACAATGTGTACAGTATCCTCATACAAATGCAGTCTAACAATGTAAACACATTATAAACTTGACCATTTTTTTCATTAAACATTTCTAGAATGTTTAAAGTATTGTTATAAAAACACATACTGTATAACAGTTTTTAGTATCCATAGACACACTGGATACAATGTAAATTCACCATAAGAAAATATTTCCATGAACAGTCCCTTAGAACTGACTACACAATCAAACCTTTAGAATTCAAGTTTGGCCCAAAACTGCTTTTAAATTGGCAGTTAGTTAAAACTTTTAATAAAACACCTACCAAATTAGCCAATGGTAGAAAAAAAAAGAGAAGTATTTTCACCTTCATGGAATAGTTTACCCAAAAATGAAACTTCACTCATAATTGTCATAAAATGTCTCTAAACCAAATTTAATTAAAGTTAAATACTTGAATTGCTTACGGAGGAGTAAACAACGTAAGAATCAATTTTGGGTAAACTATTTAAATTACGCTAGATAAAACACAACTTAACCAAGATAAAACAAATCAGGTCTAGTAAACAGTAGTAAAGTTAACTTTGTATAAAAAGCTTTATACAGTCCAAAATCTTCAAAGAAATGTACCATCAGCAGAACTTTGTAGCTGGGTAAATGAAACAAATTTACTCCTGCAGCTTTGAAGAGAGGTCCTGCACACTTGGGGCTCATCTGCTTACAATCCATGTCCATGATTATTTTTTGAAAGGCCTCAAAGGTATATTTGATTTCCTTCAGGATATTTTAAGTTCAGTGCATAAATGAGTCCAAACATCATGGCACAGGCACATGCAACAGAGGGCAATTCATTTAGCACTTCCACATCGTCAATGGAAATGTCCAGTGCACGACTAAGAGCATCGCTTTCACGGATCACAAAAAATGCCATGGTGGTCTTTTCAAATTGTCTCTCCGCTTCCTCCCTCTGGTCAGCCTAAAAACATACAGGAACAGAGAGTAATTGAGGGACTGTGAAAAAAAATAAATAAATAAATTATTACAAAATGTAGTTAGCTTTCCTACTATGGAGGTCAATGTAGAGCCCAAACGTCTGTTGCTAACTTTCATTAAAATATCTTCATTTGTGTTCAGCGTAAAAATAAAAATTGTACAGTTTATTACAAGAGTAGAGTAAATGATGACAAAAAAATTAATTGAAATGGTGAAAAATTTCCCCACGTTTTACTAACCCTCAAGGCTTCAGTTAAGACCACAGAGCTGTGTCAAACAGTTCTTTGATCGATAGATGTACTATTTGAAGCTTAAAGTCAACAATTCACTCCCCTTCTACCGCTTGGAAGTAAAATGATACATAGGATTTTAACTGTTTGTTCTTCAAGAATATAACCATATTCAGTTAGGATGCCTGAGTAAAAACATGAGGAAGTGTTGATTTGGTAATGAAATATCACTTTAAGGCAAACATGGTTGGAGAAAAGTTCAGTAGTTTGCATTGTCTACATTACCTGGTATTCTTTGATCAGACAGCTTGTCTCTTCACCAAGGTACATGATCAGGCACTTCAGCAGTCTCTTTTTTCTGATGTCTATGTCCAGACTCTACAAAATGTTCAAGATGTATTGTTTTTATTAGACCAAAACCCTACTAAATTGATTGCCACAAGCAATTTTGTTTGCATGCAACCAATACCTGATCAATAACTTCAATAGTGTCCTTAGTTTTTTCATGGAGAAGCTCCTAATAACCTGGAGAAACTGAGAGCTCTGTCTGTCCAAAGAGGCCATAAATCCTGATTGTTAATGTAAGGCCTGTAAGAAAGAGAAACAGAACATAGATTTTAAAAATAGAGTGTTTAAGAATAAATATAACACTACTACTACTACTAATAATAATAATATTTATATTTTACAGAAAACTTATTTGACAAAAAAAGGTTAATATGCAGACAGCCTATGACTAAAAAACATTAGAAAGGTCTAAGGATTTATTGTAAAATTAAATTTTTATTTAGTCTGTCTTTAATATGAAATGCCTATTATGCATCCGCTGTGGGGAAAAACTCCTGTATATTTAGGAAAAACATATGGATCAGCATTGTCATAAACATTTATTTAGAGAGAAGTATAATTTTTCTCATTTGTTACCAAAAAGTTTCATTCATACTGGAGGCCAGAGGGCGCCCTCGAGCAGAAACTCCACATACGCCTCAGAGAAGTAATCGTTCGTTTTCAGGAAATCCCTAACGTGAAGCTAAGCTAGCGCTGCAGGCTGAATAAAAGGAAGATAGAAACGCTTTGACTGATTAAACATGAGGACAATAAAAACTACTGCATCAATATATGGTGTATTTGAGTTCTTCACGCCTTCTCTGGTATTTTCATAATAATAAAGCAGTGATGATTGACATAGACTTAATCACTGAAAACTGAATAATGCATTGTCTGCCTCATTCTGTGACAACAAGCCAGCTCACAAACACTCGACTGACGATATGAAGTGATTTAAAACATGTTATTAAAACGTATTTTGTTGGACAACAGGTTTATGCACACTTCACATTACTAGTTTGTGAAGATGCTTGACAAGTGTTGCTTTTTCAAACGCACGTTATAGCGACTCAAACTCAGTGCTTTCGGGCGGAACAGCGTTTACTACTGATCACAGAACAGCAATCTGTGCTGTCACATACTCACTGTGCATATCGTGATTGTGTTTCTATTTCGATTAATCATGCAGCCATATTATCAATCCTCTCACCTCAAGCAGTTTACTTGTATTATAATTATTTTATTTCCACTCGGTTTAACATCATGATGAGGGAAACGTGTAAACCTTCTAGCCGAGTTAGAGCCGTCAAACTAGTAATACTAACCGTAGCCTATGTAAAACAACAGTACAACACAATATTTTATGAAATCATACATTTATAATGTTAATAATACGGCCAAACGTATGTTTAAAATTACTTACCAATTATCTTGATTCCCGTTTTACCACGGCGAGTTCTGCCATGCGGTGTAACAAGATGGCGGAAAGCTGAACGTCCTCGCATGGCCACGGATGATGTCAGAAGTCACGTGACAATGGGAAGCAATATTTTTAATTTAATTTAAAGAAATGGATTTACTTTACACTAACAAGACTTACTTTTAATTTGAATCAACCAAACTTTTTTACTTAACACTGATGGCAAGACAGAAAATTAAATGTGTTGAGTTAGATCAAGTATAAAAACCTCTTTAGAGCAATGATATGCCTTGTGCACTTTTTTCAGTGTAGGGACATTTTTCTTCCAGCCTTGTTCTCCCAGACAATGTGGTACATAGTAAAAAAAAAAAGAAGTGCTAAACCGCTCCAGAAGCATTACATCATACTAATGCTAATCCACAGTCTGGCTGAGTCCCGTGTCTCTTCATTATTCATGGAGTGAGTGCAGAGGCGCTAGAGCTGTTCATGGGCTGTGCTGTCAGTATCGCGAGCTACACCAATCCTGGGCCAAAAATACCATCCAGATGCCTCGGTTAAGACCTTGAGAATGGAAAGAAGCACAAATTTATGGTACAGTCTTAAAAATGAAATTCAAAGGATTGTCCATATCAGTTCTGTAATTTTAACATTTCATTGTCAACATCATGCTCAAGCATAGCATTTGCATATTACCAATTATTTTAATTAAAGGCACGATATGTAAAATTTTTGGATTAATATCCAAAAACCACTAGAACAATGTTATATATTTTGTGTAACAATGTTATACATTATCCCAAATGTTTCCAAGAATGGTTAAATCCTGAGAAATAAGCTATTTTAACCAGAACACAGATTGTGTCCGTGCGTTGCCTATCAATGACATCATACCGGCGTTACTCTCAGTTTTATTATGTAGAAACTATGGAAACACCAAAGATGCTTTAACATATTATGTCTTTTATTAGACAGGTGATCAACTGTTTGGATACATTCATTGACAGAAAAACGAATCATTGTTATATAGCTCAACACAGTTAGTCTTACAGATTAAATCTCGTTTTCTTGATTTACCACGAATTCCATGATTTACCATGTCTAATATCAATCTCGCTTACTCCAGTGTGCATAGTAGTGTGCAAGTGTCTCATAGTAGCCGCCGAGCGAACACACAGTAGCGTTATAACATAAATTTCAACACACTCGAATAATGTATCTAATATGATAAAACAGCGCTGAGCTCGTTACCCCACATAAAAAGAGGTCGTCTGAGGCATTTTCAAAGCTCCGCAAAATCAAGGCGTCATCAAGCTATGCCTTTGTTTTGAATAAGCGACCTCAAGCGGTGAAAAATTACATATTGTGGACTTTAATTGCTCAGTCTATTTGCTCGATGGGTTAAAGTGAACATGAAATTAAAACCTTATTGACCCTATATTTAATTTCTAAATGCACATTTTTGGTCTTATTGGTTGATATCAAATATTTATTTGCGCATGCTCATTTTTACATCTAGATTGTCACCTAATGGTGCGTTCACACCAGATGCGAATGACTCGATTCGCACGAGTGATTTACATGTTAAGTCAATGCAAAGACGCGAATAGGCATTCTGCGGCGCGATTCGCGCGAATTGAGCGTTTTGAACATGTTAACCAATCAGGAGCCTGCTCTAGTAGTGACGTTTTTACGAGCGGAGGCAGAAATCCGAACAACAATGGAGGATAAGATTATCGTGGCCGTATGTCGATACCCGGAGCTGTACGATACATCATCATATCATTAGATTTTCAGCCTTCCAAAGCAAATAAAGCGCAGCAACCCTCTCAACAAAATCTATGTCAGCCATTTCACCAGCAGCAAATGTGGGAAGGATTTGCCGAGGAGAGGCTGATCTCGCTGGGGTTAATTAGCGCGGAGCGCCACTGATCGCCTGGATCTCACAACTTCGAAAACGGAAGATAAAAAGTTCAAATAGGCACTCTTTTTATAAATAAACCACAGATTTGAGCTTTAAACAACTAAATTATCGGCTGAAAAAGTATTCAAACTACGTTTTGTCACACATTAACAGCAGTATTTTTTACAAAAAAAGACCCCAAGTGACCGAGTCAAGTGGCTGGTAGAAGCTCCTCCCATGACGCGAATTCTCGAAATGTTCAAGCGTCCACCTTCGCGCGAATAGCACAAACAATTTGCGTTGTTCGCGTCCGGTGTGAACGGCCCATAACACTCACTTAAAGTTAATCTTTAAAATACTAATAATTAAATAAAACTAAGTGTAATCTGTATAAAATCTCAAAATGAATATCTATTTTATACTGTACATGATAATGTTGTGATTTTCTAAATTGTTATCTTAGTATTATTTATATACTATTAGTTTTTTTTTTTTGTATTTCTATTTAGCTTTAATTTATTTTTATTTCACTTTAACTTACTTATTTTGTCAGTTAGCTGCCAATGCAACCTTTATAATTTTCGTTTTGTTAATTATGTTTTTATAAGATCTAATATTTATATTGTATTTTATTTTAGCTTTCTTCTTCAATTTTTTTTTTTTTAATAGTTTTAGTTAAAAGTAACCACACTGACTTAGGGTGCTTTCACACTTCGATTTGGTTCGATTGCCTGGACCAAACCCGAGTTCGATTTCTCCCCCCTCCCCCTGCCCCCGCTGAACTGTATTCATATTATATTATTTGGGTCCGAACCGGGGTGCGTTTGCGTCATCAAAGCAGCAGCTGTTTACCCCGTTGCTTGGTAACGACGGTAAACAAGAAGGTGGCAAAATGAATAGTGTTGCTCACCTCACTTTTATATTTTCGTTTTTGAACCGTTGGTTTTGTTACCAAAGCTTCAGTAGGTAATGGCACTTGTGTCTATCTGCCGCGAATGTACTGCAAATACTCTAAAGAACGCTGACGACGAGCAGAAATGAAATTTACATCTCTCTACTTGCAGTATGTCAGTCACGCTCGTCAGGAAAATGAGTGAAACACACACGAAATGCATTTTTAACAAATCATACATCATTAATAGCAGAACCGAATCTCAGACCACCCTTTTAAAGCGGACTCGAGTTCGGAAGACAGCGTTCACATCAAACCAACGAACCGAACTGTGACTCCAACTGAACTCGGGTGCGCACCAAAGGTGCTAGTGTGAAAGCACCCTTAGATTCACCTGTAGCATTTAAAAAGTTTAACTGTTTTATTTTTAATTTATCTAGAGTAAACAGTATACCATTTTAATATATCAGTTAAGATACTTAATTTTTTCAGCCGTTATTTTAATATCAGTACATCCCTGTTTATAATATTTATTTAAACTTAATAAAATGTATATAATCTTATATAATCCACCCTATAATTTTCTCTAAAATGTATATTGTTTTATTAATTTGTTTTATTGTCATCTGTTTTTTAATGTATACCACTGAACTGTACCCTGTATATGGAGACGCTAAACAAATTAATGTATTTTTATTATTGATGTTTATTTTTTCTTTCTTGTTGTCCTTCTTTAATGAGAGATGTTTTGACTGGTCTGCTCTCAAGGTCACTAAAACTCATCAACTGTCCCGAGTGGAGCACTTCTTTAAGACCCAGCTCCACCACTTGGCCGTCCTGTAACAGTATAAGGGCTTATAGGATCACTTTGCACAAGTTCACATGTTCACATATGCAGTCGTGAATGCAGAAAATACATGCACACAAACATGCTCATATTCTCTCCCCCATCGCTTCTCTCACACCCAGACTACTCCATCTGCCTCCTTCCCTCTCATTGGACAGAGACACAGAGAGCTGCAGAGTGCTTTAAATACAGCTCTGAAGTCATATGTCTCAGATGTCTCTGGGTGGCCGTGACGGATCTCAGCACCACCGCTGTAGCTCTCTCTCTTTCAGCAGCATGTCTGATTTATTTATGAAATGTGATTTTTTTTCCCTCTTCTGGCCGAGAAACTGAAGCTCCTCGCAGGTTAATGCTGTTGTTTAAAGGCTGTCCGCCGTGAATACTGTTAAATCCAATAGACTGAGGTATGACGGACACTGTGAAACAGCAAACAGCCAGGCCGTTATGGTCAATGATTTTATTCCCAGCTCTTTTTCTCTCACAAGTTACAGTTAGAGAGAGGGCCATTAATATTCTGCGGCGTTAACATAACCGCTTTTTATTGATGTAAGAAAAATTATATGGGTTTTAATGAAGCTATTTCTTTGAAAAATTATTACAGTGATTTTGTGTTCTAATGGCTTACAAAAAATATGTCTGACTCAATCACTGAAGTAAATGAACCTCTGATCCATCCATCCATCCATCCATCCATGTTCCCGCTCTTACTCTCTTTCACTCAGTCTTGCTCTTAATTTACTTTCTTTTACTCTTTCTCTCACTCTTTTCCCTGTTTTTCTTTTGCTCTTTCTTTCTCTCACTCTTTCCTTCTCTGTAATTGTCTTTCGCTCTTTTTTTCTCTCTTTTTTACTCTTTCGCTTTTATTATTCTTCGGTTTCATTATTTTGCTTTCTTTCATTCATGTCTTTTTCTCTCTCGAATCTCTCTTTCTCATGCGCTTTCCTTTCTTTCACTGTTTTATCTGATCCATCCGTCCATCCATTTATCACATTTCTCTCTTTTCTTCACAAGTTATGGCTTTAGAGGACTTAGCTATAGTAATATGGATTAGTTTAAATGCAGCTGTACATTAAGTTTTGGAGTGACATGTGGCAAGTAGGTTGGTCTATGTTGTCTAGTAAGGACCAGAGTCTGGACAAAGAGCGGAGTCAAGGGTGAGCAGGATTGTGTTAGTGCTGTAATGTCTTAGAAAGGACACTCGGTCACCTAGGATGTTTCCTGGGGTTTTATAAAGGCGATGACTGAATCACTTTTAACCAAGATGGAAAAAGCGTGAGAGGAGGAAGTAAAGGAGCTTAGTCTTGTCAAGGATAATCGGAAGGTGATGAGTAGCCATCCAAGTCTAAATGCCAGGAAGGCAAGCCAAGACCGTCTCTTGAGAATGTAGAGGAAGGAAATGAGATGCGTAGTATCAGCGCCTTAGCAGTGATAAGATAATCTATATAGCTGGATAACAGTTCTAAGAGATCTACTATAGTGTATTGAACCTTTTCAACTAACTTAGTGTGATCTGATCTAGGCAATATACCAGGAAAATGCAGATTCAGTAATACTCTGTGAGGACTGAGATCAGCAGTTTGTGATTAACTGTGTTACAGATCCAGATAAATCAATATAGAGTTTAAAAAGCAGGATGGTTTAAACCAGGGGTTGGCAACCTTTTACAAATATCCTCAGTGCCATTTTTAGGTTTCTAAGTTAATCACTGTGTCACAACTCCATATATGTATTAATACACATAAACATACACTGATCAGGCAACATTATGACCTATGCCTGATATTGTGTTGGTCCCCCTTTTCTTGCCAAAACAGCCCTGACCCGTCGAGGCATGGACTCCACTAGATCCCTGAAGGTGTTCTGTAGTATTTGGCACCAATATATTAGCAGCAGATCCTTTAAGTCCTGTAAGACTTGTTTGTTCAGCACATCCCACAGATGCTCGATTGGATTGAGATCTGGGAAATTTGGAGGCCAACACCTCAAACTCGCTTTTGGGCTCCTCAAAACATTCCTAAACAATTTTTGCTTTGCGGCAGGGCCACTGCCACCAGGGAATGCCTTTTCTATGAAAGGATGTGCTTGGTCTGCAACTCGTGTACGTGTCAAAGTAACATCCACATGGATGGCAGGACCGAAGGTTTCTCAGCAGAACATTGCCCAAAGCATAACTATGGATCCACCGGCTTGTCTTCTTCCCATATTGCGTCCTGGTGCCATATGTTCCCCAAGTAAGCAACGGACAACGTGATACATCAGACTAGGGGTGGGCGATATCTCGATATTTAAAATATATCGAGATATTTTTTAAGCACGATATGGATTTTGACATATCGTATATATCGATATATTGTTTGTATTTAATTCTGGTTCCGCCACTTTGCTTGTTTGCATTTTTTTTTTAAATGTTGCAAATGCACTTTGTTCCTACATTTGCACTTCAATAAAAAAAGATTGTGGTATTTGGCATATTTGTTTTTGCAGTAGTTTTTCGGGGGTTATTTTTCCTGCAAAGATATCGAGATATATATCGTATATTTCGAGATATAGAAAAATATATAGAGATATATTTTTTGCTCCATATCACCCAGCCCTACATCAGACCAGGCCACCTTCTTATATTGTTCCGTGGTCCACTTCTGATGCTCATGTGCCCACTGTTAGCGCTTTCGGCATTGGACAGGGATCAGCATGGGCACCCTGACTGGTCTGTGGCTTTGCAGCCCCATACGCAACAAACTGCGATGCATTGTGTATTCTGACACCTTTCTATCAGAACCAGCATTAACTTCTTGAGCTATTTGAGCTACAGTAGCTCATCTTTTTGATCAGACCACACAGGCCAGCCTTCGCTGCCCACGTGCATCAATGAGCTTTGGCCACTCATGACCCTGTTACCGGTTCACCACTGTTCCTTCCTTGGACCACTTTTTAACCAGTTTCATCTGGAATGCGGAATTCATTCTTTTCACGATTGGATATGTATCCAATCAGAGAAAACGCATGAAGTGGTACACATGTACGCATGAAAAGAGTTTCCACATGCATCACAGTCATTTCGATGTGTGTGGAATGTTTAATAGGACTCAATATACTTGGTTGAATATCTCATTAACTATGTACAACGGAACAAGCTGTCAGTCAGTAACTTGTGTGCATGTGATGTGCAGTGGTGTTCTAATGGTTTGTCAGAGATGCGTGCTTTCATTGACTTGCGCAGTTTAATTCTCACACTTTAATAGTATTTATAACATCTAACTAAATAAACAAGCTATGAGCAATGATTGCCTCAAAATGTAGATCTATGCAGGTACGAAGTACCTTATCTGAATGAAATGCATTCACCTCTTTTGCTTTGTCTCACATGCCGGTAATAACCCCTCCTCGTGTCAGTGTTGGCACATGTGCCGAGGTTGCTGACCCCTGATTTAAAGTGATATCAAGTTTGACCATTCTTATTTTTTTAATGTAAGACAGCAGTGTTTGTTTTATTTGTGCACATCATATTTTTTTAATTCATATATATTCATATACATTACATATATTTTTGTGCCTTCGTAATCTTTCATCAAAAACATAAATATCCCCTTGCAATGATATCTCTTCTCTGATGATGTGTTCAATATGATACAATAATTCCTCCCTTCCAGCAACCTGTCACTTCCATAAGATTGCAATTAGCAAAGTCCAACAATTCAATACATTTAAGATGGACTAAAATCAGCATCTACATTTTCAAGAAAAGAGATGACTTTCACAACTTTCTTTGCATGCTAACTTTGAGCATTTTAATTATAAAGAGGGCAAGTGTGATTCATAGGAGTCATGCAGTTTGTTTTTAACCAAGGTTGACATTTGGTTGAATGCAACATATTCAAAAGTTTGATAATAAGGGAATCTAATTTGGATTTTTCAGCTTAAAATGTCATTCCATTAGAAAAAATATAAACCAAGTGGCACATTTATTTTAAAGGTATATAGCGAAACATGTTTTCTTATTATATTAATTATGTTGTTATTACATTAGGCCTATGTTATATCATATCGATTATATTATTATTACATTAAATTATGAGAAAAGCTCTAGCATAATTTTTTGACACTTTTTGTTGATACTTTTGTATATTGCAATGGCATTCATTATTTTAGTGTCCAAATTTGTCTTCAATACTTTTTGGGCCCACAGTATTTGTCTGCCTTTGTCATTATGCCATAAACAATAGCTAGAAGTACATTTGAGTAAATTTCATTTAAGAGAAAAAAAGGTCAGCAAGCCTAACTGCTGAAACCAGGACATATTATTGTTTTAGAGAATTTTCAGAACACTGGGGCATACCTCATGAAAATGGGACATCTGTTCACCCCATTCAGTACTCAGCTTTACCTCAGAGTAAATCATCAGGTCACTATAAATTAAAATGACTAAATACTCAAGAATGTTTACAGTGAGATGAATGTTAGCATCTATATATTAATAATTAGGAGGAGTGTGATGTGCAGACAGGAGAAAGGTCAAGATTAAGGCCATGGCGCCACCCTAGCTTCCTGCCACACAACATTCTCCTTACTCTCCCATTCAAATCCCATCGTCCACCATAGAGTATAAGGTTTCATCTCTCCACAGCTCAGAAATGCACTCAAATACATACGTGTTAATTTGGTGCTCCTGTGAGGATGTGAGTAGCTGTGGCTTTGACCTTTTCTTTGTCCCAGCATTCACTTTCATAAACACAACTATATAAAGGCATCAGTCCACCCATGCTCACTACATCACTGCAAAATGTGCCGGTCTATAACCACTCCTGCTGGAATGAGCTTACACTTCCTCTCGCTCACCCTTCCTCCTGTTTCATCTCTTCCCCCTCCTCCTCTTGATAAATGTGAAGCAGGTATCAGATCATGTCCTGTATCAGATTACACAACGGAGGCTGTTCACTAATAGCACTCACAGATTACATTGGAGAGAGCGTTCAGCGATATTAAAATCTGATTTACAAATTGAATTGAACGTCTGGGTAATAAAATGTTATTTGGATTGACACATAAAAAGCTGTTTCAATGGAAACAATTATCAACGTACAGCTCCAAACGGAATCTGTGCTCATTTTGAGGAAAAATATGCAGAATTGTAAAATAGGATATTAAGACAGATCATGTTATAGACAATAACTGGGCAGTATTCAAATTCTATACTATTTTTTCTAAATAAATTAAAAACATAATACCTAAAATGAGACAATTTAAATAACTGAATGTGTTTTTTTTTTTTAAAGATTAGGTTTAACAATATTATTAAATTATTACTGTTTTTTAAAGATGAAAATTAAATGAGTGTTAGATGATGGCAATTGTAATCTTAAATTGCAACAATTTTGGAAATGAGAATGTACAATTAAATATCCAATATCAGCTGGATATTGGATAGTTTTGGATGGTACACGAGAAGGAGTGCGATATGGCTGTATATCAGCACAGCTGTGATTTGGCTGTAGGCACGAGACGAGGTTGCAGGCCGAGTGCCGTGTAGGTAATATGAGGGTGATAGTGCATTTTTACAACAGTTCATCGCACATATAAATAAATAGGAAACCACAATGGGGTGTCTTAAAGGAACACACCGACTTTTTGGGACTTTAGCTTATTCACCAAATCCCCCAGAGTTAGATAAGTTCATACATACCATTCTCATCTCCATGCGTGCCATAACTCTGTCTGATCTGACGCACCCACCGCTAGCCTAGCTTAGCACACATACTGGAGGTAATAATAAGCTAAAGTCCCAAAAAGTCAGCCTGTTCCTTTAAAAAACTGTGATGTGTGGAACTAATTCCTTCTACCACAGATTCAAATCTCAAGTTGACAGTTTACAGTTGAGCCCAACCCTCTATTACTAATTTGAAAACGTCACTGTAGAGCTGCTACCAAAGGAATGCTGAGTTGCTTTATTGAAGTTAACTCTTTCCCTTCCATTGATGGAAATTTTCATAATTTGTTAGAAAATTTTCCAGCTTTCTGTGTTTTCACTGTTGTACGGTAGAGGGCGCTATGACACATCTTCTGAAAGAGTACTGAATCTTCTGATCAAGACGTGAAGAAGCAGAAACAAGCGACATCATATGTAATCAAATGCATTTGTAAAATAATGTGATCATCAACTTTAAACAGTATATAAATCAAAACTGCCCAAAGTTACTGAACAAAATGTTAAACCTGTCTCGCTTTTTCTCAAATGCCGGTAATTACCCCTCCTCGTGTCAGTGTTGGCACTAGGGGTGGTACGGTACATGAACATCCGAACTGTTGGGTTCTCCAGGATGAGCTGTAAGACTGTTCAAGTTTTGTGGGTGTTGATGGACTTGATCTACTCCATCTATGTTTTGATCATCATTTTGAATCTGATCTGAACATTTTTTAATTGAAACAACCAAGCATTTTTTAGAGTGTATCATTTGTTATGACGCAATGAAACATACAGAATTGTGAGGAGTTCATTTTTTGCCAAGTGGCCATACCAAGCTTGCACTTCAATATATCACTATGTGGCAAGTATTAGCTATATTATTCGATTTTATTTTGTGGGTTTTAGTGAAACTGGCCTTATGGAAGGAGTTGTCCTCTGCAAACAAGAAGGATAATGTTAAAATGGCTAAATCTGGTCAATCGGTTTTGGATATTGCTCATTTGCTGGATGTGAATATTCACAATGTCCACAGAAGCACAGTAAGACCACTACCCATGCAAAATGTAAAGTGTTCTCTTGTGAGCATTTTGACAGGAGGATGAAAATCTTGTGTTGCACTTGGGTTGTATTAAATTGTGCTATATAAGAATAAAGAAAGAAAGAAAGAAAGAAAGAAAGAAAGAAAGAAAGAAAGAAAGAAAGAAAGAGAAAGAAAGAAAGAAAGAAAGAAAGAAAGAAAGAAAGAGAAAGAAAGAAAGAAAGAAAGAAAGAGAAAGAAAGAAAGAAAGAAAGAAAGAAAGAAAGAAAGAAAGAAAGAAAGAAAGAAAGAGAAAGAAAGAAAGAAAGAAAATCACCTGAATTTGGGACCACTTCAAAACAGAGACCTCCAACCGTAAGACAACTGTAAGACAATGGCTATAAGGGGCCATTAAATAAACCAGTACCAGTAAAGAAACCTTTTATTAGTTTTATCATTTGCAAAAAAACAAAAACAAACCTGCTGAACACAATGTAGCAAAGTATGAAGGACCTGTTTGGAGATCAAATGTGTATTTTTCAACATGATAACAATCTCAAACATAAGGTGAGTGCAACAAAGTTGTGCGCAATGCTCAGACCATTTGATATCTTAAAGTGGCCTTCTCAGTTCCCTTACCTTAAAGCCATTGAAAACCTTTTGGCAATTATAAACATGCATTGTGATCACACAGGTCTTCCAATGAAGCTGAACTTTGGAAAGAACTTAAGGAGGAATGAAAAGAAGTTGAGCATTACACATGCACAACGTTTAGTGAGTCAGTGCCCAGGAGAATGACTGCTGTAATCAAAAACAAGGGAGAACCAACAAAATATCAATCACTAATTACATTGTAGTCAATGCATGCTTTATTTCCTGTAAGCGTTTTGTTTTTGCCTTTTGCGCATAATACAATAAAACCCATATATTGGGTTATGATCATATTAATTATATGATCAAGTTTGGCTTTCTTGCCCAACCCCATATATATATATATATATATACTCACCTAAAGGATTATTAGGAATACCTGTTCAATTTCTCATAAATGCAATTATCTAATCAACCAATCACATGGCAGTTGCTGGCATGGCAATCACTTGAGTGTGTTCCTGTTCAAGACAATCTCTTGAACTCCAAACTGAATGTCAGAATGGGAAAGAAAGGTGATTTAAGCAATTTTGAGCGTGGCATGGTTGTTGGTGCCAGACGGGCCGGTCTGAGTATTTCACAATCTCCTCAGTTACTGGGATTTTCACGCACAACCATTTCTAGGGTTTACAAAGAATGGTGTGAAAAGGGAAAAACATTCAGTATGCGGCAGTCCTGTGGGCGAAAATGCCTTGTTTGAGGTCAAAGGAGAATGGGCCCACTGATTCAAGCTGATAGAAGAGCAACTTTGACTGAAATAACCACTCGTTACAACCGAGGTATGCAGCAAAGCATTTGTGAAGCCACAACACGCACAACCTTGAGGCGGATGGGCTACAACAGCAGAAGACCCCACCGGGTACCACTCATCTCCACTACAAATAGGAAAAATAGGCTACAATTTGCACAAGCTCACCAAAATTGGACAGTTGAAGACTGGAAAAATGTTGCCTGATCTGATGAGTCTAGATTTCTGTTGAGACATTCAGATGGTAGAGTCAGAATTTGGCGTAAACAGAATGAGTACATGGATCCATCATGTCTTGTTACCACTGTGGTAACAAGTGGTAACACGGTGGTGGTGGTGGTGGTGGTGGTGGTGGTGTAATGTTGTGGGGGTGGATGTTTTCTTGGCACTCTTTAGGCCCTGTAGTGCCAATTGGGCATTGTTTAAATGCCACGGCCTACCTGAGCATTGTTTCTGACCATGCATCCTGCTGCAAAATTTGGCCTCTTTTATGGTTGGGAATATAAGAGGTATAAGATTTCTTGGTATTTTAGACTATTGAAGTTGCCTTCCACCCTGCAGATCTCTCGCACATTCCCATTCTGGATGTAACCACAGACCATGATTTTTCCGCCACCAAACTTCACTGTTTTCTGGGTGAATCTCGGATCCATGCGGGCTCCAGTAGGTCTCCTGCAATATTTGCGGCGACTGTGGTGTAATTCAACAGAAGATTCATCTGAAAAATCCACCTTCTGCCACTTTTCCAGCGTTCATCCTTTTAGCAGGCTGTGGGCTTTGGCAAATGCCACACGGTTTTTCAATTGTCTTTTGTTTAGTGCTTGCTTCTGGGCACTGATTCGACCAAGGAGGCCATTTTGAGACAGAATCCGACAAACTGTTCTGGTTGACACAGGGACTTCAGGTGACCAGGTCTCGTGGGGCTCTGCTGCAGTGGAAAATGGGCTGGCCTTGGATTTTCGAGCTAACAAACGGTCCTCTCGAGCAGTTGTCTTGCAGGGTCTGCCTGACCTGGGTTTGTCATAAATGTCTACAGTCTCTTCAAATCTTTTTTAATCCTCTGTACTTGACGCTGAGACACATTGAAGGTGTCTGCCACATCAGCAGTGGATCTGGTCTTCAGCCTCTTGATAATCAAAACTTTAGTCTCAGGGTGAATCTTAGGCATGTTTGCAGAGGTCTAGTTGCAGTTGATGTGAAGGTCTAGTGTACTTGGGTTCTTTTTATACACACCTGAGACCTAATTGATCCATTATTAGTCACAGGTGAAGCTCATTTGACAAGGCGACAACACTTATGTCTTTGCAAAAATTCACTCAATGGGCTTTACCAAGCTGTGAATATTAGAATATTTTTGACAGTTTCATTTTGCACTGAAACATTATTACAAAAGCTGTTGGGATTAAAATGACTCATTTCTTGTAAAAAAAAAAATCTTGATAAGAAATATATTTCAGCGGCCCTTCAGTTTTGTCAGGGACTGTATGTATGTATATATATATATTATATATATATATATAATATATATATATATATATATATATATATATATATATATATATATATATATATATATATATATATATAATATTCTGTGGAAATATTATATCCCTGGGCGCAGATATTGCTTGGCGCAGATATTGCTTGTGGTTCTGGCAATAGGGAAAAAAATCTGCATAACAGACCTCAAAAATCATAAATGGGTATCTCATATATCTCACATTCCTGCGCTCAGACATTTTTATTGATGTGAACAAGCACTTGAAATGGAATGGCTTTCCTTGTTGTGTTATCTTGTCCATTGATAGCTCATCCAGCTTTGTTGTAGGTTTTCCCATGATTGAAGCTTTGAAAGAGGCAATTTTACTATTTGGCTTTGTGCATGACTAACTAATGAGAAGGGAGCTAGCAGGCACATGACATTGACATGCTGCGAGTGGAAATGCATAAAGAGATTCAGGGAAAGGAAGGAACACACACCCTTGAGAGCTTTAATGGCATTGCCATGTACATGAAAGGTTTTTTTAACGGAAGACACAGTATGCATGGAGAAGGAGACAGACTAGGTAAGACAGTCAAAGAGAGAAGGGAATGCACATGATGGCATGATAGTAAAGAGACGGGTGAACTAACTCTTGTAATAATTGCATATGACAACTGGAAAGGGGGGAATATGTCATTTGCTTGGATGTGTCTGAGCTGTTTTGACTTATGTAGTTCATTGTGTGTAAACATGCATGTGTTCATGAGAGCATGCGTGTTTTGTGTTAGTGGTTGGCAAATTTACTTTTTCTTTTCTTTGCATTTAGTTTAATAGAATTTTACAAATTATATTATATTTTTAACAATTATATTTTTATCAAAGGTTTTTTGTAATGGTATAAGGCTTCGTCCCCAACCATCACGATACGGACAACACGGTTCGGTGCATACAGTCAGATGAATACAGTCAGTCACAAGCAATCCACACTGCAATTCAGAAGGGGGCACACAAGGTAATGCAATGCTGTTTGATAACCGCCACAAAAGGAAAAAAGAGCAGAAGAAGAAGAGACGATCTATGCACCAATCCAAAACGAGAGTTTGGATGGCACGCAAGTGCTTGCTAGTAGCCTGTACACAGAGTTTCGATTTATTTTTGTGATGTGCTCCACTAACTTCACGGAAAGGAAACCTTTTATAAAAGCACAATGTTTTGTTTTTATTATGAGTGTAGTGTACACACATAAAAATAGACACCTTACAGTTTTGATGGATATCTTACTCTTATCTATATGACCATAAATCAGTATTTAAAGTTGTTTCCGCTGTTATATTGAGACAAAATCATTTGGCTTTGTGTCATGGAAGTCTGTCTCACTAGTCACTACTACAGTCCATTGATGAAAAATGCATGTCCAGGAAATGGGAAGCCTCAGGTGCCGCTTCACTCACTGTCTCCTCGTGGAAAGGTGAAAGTAGGCGCAGATGTACAAGGCACTTTTCATTCTCACTCATTTTTCCGTGATTTCCTGAAAAGGCATAATATTGAACTCTCTGCATCAGCCATTGTCACCGTATGTTAAAGGGTACATAACACACAGTTTCTGCAAGTCTCATGTTAATCTTGAGTACCTATAGAGTAATATTGCATCCTTCATATCTTCAAAGAGTCTTTAGTTTTATCATATTTATAAAAGACAGATACACTGTACCGATTCTTTCAGAAAACAGCCGAACTTGCAGGCGTGCAGTGGGCGAAGTCACGAGCACACTCACACACACTCACACAATACATCATGGCATTATCCCTGGATAACTTTTCATTCACTATACGTTTGTGTTGTTAACATTATAAGCACTTACGCACCAATTGCCAATAAAACATTTGATGCAGTTTTACTCCAAGAAGCCAACAAGTCAAAGAAAACAAGTCTCTGCCCAAGTTTTATTTTTCAATATTCAATTTATTATACCTTTATAACCTATGTAAGAGTGCTGTTTACTGCCTAGTGCTTTATAAATGAAAGGAGGCTGTACTGTACTGTACTGTACCAACTAGGAGACTAAATGCCTCCCAGGAGACTAGGTGGATCAAACTGTAATTTGCACATTTTGCAGTACTGTCTGTTCAAAATAAATGAAAAGAATCCTAGCATTGGTGATTTGTTGCTTTTTTATTTTGTATAGAACCGTGACCCAAAAACTGAGATTTCTCTAAGTGGTCTCTTAATTTTTTCCAGAGTATATTCCAGTGTATATTAGGGGTTACAATTTGTTTCACACAGTAAAAATGGTGCTTAAAATATAGTTACTATGTATATATATGTATATATTTATACTATGTATAAAATATAGTTACATAGCTCTATTTACTATGTATATAGAGCTATGTATTTTAGTTTAAATAAGTTGAATTGTAAAAATGTAATGAAAATTAAAGCATTTGGATTGTTTTGCTTTAATAGCATCTAATGCTAAACAACTTTGTCATGCTAAAATAAAATCACTCACTCACATTCTGTTCTCAGCCCTACATAGTACGAGTGATTAATGGTTTGCTTATGCCAATTTGCAATGATGGATTGGCGCTGTAACTCAGCACCAGGTGACCAGCACCTTCTGACAGATGTGATACACCGAAATCGTTCATTATGTGAAGATACGGAGCTTGAGTAGTCCCTGAAATCCCAGCGGTGAATTTTTGTGGGAGGTGAATTGACCTCCCCAGGGACACCTCAGGGTGTGGCTGCAGTTTTCGTGTGCTTGTGAGTTATATATGTGGCTGAGTCTCTCTTTTTGTGCTGACACTGGCAACTGGGCGTTAACGTGTGTGCATGTACAGTATGTTCCCGAGAATCATGCTGAGCTGTAAAATGGCTCCTCGGTCATGCAGTCACGCAGTCCAGCATAAGGAGATTATCTGGAGAGGTGATTTAAGAAAAGCCGCAGGAAAGAAAGATGCATGGTGAGGGGTAAAAGACTCAAGAGATGAGACAGGGTGGAAATAGATGAGCAAAAGCTTTTTGGTAGAGCTGGCATCATTCTGCCGTGTGGGAAACCCTGTCTTCCTTCTAGAAATGTGTCTCTTTCTTCACCTTATGGTGATACGACAGAAAGGGGTGATGATTCTCACCAATGCTAATGCAACTAAAGCAATTATTACTAAAAATATTAGTATTTAGTAAATGCCAGCTATTCTGTCTCTATTTTGTCTCTTCATCATCTTTTATAAGTTGTGTTAAAGATGGCATATAATATTGATACATATACACATACAATATATATATATATATATATATATATATATATATATATATATATATATATATATATATATATATATATATATATACACACAGTCGTGCTCAAAATTGTTGGCACCCCTGATAAATATGATCAAATATGGCTGTAAGAAATAAATCTGCATTGTTTATCCTTTTGATTTTTTATTTTAAAAAATCATAAAAATCTAACATTTCATTGAAGTTAAAGAATTGAAAATGGGGGGTAAATCACATTATGTAATAAATGCTTTTCTCCAAAACATGTTCAATTCTTTTACTTCAATGAAAGGTTTGATTTTTGTAAAAAAAATTAATATAAGATCAAAAGGATAAACAATGCAGATTTATTTTTTTACAGCCATATTTTATCATATTTACCAGGGGTGCCAACAATTTTGACCATGACTGTATATAAACACACTGTGTATATATACACACAGACACACATATATAGTTTATATAAACATAATATTATATGCACATATATATATTATGTAAACAAAACAATTTGTTAGATTAAATTAATCATTTTGACACAAAATATAATATATAAAACATATATATATGTATATTTAAGACAGCTATGTATGAAGGGGGTCATCATAAGTGGGTCCTTCACATAATTTCAATTTCAGCTGCTCTCCATTAATCTCTTACTGAAGACCATCTGTTACTGATGTTTTACTGATGCTTACTGAAAGGCATCATGGGAAATGCAGTCAGAGAAGTGCAGTCGGCCCCGCTCCAGGTCAGCACTTACACCTCCTAGTCACAAGGGGGCTCAGTCTCATAACAAATGATGGAGCAGGTCTTCAACAGTGGCTTGTTGGGGGGAGGCGAGACCTGAGGGGAGGTTTTCATTTTTCATGTCTGTACTTTTACTTCACTGTTTTTAAAAGTGAGGTCATCTTGATATTCTCATCTCACCCATTGCCTTTGAGTGCCCAATGACAGCAATCTGTTTTACTGATGCATTACTGCATTGTGAGTGCCGGACCCCTCCAGCTTCAGTCTGGCCTCCAGCCCGATTGTTATTTCTCACTAGAAAACTTGCTGCCTAAACACTCTGCTGAGAATCTGTTGTTAAGAGTCCTTATTCAAGCTCAATTATCCCTTCAGTGACTTTCTAGAGCTCCCATAAGAAGTCATGGATAGAGCTGCTCATTTAGCTTGGTGTGTTCATTGTGTCGTGTGTAATAGTGACCGTAGCGCTGCTCTCCTGTTATCTCTTCTCAGAACCAGATTCTTACTTGGCATAGAAATGTTACTGTTTCCTTGACAACTGCATTTAAGTGTGTTTGAACCGACTGAACCAATGGATATGATATTGTTAATTCGTTCTCGGTTGAACTCTAAAACATTTGTTTCACAAGATTGTAGGACGGGGAGCAGGAAGTGGAACCTTTTTTACAGGATGTGTAAAAACATGAAGTCACATTTCTCTTAGAGGCTGCCTTTTCATAACACCACTTGTGTGATGGTAGCGTAGAGCTAATTGTGAAGTTTTACAAATACACAAGACTTGATCTCTTTTATTTATTTTCTTTTAAAACATCACTCCTCACTTTCCAGTTGATAAATTAGCCAGACATGTTATTTAAGTCTCTTTTTTTCCTAAAATGTTTAAGGAGACAATTGATATGGTTGTCAACATTGTATTTGTGTGTATAACTTTAAAAATATTGTTAATATTTATTAAGAATGCACATATGTTAGTGTCATACCAGTTACCGGCCAATTTATTTGTATCGATCTTTTGCATTGAATATTGCATATTTAATTGGACGTCTAATTGGTTGTTCTTCATCTGTGGTCTGAGAGCTTAATAATTCAGAGATGGATCTTTGCTGGTATAAGCATTGCTCTTTTCTGGATCTGGATCTTTACCCTTAACTCGGATCTGTTGGAGATGTGCTGGGATTCCCCTGTCTCCACTGGAATTACCTTGGCTTTTTTTCCATTGATCTGGTTCTAAGTGCTTGTTCTTGTACCGCCATGATTCAAGTCTTTGTGATTTTCCTTTAGTCCTGCCATTAACAGCCACACGTGGGACTCTCCAGTGTCAGCCACCTGTGCTTGTGTTTCCCATTGGGTTTTTTGTCTTGCATTACACTTCCTGTTCTTCTTCCTCCTCATCTAGTGTCTTCCACAGCTCGTCTCTAAGCCTAATCATGTCTCCCACGGTCCCAGCAAACATCTGTCACTCTTCTTCCTCTCGCTAACCAAACACACCGTTCCCAGATCAGCTTAGCATTAGTCTTAACAAGAGAATCTTCTATTTTTCCTTAAACATCTAGACTGTTCCTATTAATTTTAAAATGCAGACAACCACACCAACTGTGAAATCTCAGTAGCTCTATAACTTTTGGGTGAAATTTTGCAGTTTGAGATATAACGGTGAGAAAAAAAAAGAAAGAAAAAGTAGAAATGACAGACAGACACACACACACGACACACAAATAGAGAAAAAGGATTTCTTTTTTCGCAGAGTGAGCTCTGCTTCAATATCTATTCACATCTTCTCTGTGCCTTGGGACATGGTTGGGGGTGATTGGGGTTCCATCTTGAAAACTTTTCTTGGTAAGGCTTTTGGGAGGACAATTTTTTCTGTCACTTTTACTCAAAAAAGCCTTTGAGCTGTGTGTTGTGAGCTGAACAGTGGCTGTATGTCTAACCCAGAAACAGAAGAATATGATGCTAATCCCTTTCCCTTTAAAGCAGCCTCTGTTTTTGTTTGGCGACAAGTTGCATTGTTATTGGCTTATACATCAGTGCAAGTGTAATTCTTGCTATAGAACTAGTCCGTAATACTATTAATATGAGGTTTTTATGAAATAATTGTAGTGTTAA
>CM040931.1:15687795-15912795 GCA_023029165.1 Gobiocypris rarus | reverse complement strand
TGGAGGGACTCCAAGCCAGGTTTCTTGAGAAAAAAAACATTAATTTTGTTGTTTAATAATGAGGAATACACGTATGAAGCTATCTCGGGTTAGGCACTACGGAGAACAAGAGAAGGAGCGATAGAGGAGGTGAGATGATGTAAAAGTTGTTGGGGAGAACTAACTTTGGTTCTGTCAGGAGGTGCAGAAACTGTCTTTTGTGTTCTCCTGTGTATCAGATGATGGATATCCTCTCTATCTCACCAAAGGCGCTTTTAGGGTTGTCAGAAACAGAATGTCTGTGATGCATGAAAGAATGAAACTGCAGACAACTCTTGAAGAGCTGATGTGCGATGGTGTGGATGTGATTGTTCCCTTGGTCATGTTATGTCACATCACCTAAAAGATTCACTTTCAGTATAAGGGGCTCAGTTCTACTCTTGTTATATCCACACCCAAAATCCTGTCAGGCTATAGCCGTATGTATCCTTTGAAATGTGGTGTATTTATGTTCCTGCCAACTGCAAGTCTGTTTCCTCTCGTTCTCGGGGAGCCTGATGACTGTGCTGGACCATACAGGAGTTCACTGATGAGAACAACATCTGTCCGCACCTTCACAGCATCTGCCTTCTCTAGAGTGTTTCTGACAGATTGGGTCTGATGAGCGATGTGTCCCTCTAACTGTCTGTGAACTCTGTTTCTGCTTCTCTGCTTTTCTATCTCTATTTGTTTCTCTGTCTCACTGTTTAGCTTTCTTGCTACATTTTCACAGCACAGATACGATATTCAGCAAGTCAATCAAGTCTTAGGTAGTTATACACAAAAATATACACAAAAACATTTCTGGACACACTGGGACGAAAACCAAACATTTTCACCATTTTTTTTTTAGTTTTCAAAAATGTGGGGTTGGTAGGAAGAGTCGTGTATGCTCACCAAGACTAAACTTATTTGATCAAAAATACTGTTATTATTACTAATAAAAATAACAAAGATAAATTGATGATACTGTCTTCAGTGTTGTGTGATCCTTCAGAAATCATTCTAATATGCAGATTTAGTGCTCAAGAAACATACGTATTATTATCAGTGTTGAAAATGTTGTGCTGCTTAATATTTTTTGTGCTAATCAAGGCTCAACAATAAGGACTGCCCGATGGCTTGGGGCCAGTGTGAAAAACACTCGGGCCAGTTGACGGAACTGTCACTTGCCCGCTCGGGCCAGTGCGGCATCATTTGATAATTTGCTCATTTGTAAGCTTTGCCTAGTTAAATATTCAAGCGCACATAGACGAGAAAGTGTCTAAGGTGCAGCAACACTAGCTTAAGTGTACCCACGCGTCTCACAGCGTGCGAATATTCACACAAAATGATGTCAAAATGCCTGTCTTGTCGATAAACATCGCAAACATAGTCAGTTATGTCTTTTAAATGAATGTAAACATTAAATATGCCAGTGAAAATCTAGCATTATGCATTCCGTTTTTTTTGTGTTGTGGGTAAGTGTCATGAAAAAAGCTGAGAAAAATCGCCTTACATCCAGAGTAACGTTACATCCTGATCAGATTCAGAACGATGATCAAAACACAGATGGCGTAACCTCAAGGCTTCACAGTCCTATAGCTCGTACTGGGTCGACATTTCATTCATTAACACAGCCGTTTTGATTTAGATGCTGTTTATTGCTGATGATCACATTATTTGTAATATGCATCTGCTCCTATGAGAGAGCTTGTTTCTGTTTCTTCTTCGCCTGTGTTTTGATCAGGAGATTCTGTACTCGTTCAGGAGATGCATAATAGCTCAAAATAATTCTCAAACTGATTTGTATAATACAAACATTACAGTACAATAGGTTCATGAAACGTTAGGGTTGGGTTGGTCTCTGGCTGTCTGTATAATGTTTGGGGAGATCACTACATTCAGGCAATGAATTCTTTATTAATCCACCAAGATGTATGTTGTGGAAAATGGGAACATTAGTGAACCGTGCTGGCAAAAGGTGTCGAGATGCGCACAGGATAATTCCGGTCTTACTCGCACTGACTGACAGATCAGATGTGTGCGCACAAAGTTACCATGGCGAGTTTTCACGCAAACATCAAGTTGTCTTAAATGAACGTATGGTTAACTGTTGTGGTGTAACATTATAAAACATCTGTGCAGTACAGTACGGTACTTAATAAATAGGCTGTCTGTTTCATTAATATTAATCAAACAATTGTGGTATCATGGATTAAAAAAAAAGAAGTTAGTGTTGACTTGGTGTGTCAAATTAGTGCTATTACCAGGGATTTTAAGGTATGGTTAGGTGATTTTGTTTTGGAACCTTTAGAAAACTTTAACTCGATTTTTCATAAAACTCTGCTGACTCTATCGCCTTCAAACAGGTGTAACTCATTCTTTTTTGTGTCTGATTCAAACAAATCATACATCATTTGGAAGGTTCCAAAACGTTAATTTTTTTAAATTTGCTCATTTCAACTCATTTTGCCAGTACAGGTCACATTTGTTATATTAAGTATTTTAATTGTCTCATTGTTGTGCAGTTTCCATTATCTGATTGAATTTCTCCATATTGTAAATCAAATAAGCATAAGTTATACAACTTTAAAAACATAAGAGCATGTGATTGTTATTACACACACAGCAAGATCCAAAGTATGTCAGAATTAAATGAAACTTTCAGAGTTGTATGAAAGTGTATATTTGGTCTTTTTCTCTGTGATTTTTCTTATCTTCTTGGTTTCTCTCAGTAATCTCTGCTTTAGGCTATAGGATCAGAACCAGTCCCACTGAGCCGTGTCCCCTGTCTGTGATACACTTTAGTAAATGTGTATTCTGGCACTTCGTCAATTCATCTTTTGTTGCCTTTACTCCTAATTAAATTGTGTAAGACTGATTCATACTTGTGGTGCTGTGCCAAAACCCTGCCTCTTTTGACATTCTTCAGAGCTGCAAATAATTCAGTAGCTCTTTTTTTAATTTATAAAGAAAACATTTTTGACTTTTTGGCAGATCTCTAAGGCCCTGTTTACACCTGGTATATGGATGCATTTTCGTCGATTGGATCATAAGTAGAAGAGGGAGACACATTTTTGACACACCCGATTACACGTGGTGTGTCATTTGTCCAATTTTAACCATTTCTGTCCCGATTTCTTCAACGGGAGGTTCTATGGGCGGGTAAATGTATGTGTTTTTTCAGTCCTTCAATCTAATGGACAAAATAAGCATGCTCAGTTTAACATAAGGAGAGCAGCAGCTTCCGTTTCTGCTCTGTCGCAAGACCATACCGAACGCTTCGAGTGATTGTTAGAAATCAGGAATGGAGAGAGAACATTGTGCTTGGTACATTTTTTGTCTTCAAACCAAACTTGGGTCTTCAGCTGACCATGATGTTTACGGATTAGGTCAGTAGGTGGAGAGTCTTTTGTGGCTGTTCAAACACATTTGACCACATGAGCATTTACACTACTAAAGCAATCCAGTCGAATGCATTTTAGACTAACACTGGAAGTGGTCAAAGTGGACAATCTCAAAACATTTTAGCACCCATTTACACCTGAATTTAGCGTTGTCCACTTGTGATCAGATCGACCAAAGCCCATCTTAACACGAGGTCTAAACAGGGCCTTAAGGAACAAATTACAGGGTTGGATGGTTTAAACATTTCGGATGCATTGACTTGCTGCTGATTTCTGTGGGCAATTCACGAGTTCACACTTACAAATAATGTCTACTACAGTTGAGAGACACACAGACTCTCTCTCTCTCTCTCTCTCTCTCTCTCTCTCTCTCTCTCTCTCTCTCTCTAATAACTACATTAATCTGCATATCAGTGGCTCAGGCCTCAGTTACTAGCTCTAAAATTATGTTTTGGAATTAGAAACGGAGGCTTGGGATGAGATGTATCCTCAATTATTCATTTTATTCCTAACTGGCTAACCAATTATTCCTAACCGTCTACACTGTAAGAAAAAATCCATAGTAGAAAAAATAATAATTTGCTACCAGAACATTTTTCCATTAGGTTTAAGGACTTTTTAAAACACAACACAATGCAATGCATAGTTCAAAATACAGGTAAAACATTCGTGAAATTAAATCAGTACAGAAAATCAGACACATCACACTATATCGCAGCTGTGTAAGAAAATTGGTTGCCTTGGACAACAGTGATTGCAGCAATGCAGCAAATGACCAATCAGAATCAAGTTTTCCAGAGAACCTAATTTTTTTTTAACTGTGTCTCCTTAAATAAGCCCAGTTGTATATGATAGGGAGTAGTGTAGTAATGGCAAAGGCAGGTCTCTGTTTCTAACACGCACAAAGTTCAGGGAGGCATCACATTTTGCCGCATTGGCAGGGGTGATGACAGCGAATGTGTTTGAACCATCGTTACCATGGTACTGACATCACACCTCAGAGGGGAGTGAACGTGCTGAAAACACTAATCTGTATTCACGTGTGCATCCTGTATTCTGATCAACTGAGTCTCTTTAGTATGTATTGAATTAGATAAGTAGTGTTATGGAGCGATCTGATCCTAGATTAGCACCAGGATTCTCTGTGTTATCTCATACTACATTCATAAATCTGCATTCAGATGTGAGACTGGATATTTGAATTTATAAATTAAAATGTCTACAAAAAACAGTGGGTATTATGTTGTAATGGTGTAATATGCAGCAGTCAGGTGGTACAAGTAAGATCTCTGTATGTTGTTTACTGTCATTATTATGTGTTACAGTATATGCTTTGAGACATGAGGTAATTTGCCGCTGTCTGTTGTGACGCTTTGCAGAATCTGTTCTGTGCACGTTCATGTGTTTTGCAGGAGGCTTTGGAGACACTGAAGGGAGGGTGGGATCTAATGCTTTTTAAAAACAAGCTTGCTATTGCTAGCCCCTCCGATATTGCCTACCATACCTTTAACATGTTAATTGCTGCGATTTTAGTTTTTGCTGTGTATTAAAGGGTTACTTCAATTTAGCATTAAGCTTTGTATCAGGTGAAATCCGGTAGTATATTCGAATGATCATGCCCCCCCTCCCCTCAAATCTACCTGAGACGAGAGATTTATGTATTTTATTTTGGGAAAAATCCTCAGATGACGCAAATATCATCATTTTGTGTCATCTGAGTATTTTTTGGCCAGAGGCTAAAGTCTATAGCCAGTAGAAGGAGCTAGTTCTGCATGTTTTCAACCTGCCCATGCGGGGTGGGATCATTCATGCAAACGGAGCGGTGCGGAGCAAAGTGAGTGTTTCATCTTTTCAAATTTATATGAAAGTCAAGCTTCCATAGGCATAATCTCAAAAAAGGTGCCAGACTGAACACGCGCCGTGAATGTATGCCGCGCCCGCGCTTTCCTCGCTCTCGCGATGAATGTAATCCGATCCTGCTGCGTTTGTGCTGTGACACTCGTTCGGCTCACTCACATTATATTGAACAGACACGTTCAGATTTTAATTGTAGTGTCTGTTCTCTAACTGAACTTAATGGTTTTATTACTAAGGAAATGAAATAAACGGTAGGGGCGTGCCACGGTGGGTAAGTGAACCAGTAGCAGTGGCTTTGGGAGTGGCCTCGTAGGGCAGCAAAGAAAGTGTATTCTGGGAGTTGTTGTCTTTCATTCATATGAGCCAAAAATACATTTTCTGGCTTTTCTCAGTCTAGAAATTCAAAAATACTTTCACATTTCTACTACATAAATGACCCAGTTTAAATACATTAATCTTCCCAACGCTGAAGTACCCCTTCAGTACCAGCGCAGCATCCAAAAGTAGCGTTGATAATGTCTTTTCCCCACATCCTTTTGCAAGTGTTACAGTATATGATTACACTATCTGTGCTGCTCACCAGCTCTGTGAAACGAGAGCAAGTGGCCGGCCAAGTATGGTCCGAATAATTCTATGATCAGCCACGCTCATCCCCACGACATGCTTACCAATAGCCACGACGTGCAAGACCCACAAGAAGGACACTTGCGTGCACCTGATCTGTTTTGGATCCTGTCGGTATCACGCTTGTCTCAGTTTGAATACTTGTGAGTGCCATTCAGACTTTGTATTGAGAGGATCGATCCTTACTTAAAAATATTGTTACCAAATCTTTTAACTAGTAATTTTATTACCTATGTTTTGTGAATGCGAAATGTGACAATGAGCAAGATTACCTGAGACACTACAATAGGCTACTAATAATTCATTAATAAGGGCTGTTTTCTTGTACAAATTTAAATATTTTAAGTTAAATGTACAGTGTAAGACATGTAAAAAAGACAAGAGGCTACCAATGTCAAAATTAATATTTTTGTAGCCTGCCTGACACGGTATTTTCAGACTAACACGTCACATCTCTGGCATAGACTACAGTATATAAAATAGCATGCATTAGTTATATTCTCAGTTTAATTTACAGAGCAATCCCTGCAAAGATTTTATGTTAACTATAGAAGAGACTAGGATTAGTGTGTGTTGCACTCACAAGACCCGCAACGTGGGGCGTGGCATCACAATGGTGGCTCTCCATCGTGATGTCGGTCAGCCATCATCGTCCATCGGTACAACCCTACTTTCAAGTTTGGAAAAATTTACGGAGATGATAGAGTACTGACGGAGAAAGAAACATCACCAAATACACTACAGTATTTAAAAGACATTTATTATAATGAGTATAATGTGAATTTTAAAGAGTTTAATGTGAACAGTGAATATTGTTTTAAGTTAACTTAAATTAAAAGTTTTCAAATGAAAATGTCCTGTAATTGTTAATAAATGATACAAAAAAATCTATTTTGATATTTTGCAGATTAGGCCTATAATGTAAAAAAACCATGACTTTAAAATAAACTATAATCTTAAATTACAAATTGTATCCTTTAAAAATGGGTGGGGGTGGGTCCTTTCTACAGAGGTATCATTATTGGCCTTCATTCATAATACTTAGTAATAAGATGCCAATAAAAAATATATATACTGTCTTTATGTTGTTTCTACATTAATTTGGAGATTCAATGTGAGAATTTGAATGTTAGTTGTGATTAATCGTGATTTATGAAAGAAAAATGTATGGTTAATCAATTTACAGCACTAGTATTTATTTATTTGTTTGAGTAATTGATTCATTTATGTGCCTTGTACATATTTATTATAAAATATTTTATATGCTGTTTGTGCAACATTTTGATGCAGGTGGAAACAGGCTGCATTTTGACATTTACTTTAGAAGTGTATTATTAATTGGTGGAAGAAGTGTTTATTGTGATCTTATGTTTATTATATTATTATTATTATTATTATTAAATCAAATGATGTCTTTTATTAAATTGCTGTTGCTGCCACTTTTTAAAAGCAATAAGCCACTAGAGACAATGCATTGTAGGGTTATTATCACATCTTTGCTTCATGTCACGCCAATGTACCAATGGTAAAATCACTGTAACGCATGACATTGAGTGACTTATTGATTTATTCTGTCCTTCAGTGACATCTTGGTGCTTTATGCAGCATCAGGTTTGATTTTACTCCATATTGTCACCCAGGGGACTCCCTGTTGCCAGTGATTTATAACTTTTCTGTGATCCTGACCTGGAATAAAGTCTTTGTGGAGGCTATCATTAGCCCACATTTGACCAATCAGAGAGGAAAGTGACATTTTCCATACATATTTTGCATGTTTTATTTTAACTACTGCAGTGATGAGTGATTAGTGTAATTTTCACATTGGTTTGTCATTGAAACCATCTGTGCCGCTCACAGTTGATGGAGTGTTAACTGCTTTGCCTTTACTCTCACTGTTTCTATTCACATTTCATATTTGCATTGTCATAACTGAGCAGCCTTGAGTTTTCTTTCCATGTGTCATGTCAGAGACTGAGCAAAGTGATAGAAACTGGTCATTTTTACAATTTATTTTTATTTTTATAAAGTCTGAGAATAAAATCTCTTTGTGAAATGATTGATGAAGGGAGCGGTGAATCTTCAGGATTTTGGATTCTAAGTGAAAATGAATTATATGTGGAGTGGCTTGACCAACAGAATGCTTTGGAATTAACTTACTAAATGCCAACCTAAAAGTCTAGCCCCTTGCCTCTGCTTCACCTGTTCCAGTGCCCACAGGCATCCTGTCAGCGTTTGGCCCACTGCAGTCCCTCACGTACACGTCTCTGCGCTCTGCCTGACTGGTTCCAGCCCTGGAGCGCATGGCCGTAATCTGTCCTGATCCCACAGGAAATGCCATGTTTCAGAGGAATCAATCCATTTGCAGCCAATTGAGCATCGTGTTCTGCATACTTTCCAACAATTCCCTCTGCATTTGACCAAGGGGAAGATGAGCCAAAAAGAGCAGCTGTGGTATGAAATAAACCAACATCAGTCCCTAATAACCAACCAACACCAAGCCAGGAGATTCAGTCTGTTCTCTGAAATGCCCACTGGAGATGGCCTGTCAGGGTGTGTGTATGGATAAAGCGATGTGCAAAATATACACTCACCTAAAGGATTATTAGGAACACCATATTAATACTGTGTTTGAACCCCTTTCGCCTTCAAAACTGCCTTAATTCTACGTGGGATTGATTCAACAAGGTGCTGAAAGCATTCTTTAGAAATGTTGGCCCATATTGATAGTATAGCATCTTGCAGTTGATGGAGATTTGTGGGATGCACATCCAGGGCACGAAGCTCCCGTTCCACTACATCCCAAAGATGCTCTATTGGGTTGAGATCTGGTGACTGTTGGGGCCATTTTAGTACAGTGAACTCATTGTCATGTTCAAGAAACCAATTTGAAATGATTCGAGCTTTGTGACATGGTGCATTATCCTGCTGGAAGTAGACATCAGAGGATGGGTACATGGTGGTCATAAAGGGATGGACATGGTCAGAAACAATGCTCAGGTAGGCCGTGGCATTTAAACGATGCCCAATTGGCACTAAGGGGCCTAAAGTGTGCCAAGAAAACATCCCCCACACCATGACACCACCACCACCAGCCTGCACAGTGGTAACAAGACATGATGGATCCATGTACTCATTCTGTTTACGCCAAATTCTGACTCTACCATCTGAATGTCTCAACAGAAATCGAGACTCACCAGACCAGGCAACATTTTTCCAGTCTTCAACTGTCCAATTTTGGTGAGCCCATGCAAATTGTTGCCTCTTTTTTCTATTTGTTGTGGAGATGAGTGGTACCTGGTGGGGTCTTCTGCTGTTGTAGCCCATCCGCCTCAAGTTTGTGCGTGTTGTGGCTTCACAAATGCTTTGCTGCATACCTCGGTTGTAATGAGTGGTTATTTCAGTCAAAGTTGCTCTTCTATCAGCTTGAATCAGTCGGCCCATTCTCCTCTGACTTCTAGCATCAACAAGGCATTTTCGCCTACAGGACTGCCGCATACTGGATGTTTTTCCCTTTTCACACCATTCTTTGTAAACCCTAGAAATGGTTGTGCGTGAAAATCCCAGTAACTGAGCAGATTGTGAAATACTCAGACCGGCCCGTCTGACACCAACAACCATGCCACGCTCAAAATTGCTTAAATCACCTTTCTTTCCCATTCTGACATTCAGTTTGGAGTTCAGGAGATTGTCTTGACCAGGACCACAAACCTAAATGCATTGAAGAAACTGCCATGTGATTGGTTGATTAGATAACTGCATTAATGAGAAATTGAACAGGTATTCCTAATAATCCTTTAGATGAGGGTATTCACAATTTTAATAAAAGTAAGCAAAATGTAATATTGATTAATTCATTTCATGATTGCTTTTTATATTGCTGATTGCAAATATGGTGATGTTTCAATAGTGCCTTTGGTGTTCTAGCAAAATGGTGTTTTTGTTGTAAATTTGATTAATTTCAAGAATCAGTTCAGTGAATCGAGTCAGTTTATTAAGGCAATTTTCCTATTCAAGCACACTTTGCTTACAAGGTCTACATTGAAAGAAAGGTTTTTGTCCTATTACAGTAAGATTTATCATATTTCATATGCATTCCAACATGTAAACAAGCTAATGAAAGCAGACACCCACTAAGCAAAATGAAGATGAAATTACTAGTATGAGCTGACCGCCTGCACATTGTGCCAGACAGCCATCTCACAGATAGCTTGAGGTGATTAATTAAAGCTAATAGCTTTCTTCCCTAGATTTCTTCCATCCCATCTCCAGACGTATGTTCACTTATTCAATTAGATTACTGTTAGATGTTGGATTTTTAAAAATAAAAATAAGTCATGTTGATTTCTAAGTTGGCACATCTTATTTGCTAACTAAGAAAAAGTTCCCTCAATATTTATTGTTCATAGGTCTTGTCAGTGAGAATAAAGAAAAATGCAAGTTGATAGCATTTTTGTTGAACTTTACAGTTCAGTATGGTAAAACACCAACAAATCGTAACTATTTTACTTTTTGACAAATTGGTGGCTAATTCGATCCATCTTAATTAGTGGCTAATTCATACCATCTACAATCTGATTACAATAGTTTGATGTAGAGATGGCGAGAACTGAGGGGTTTGAAATGTTGTGTAGGTGATGGCGTTTTTGTAACTTAACATTTTTGGGCCTTTAATGGGCCATATCGCAGCATTATGCTAACATTTATTTAGTGTAATATAATAATGTGATGTGGGTTGTGATCGTCTTGATTTGCAAGTCCAGTTTGACATTTAATAATGTACATGATTTTTTTTATTTATTTGCATTTATATGTTTTTATATGCATTTACATTTGCATCATACACTGATTATGGCTAAACAATCAACATATTCTTTTATTGGAAAATGTCACTAATGATGTACAAAAACCCAATGGACACATTTGTTGCCCATTATCCTGATTTATTTTACTTATCAGTATTCTGTCTGGTAATATGTGAAAAAATAAAAAATAAAATAAAGAGTTCTTTATAATGAGCTGATTTTTGCTAGTGATTTAGCTTTTGGTTGTGCATGTAAAAACACTCACTGAGCAGGAAGGCTTGACTGAGCGGTTTCAGTCAACAACAGACGAACAGATGTTTGATGTTAGTAGTGTGGCCTTTCTTCTCAATCCTGGATTGTCAATGTGTTTCTTTATTCAGAACCCATTTCATGTATAAGACATTGAACATTGTTTTGGATTTGGGTAGACTAAGAGAAATCGGCTTACTGTAAGCTTGTCTGGTGGAGATGGGGAAAAAGTTTAAAGCTGTTTGTGGCAGGTCCACATTAGCGTCTGTGGAGCTTTTATGAAAAACTTAAGTACTATATTTTGATATTATATTTTGTGTTTCAAGCCTTTATCATTTTGTACTAATTACAAAATAAGTTTACAAGAAGCTCAGTGAACTTTGTCATTTGAGAGTGTAAATATAAAAATGGTTAATGTACTGTAAAAGTCAATAGTCCTCATCCACATTTTTTGTAAAATAATTTATTTTATACACTGTCATATAAGTTAAGAAGCATGAATCACTTAACTACTAACCATGTCAGGTGTCAAATCAACAATATTGTTAAATCTGTTGTATACTATGGAAACCATTTGGGGCCTCCATAATGTGTGTGTGAGTGTTGTCTATTGGTGCTTGTAGATCTGCAGACTGCAGTATGACTTAATCCTGTGCTCAGAAATGCTGCTGTATTTTGCAATATTCCTTCCATTCCTTAATCCCAAGGCTTTTACCAACCAAACACAGAGAAATCCGTGGAGCTGCTCACCTGCCGAAAACCACCTCACAAGGTCACACTGCTGGCTGACACATTGTGCATTATTCTCTCTTTCATCAGTACAGCAGTTTTGACATTTTAGAACCCCCTTAATGAGTTTAGCTGCCATGCCAAACATTGTCTTCATTTGAAAGTATTTTCAGTTCATATTAAGTATTTTTGCCAAAGAAAATTGAGGAAGGTGGTTTATAGCCATCAAAACTAACAAAAATAACAGAAAAATATAGGTTAAGTTTGAATCCAGTATTTTAAGAGCTATTAGGCAGTGTTCTCATGAGAAATAAAGATCACTCCTTCAAAACAGCACTCACACCTCATTCACTATATTGCCAAAAGTTTTGGTACGCCTACCTTTACATGCACATGAACTGTAACAGCTGCAAATTTTCTGGGATGGCTTCCCACAAGGTTTAGGAGTGTGTTTAAGGACATTTTTAACCAATCTTCTAGAAGCGCATTTGTGAGGTCAGGCTCTAATTCATCCCAAGGGTGTTCTATCGGGTTGAGGTCAGGAGCTCAGGCCAGTCAAGTTCCTCCACACAAAACTCGCTCATCCATGTTTTTATGGACCTTGCTTTGTGCACTGGTGCACAGTCATGTTGGAACAGGAAGGGGCCAACCCCAAACTGTTCCCACAATGTTGAGAGCATGAAAATGTCCAAAATGTCTTGGTGTGCTGAAGTGTTAAGAGTTCCTTTCACTGGAACTAAGGGTCCAAGCCCAACCCCTGAAAAAACACCCCACACCATAATCCCCCCTCCACCAAACTTTACACTTGGACAATGCAGTCAGGCAAGTACTGTTGTCCTCGCAACAGCCAAACCCAGACTCGTCCATCTGATTGCCAGTCAGCATGATTCATCACTCCAGAGAACACGTCTCCACTGCTCTAGAGTTCAGTGGCGGCGTGCTTTACACCACTGCATCAGACGCTTTGCATTGCACTTGGTGATGTAAGGCTTGGATGCTGCTCGGCCAATGAAACCCATTCCATTAAGCTCTCTACGCACTGTCCTTCAGCTAATCTGAAGGCCACAAGTTTGGAGGTCTGTCTGTAGCTATTGACTCTGAATTGGCGACTTCTGGTCAGTGCACCTCACTCAGTATGCACTGACCTTGCTCTGTGATTTTACGTGGTCTACCACTTCCTGGCTGAGTTGCTGTTGTTCAGTTGCTTTTGCTTCCACTCTGTTATCATACCACTAACAGTTGACAGTGGAATATTTAGTAGTGAGGAAATTTCACGAATGGACTTATTGCACAGGTGGCAGCCTATCACGGTACGGAGCTTGAATTCACTGAGCTCCTGAGAGCGTCCCATTCTTTCACAAATGTTTGTAGAAGCAGTCTGCATGCCAAGGTACTTGATTTTATACACCTGTGGCCATGGAAGTGATTGAACACCAGAATTTAATGATTTGTAGGGGTGTCACAATACTTTTGGCAGTGTTCCTGTCCTGTGGTGCCATTTTTTTCTTTCTTTCTAGGAAAATGGTAATTATGGCAGGCTTATAATTTCCTCTGTTGATAAAGTGAAGTTAAATGTGGTACCTACGTTAAAGTATAAATTAAGAAAGTGTTCCCAGAGGCTCAATCTATGAATTATATCTCAGTCGGACTGATTTGCTTTTCATATAGTATTCACCTGGAGAGTTTTAGTAGTTCTGTGCTTATGAATGGGATAGTTATCACCGCTGTTGCAACTGTTTAAGTGAAGTGTATGAATGCCATTTTGGCAGTTCACAGTATATTGGCACCATATACGCTATCAGCCAATATTGAGTATTTTATTATGCATGCTCATTTCCCCTATCTTTAGGGGAAAGCTCTAAGCATTCAATAACACCATTAAATGTAATCCTTAGGAAAATCATAATTTTATATCATTTTTTTAAATTGGGCTACTTAAATTCACTCGTAGCATTTTAAAGGTTTTTTTTTTTTTTGAGACAAAAATGCAGATTTTTAATATTGGGCAATTTTTTGTTGTTGGTATTATCGCATCCCTTATTTACAGTGTGAACATTTCTGGAGAATCAGAAACAAGTTTTTATGAGCATATATCATATGTAACATTGTATTACCACATTTGAAAGTACCCTAAATCAAATGCTTTATCTGGGTTCATAAGTGTTTGAAATACTATTTTTGAAAAGACTCATTTATTGCATTAAAAGTTGTTGAGTTGACTTCAAGAGCTGAAAAGTTTATTGCAACCACTTTTAAGCAGATCCAAAAGCTCTAGATGAGAAAGTAAGTCAGCTACTAACTGGGGGGATTTCAGCTTTTCACGCTCACAAGTCACAATCTATAGTCTACAAATATAATCCGCGGCTTCAAATGCAAAACCTCAGCACAGAAAATCCTCTTGTTACTTCTATAGTTGGGAGACACAATTTACCTTTGAATTGTGAAACAGCACTGAAACAGCAATCTCTGATGACAAACCTCAAAAAAAGTTTTTAGTTCCTTTTTGTTGATTCTCAAACATTTATTGAGGAGCCGTGGCGGATTTAAATATAATAAATGTTTGTTTTTTTGTAAAAAAAAACAAAAACAAAATATTGCCCATGCCGTGCTATATCAGAGAAATGCTTGGTTTTTCAGAGGCTGTTGCTGTTTTTGGAAGAAGCGGGAAGATCCAACATCTGTTTATGGATTTGAACTTGCTTCTTGCCTATTCTTCCACTCCTGTGAAAAAAAAATCAAATGAATGCACTGACCCATTTTCCTTTTCCTCTTCCCCCTTCCGGTCCTTTCTACCCCTACATTTCAGTCAAGCAGCATTATTCAAAAAGAAGAAAAACGGCACACTAACACAATGTGTTGCCTCGATAGTATTCATTTAGTATTCATAATCATAGCTGACCCAATAGCCTCATAAACTCATTTGCTTCTTCCGATATCACTTTGAATCACTATATAGGTACTATTTGTAATCATAGCACTAAAAAAGTATGTTCTGTAATCTATATTGTATGACTGTGTGTATTCTGAATAAAATTTGGACGTGGTACATTACTATGTTGTCATTGTCATGTGACATATAGCGTCAGTTGCGTCACTTCACTTCCATTCACAAATCCCCTCCTCTGGCCTAATGGTGTCCATTTAATGCACACTTTAGAATCTCGCCGGAAGAAGTAGGTCATTCAGGTACTTTTCATCTACTGTTTTATGAACACTATGAATTTAGACATACTGCTCGGCTCGCATACTGTCATTCGGCTACTATATAGTATGGAAGTAGGCATATTTGAAAGACATACAGGTATGGTCATGTCTTTGTTAGCAGGAATCAAGAGTCATTAGGACACCTTATTTTTAACTAGTTTAACCAAAATTGAAACCTTGTCTTCATTTGCTCATTCTCATGTTGTTAAAAACCTGTATGACTTTCTATATTCTGTGGAACACACAAAAAAAGGTATTTTAATAAATGTTTCAACCGTTTTTGCCCGGATAATGAAAGAAACCCCGAACAAAAAAACCTTGAAATATTTTCTTTCATGTTCCACAGAAGAAAGAAAGACATACAGGTTTGTAAACAGTGTTTAGAATTTTCATTTTTAGTGAGATATCCTTTAAGGAAGCTTTTATGATCAGATGATCCTTGGTGGTGCATTTTTTATTTAAGACATTATAAGATTCAAACCCATCCGCATGCACGCTAGGATTGTTATTGCTCCGCCATAGCAAAGGAATTTCATATCCTCGTGTTGCCGCTCAGCAAAG
Organism: Gobiocypris rarus; assembly: GCA_023029165.1. Taxonomy (NCBI): domain Eukaryota; kingdom Metazoa; phylum Chordata; class Actinopteri; order Cypriniformes; family Gobionidae; genus Gobiocypris; species Gobiocypris rarus. Next base: position 15,897,362 of record CM040931.1, on the reverse strand, counting down.
ATGACAGTTCTCCTGTCCATTTCACCATCTGTGAAAAATCCATGTGACCCTTTTTTCAGCCCCCTAGTATTTTGTGCACTTGAATTAAAGAGCGTATGAATGCATGCATGCCAAAACAGGAGGGGGGTGTTGACATGCTTCAACAGTGCCCTGAAAGTTTCCCAAAAGAATACAAGGAACAGCTGGGTTAACTGGGACTAGTGCCAGAGGCCCGGCCAGGGCACTTCATAGAACAGAGCAATTGAGCCACGCAAGAGTGCAGCCTGGATGCCAGCGGGACAGAGGCAGAGAGGCAGAGAGCCCGAATCAGAATGTTGCTGCTTTCATGTTGTTAGAGAAATACGTAGTGTTAATGTTAGTGAAATGTAATGCAGATTGTGACTACTGTCCTTGTATAGATCATCTAATTTTCCAGATACAAGATTTTTGTTAAATTTTACAAATAGTTTTAAAATGTACTTACCATGAAACACTAGATTTGTCTTGCCCTTTTGAAATAAAATAATTTTATGTACTAGGTAGGCCAACGACAGTTGCCTTCACAGCAAATTAGTGTGAAAATATTGAACCTATTCGAATATCTCTGTGGGGAATTTTTTTGCTCTCACGCAGAATTTCCAATCATGCATTTCCTATTGAAATGACTGGATTTCGTCCTCTAAATTTCACGATGTAAAGGTAAATGTGACTGCACAATAAGGTTCACTATATAGAAATGGTTATGGTTATGATGTTATGACCATGAGTGCATTTACATTTGAGAGGATAAAATAAAAAAAGATGAAATAAATGAAAAGAAATTGTTTTTAAAATGTGACTGGTGTTTTTTCGTTTGTTCTGGCAAAAAAATTAGTGATATCCATCTGTGTGGTCCTGTGTTTAAAATGTGTGGCCCTAGTCAGAATAGCCCTGGAAGAATAGTTGTGAATTAAAAAAAAAGCGTTGTGTATAAGTTTGGTGTAACAGTAGCATATTGGAGTGAATTATTTATATGAAATGAAAGAATTAATCTCCCTCTTTCTCTTTCCTTCCTGACAGGAGTTTGCTACCCTGACTAAGGAGCTGAACTTGTGTCGAGAGCAGCTTCTAGAAAAAGAGGAGGAGATATCTGAGCTTAAAGCAGAGAGGAATAACACCAGGGTGAGAGTGTGTGTGTGTGTGTGTGTGTGTGTGTGTGTGTGTGTGTGTGTGTGTGTGTGTGTGTGTGTGTGTGTGTGTGTGTGTGTGTGTGTGTGTGTGTGTGTGTGTGTGTGTGTGTAAGGTGACCAGACATCCCAGTACATTCAAGACTGTACAGGCCCATGTTTTATTCCAGTTTTTTATTTTAGCTTTAGTTTATTTTAGATAACGTTTTCAGTCAGTAAAATGTCTAAAAGCAATTTCAGAAATTATTTTAGAAATCAATACTTTATTCAGCAAGATGCGTTCAGTGAATCAAAAGTGACAACATTTATAATGTTACAAAATATTAAAATAAAGGCTGCTCTTTTCAACTTTCTATTCATCAAATAATCCTGAAAAAACTGTATTATGATTTCTGTATATATGTTTTCAACATTAATAATCAGAAATGTTTCATGAGCTCCAAATCAACTTATCAGAATGACCTCTGAAGGATCATGTGATACTAAACTTTGACATTACAGAAACAAATTACATTTTAAAATATATAAAAATAGATATATTTTAAATTATATTAATATTTCACAATATCACTGTTTTTGCCCTATTTTTGATCAAATAAATGCAGCCGTGGTAAGCATAAGGGACTTAAAAAACAAAACCATACTGAGCTTAAATTGTTAAATGTTAGTAGTGTATGTGCTAGGGATTGTAAGAGAACTCATTTTTAATTGTCAACTAGTTCTCTTGAAAATTAGTCAGTGAGTAAATGTTTATGTAAATGCTCCACTTATGTAAATGACTTGCCATACATTGTGCAGCATCAGCGGCCTTTATCTTTCTTGCAAGGCCAATGCTGTTAGATTGTGTGAATGGAAAGGATGTTCACACAGCTGAGATGATGCGGGTTTCAAATGGAAGTGTGCATATCTCCATTGCCAGATTAATGCTGCTCTATTGTCATGAACAATGTAAAAGATGCCCATTCGCTTGTAGACTCTGTCAGCCTCCAGGCAACGCTTGATTCGCTTTAGGGCGGTTTGCAAGATTATTGACTTGTATGGTATGGAAGCACCATCTAATGTCGCATGGCCAGCTAAATTCACTTACGAAATGCTTTTCCAATGCAAAGCGCCCAAAATTCACGTTATATATTCACTCTTGTGTGATTCTAATTATGTATTGGGCTATCACATGTTACTATTCAAAGCTAATATGTAGCAGTTTATGAAGAGAAATGTTCTTCCTATAAGTGTAATGTATAGAATGACTGAAGTTATGTGATACAGGACTTGTCGATGGATGTGCTTGTGTGTTTCTTCATCTTTATGTTGTCTATAGCTTCTTTTGGAGCACTTGGAGTGTCTGGTGTCTCGTCACGAGCGTTCGCTGAGGATGACTGTGGTGAAGAGGCAGGCTCCACCGCCATCTGGGGTGTCCAGTGAGGTAGAGGTGCTCAAGGCTTTGAAATCCCTCTTTGAGCATCATAAGGCCCTGGATGAAAAAGTGAGACTTTTTAAATTGATAGTGTCTTATAACATTGCAACTTTCTTTTGTGTGTAATGTTGCTGTTTGGGCATTAAAAAGGTCTGCAAAGTTAGAAAGCACAATATCCACCCAAAGGGGAGTTATTTTCTATATCAGTAAGCATTTTTTGACAGTAAGCAACTCCCTGAAATCCCTCGATTATAGTCTTAAGTTTTCTTCCAGGAACGTATGCGTCACACTATCCCTGATATAAATAAATCCTGCTGAAGGCATATACCGAATAAAGATGCTAAGGCTCGGTTGAGTTGCAACAGTAGAAGTGTTCGATAAAAAATATTGATAATATCGATATTTCAGTATGTATCGATACTGAAATATATTAAATGATTCCAATACTCTTTTTCTGCAGTATTGATACACCGATACCAGTTGCACGTTCTCACTCTCTCTTCTCTCCGACGGCGAATTGACACACGCGCGCCTCCTCTCTCGCTCTCGTTCCATTCTTCTCCGGTTGAATAGTGTTGTTGTGTATTGTTGGGTATTGCACATAATTTTACACATTCCCGTGCAGATAAACAGCTCGCAAATACCAAATTGAGTACTTTTTCTTGACTTATTGTGCTTAAACATTCAAATACACACAACATTGTAAAAATGTCCATCTTGACAAGTATTCAGGTAAACAGTCAGTGTTGGAACGTAAATCATTGAGAAAGAAAATGCATATTGTGTAACAGTATATTGGATCCGTGCTCTTAAGCTCTTAAAGTGACAGCAGCCTAATATTCCTGCTGCTGTTCATCATGTTAATTAAAGATCAAAAGACAGAAAGAAAATCCCTCACTGCTCTCGACTGAATAACTTTTGTAACTTTAATTATAAGCATTAATCTATATTTAATTTTTACAATGAAGATTATCCAGTGTTAATTCACATTTGACTATTCAATTTCTGTAGTATTTCTTACCCTAATATTGCTGTTAGACCCACCTGAAAAACTTAAAGCCATGTTTATTAAAAATTCTCTTTATTCTATTCTATTGTATGTATTTGTGCTATCATTTGCAATTTGCATTTTTGTTCTTATTTTACTGTTAATATGACTGTTAATGTCTTTTTTTGTGCGGATAATTTAGTTCAGTTTCAAATAAAGCCTCCCCTCCCTGTTCTGTGTATAAGCTTTTGCAACACAGTTACACAAAATATAAAAAAAAATATAAGATAATATTAAAAATATCTATATGGCAGTTTTCATTGTGGTATCGAAAATGGTATCAAATATCTTTATTTTTCAAGGTTTCGTATTGAAGTTAGAAATTCCAGTATTCCAGTACATGGTTATAGTAATAGGGACACAAGCTTGAAGTGGTTGAACATTGTGCTTTTCGGAAGGAAGAGCTTCGTCGAGACAGGAACTAAACAAAGCCTTACTGACTGTCTGCAAAGAGAGATGCAGCAACAATGTAAAATAAAATATTTCATGTATGAAAACCTATTCTAATAGACCCCAAAAACAAAATCAAGACTTTGTAAAAGAGCATAAAAGGTCCTCTTTAATGTTTTTCAGTGAAGTCAGTATGAGCATGTAACATTAGTGGTAGTTCAAGTGGAATACAGTAGATGCTGAAGGGGCTTTGTTTGCATGTGTAAATTTGGCAATTAAAGTCTCTTTTTTTTATTCGCACAGGTGCGTGAAAGGTTACGGGTGGCTCTTGAAAGGGTGACTACTTTAGAAGGACAGCTGGCTGCCGCCAGTCAGGAGGTACGGTCGTTTCGTGCATGTGTGTGTGTGTATGTATTTGCTGATCTCATTAACATCTGTCCAGTGAGCACCTGCCCCCTGATGTGAACCCGTGCAGGAAATGCACGCTGTCTGATTCCATCACTCACATGTTACTGAGAGTTCAAGCAGAGCGAATGCACTTGACCATAGACACCATAGATTTACACTGATAAGAAAAGGCATTGACAACACAATTACTCACTGCACTACATTTCAAAGCATTCTGTTTCGATATTGAATATGTTTTTTGCTTACCGTAATTCATAGGCCCTTATTGGTTTCTATGTATCATCAATTTTTTTAAATCTTTTAAAAATCTTTGATAATGCATTTTGTTCGTTAATTGTTGATTTGTAATTTTGTGAATAAACCAAAATATACATACTCATTATTTGTAACTTACATTTTACACAAAATGCCCATCATCTAGTTTTAGCAGTAGTTTCTCTTTATTTACACTGAGAATATATTTTAAGATGCTATTTGCGGTAACTGCAGAAATTCACTGCAGCTGCTGTAGAGACTTTGTGCAAACTATGAAACCATCAACAACACTATTTAGTGTCACCATAATAAAGTCTAGTTCACCCCGAAAATTATAATTCTGTCATCAAAAAATGCTGATTACATAGACTTTCAATGGATGGACAAAAATTATGAGAGAACATTAAACATATCTTTATTTGTGTTCAATGAACAAAAGACTTAATAATTTAAAATGTAAAAGCTTGAGTAGGAGGTATATACTGACTCTATGGCTAAAAATACATACGAGATGTAAAATGCATGTCCTTTATTAAAAGAAAAAAAGTGCTGCAGGCCTTAATGGTCCAGTTTTACACTCCCCCATTGAATAAATCTTTTCATCATTCATAACTGTCTAGTACGGGTCGGTCAGCATGTGTGAACACACTGAGAAAAAAGCTATTTTTTCATCATCCGCTGAGTAAGAAGAGTCTTTGGCTGCAGCCCGCACTGCAGAGGCGGGATGAGAAGTGGCCTCTGGGTGTCATGATGCTGCAGACCAACGGAAAGATTTTATGCTGTCTCAGTACAAACAGGGCCTAATGCTGCAAAGGATACAAAGGGAGAAAAGGAAGTGGTCATCACCAGTGTTGGGGAATCGGCACTGAAATTCCCAAGAAACAAGCAGTTTATGCTGTTTGATATTGCAAACTGTAATTGTTATTTACTATCATAGTCATTAACACTCTGATTTTTACTGCATTTTTACTGATTTTGTACTTTTACTTATTTACCTTACTTTGTTGAAAAATAAGGTGAATATACTGTTGTGTTTGCTACAAACAGAAAGTCACTTGAAAATACTGAACACTGAAAAATGTTTTTATAAATAAAAATATATAACTACCCAGTGACATAATTTTATCACAACTGCACTTTAATCACAAAACAGCCCTGACCCGTCGAGGCATAAACTCCACACGCAGCCGGCCAGCCAGGTGATGTAAAAGAAAACGTGATTCATCAGACCATCTCACCTTCTTTCATTGCTCCATGGTCCAGTTCTGATGCTTACATGCTCACTTTTGGTGCTTTCGGCAGTGGACAGGGGTCATCATGGGCACCCTGACTGGTCTGTGGCTATGCAGCCCCACTTTTCTATCAGAAGCATTAACTTCTTGAGCTATAGTAGCTCATTTGTTTGATCTGATCACACGGGTAAGCCTTCGCCCCCCCCACATGCATCAATGAGCCTTGGCCACCCATGACCCTGTCGCTGGTTTACCACTGTTCCTTCCTTGGACTACTTTTGATAGATACTGACCGCTGCAGACCAGGAACACCCCACAAGAGCTGCAGTTTTGGAGATGCTCTGACCCAGTTGTCTAGCCATCACAATTTGGCCCTTGTCAAACTCGCTCAAATTGCCCATTTTCCCTGCTTCTCACACATCAACTTTGAAGACAAAATGTTCACTTGCTGCCTAATATATCCCACACACTAAAAGGTGCCGTGATGAAGAGATAATCAGTGTTATTCACTTCACCTGTCATAATGTTATGCCTGTTCGGTGTATATTTAACACAAACACTCTAATTCACTGAACCGAAAAAATGTTGTACATCATACAAGGATTCGAATTAGTGAATCATTTTTACATAAACTCTGAGCGAACTGATTCAATGTAATTATTTAACTTAACTTTTGACTTGACTAGTTGACTTTCTAATGTTTTTTTTTTTTTTTTTATGTGAGTGGTGACAGGTTAGTCTAAAAACTGAACGAACCAATTCACTATAATGAATCAGACATTCCAGCACCACATACTGTAGTCCTATATGAGAGAAAGGTCAGTCCGAATTAAATGATCCACTGTAAAGAATTGGACTTTAAAGATGATGAGAGAGGGGACTGTCCAAACAAACCTATATTGAATCAGTCTTTCCAGTCAGACCGTTTAAATGAAAATATTTCCCTTAGCTCAGATATTAAAAGAGCAATGAAGCGTTTGGTCACATTACTCTTTGGAAAATGCTACACTACTTTTAAAACCACTGAACTACGTCACGCGATATTGTTAGTGTAACCTATTTACTCACATTATTTAGCCTGGATGCCAGCCGAACTCAGCCCCGCCCACAACATTTGAGCTCGGGCAGCCTGTCTGGAAAAAAAGGTTACCTGCTAAAATTTGCATTCCTGGGTCTATATATCACATAATTGGGGTCGCTTCCACCCATGGCCATGGAAAACACCCCTCGGGAAAAACAAGGACTTGGCAACACAGTGCAGTTGAGTTCTGTTGACATTTGCTCTGATTGGTTGTAGGTCTATCCAACTGAAGTCTTTCCTGGTTAGGGTGAAACACGCCCCATAATCACAGCCCAATGGATCAGTATCAGACTCATATTCTGACTAGTACGACCACGTCAGGCTACGCATTACTGGTCACTGTGGTAGACTGTGTGAAAAACTCAAATAAAACATAAATCTTTTAAGAGCACAAACTTTCTTTCATTCCACTCTCTCAAACCTGATTTGATTGTCCTCTTGCTGGAGAAAAAGTGATTGTAATTCTACATATTTTTCAGTCTGTGTAGTTATGTTGAATGTTGCACTAATAGAGAAGTTGGTTTTTAGGTATTATTACGAAGCGGTGTCACTCACTTTGTCTCGCCAGCCTGCTCTAATACTCTAATACAAACGAGCTGTAATAAAGAGAGCCTTGAGAATATGCAAATCAGACCCCTTCATCCAAATACTGGCATGCAAATGAATGTGTACATATTTTAATTGTCTTCCTCCAATTTTCGAATTCACTGGTCCTGATATGCCAGGATTCAAATGCAAATGGCCTACCAGTATTTCATTAATACCTTAATAACATGCTGCTTTTAAGCACAGTGATAAGTTAATTCCTCAAAATGGGTAGTTCGTATAATCTTATCTCCCGCAAGACTCCTACCCTGCCTTAAGAAGACAGGAACAGCGCTCAAATGCTATTAAAGGAACACTATTAAATCCCGCTATCACTGAAAATGTACATCTTCATAATGTGCAATTGGAAAAAAGGGAATGGAAAAGTGCATCATTGCCTGTGCTGCACTTTGTGAACCGTAATTATGTGGTAGGCCACATTTAATGTATCTACTGTATCATGAATTTTGTTTGTTTAACACATGTAAAACATTGATAGAGTGACTTTTTTGTTGTGTTTTTGTTTATGTAGGTGGTCATGTTGAGGCAGAGAAAGGATGGACGAGCAGATGGGGAAGCTGTGGACAGGATGGACAGCTCTAAACCTACTTGGAAGGTGTGTGTGTTTAGTTGCTTAAAGTTGGATTAGCATAAATTTAAATATTTAAATGTTGGTCAGTGCTTAAAATAGTCACTTGTGCTAAAAGAGAGTGCTAAAGCATTCTAAAGTACATGTTTCTACAAACTTATAGGCTGGTTTCTTGTATACAAACTATTCTGGATGCACGCGCATTCAGGGGGCAAAACCACGAATAGGTGGTATATCGAGTAGTTCCTTGGCGACGCGTCATGAACCCAGACTATGACATATATTCCTTTTTTATTCAAAATATTCACAAACGTACTATATCATGAATTATATTATATATTCCGATTTTCAATGTTGTGTCGTTTAAACACATTTATAATGATCATGTTAGTTTATAGACCAATGAGTTTCCACCTCAATTCAGAGGATCTGCTGGATTTACGTCATGTAAATTCATCAGTTTTTCCTGAAATACTTAAAAGTAAGTGGCCAGTGAACTGGGAGAAGAATAGAGTAAACTTTGTTTCATACACAATGTGCAGGCTATCTGATATGAATAAAAACTTTGTCAAATTGTAATTGAAAGGATTATTATTGCAGCTTCCATAGACATCAGTGTATGGAATTACAATTTAAAGGGTCATGAACTGGCTTTTTTAATTTTTTTATACTGTTGACTGAGGTCAACTAATGACGTTCGTGTGGTTTTTACATTCAAAAACATCATAATGAATAAGTAATAGGCTATTTTCTACACTGGTTTTGAGGCTTTCTCCTGAACGCTGGGTTTCGATGGGCGTGCTGCACTGGAGACTTTGAAGTAAACGCCCACGGCTGGGATTGGATAAGATTTGCATATTTAATGAGCTTCAGCTCCCCTGTAAGTTCAGTTCACGTTTTTAAAGCGGCAACCGGAATGATTCTCTCGATCACAGGTCTTTATCAAACAAACACAATGATTTATTTCTCATCCACCCAAGATTGATTGGAATATTATTTCTGTATTACATGGCCCGACCGATCGGTCGATAAGCACTCACACACACACTCACACACACACACACACACACACACACACACACACACACACAGACACACGTGCCCGCGCACTCAGATCAAGAAAAGAATATTATTTCACTATTTGAGATTCATAGGCCTGCCGACCATTACATATAAAAAAGACGTTTTACTCACTTAAGTTTGTTGCACCATTCCTGTCGAATCCAATATAGAAGGCACAACACTGTGTCTGCAAATCCAGCACCTGAGACTTGTTTACAAACTTAAAGTTAAGTTCAACCACTCATTCCTAATAGTAGCATCTGAAGGAAGCTTATGCAGCGACTGCGTTCTTTCTGCGTCCTGGCACAGAGCAATATGTTACTTTGCTCGCCATGATTATGCTCTGTAAACCTGTAGCTCCTCGACTCTGTGGGCGGGGCTTCAGAAGCATGCATACATATTCATCAGTTGTGTTGCGTTTCTCCTTCCCATGACGTCATTGGATTCCAGCTCTCGTTTTCTGGGCCTGGTGTCTATACATTTTTTCTTTGACTAACAAGGACGTTTTCAGCTCTGAAACTTACAGAATATTCTTATATCATGATGAACTTTGATATATCAAAGGTTTAAGGGAAAGTTGGTTTCTCAATTCATCACCCCTTTATCCAATTATAGGCTAATTGTATTTTTTATAGGTTATAGAACTGTCTATATTAAATGTCTGAAACCTAAAATAAACATTATGTGGTTGAAAACACTGAATAGTTGTGATATATGAAAAGGCAACAATGTCGTCTGTGAAAAAAACTGAATGATTTTTGGTTTCAACACTAAATACGTGACAGGATAATACACTATAGGATGTAGTAAGGGCCAGCCAGAAACTTGTGAACGATGCTTTTACAGCTATTCCTTCATTTTATGCTCCGGGAAAACTGAAGTTGTGTGGGTCACAGCGCCTTTTAATTGTCATTTTTGACCCAGCAAAAATTAATTTACAAATTAAGCACTGCATGTACATAACATAAAAGCAGCCTAATTGTGCCCTTAATGTGTCTCTGTGCAGATACTTGATTTTCAATGAGAAGCTCTGCAGTGGGCGGAGCCACAAGCATACACACACAATACATCATGGCATGATCCCTGGATAACTTCCGATTCATTATATGTTCGTGTTGTTTACATTATATGCACTTATGCACCGATTGCCAATAAAACAGACATTGAACTGCCTGCGGTTTTGACTCAAGACTGGGAACAAACAAACACACAGAACTCGAAAGTTCTGTGAAAAACTAAATGCATCCACTGTTTCCTTAACGCTGGGTTATTTGGGAAGCTGAACAGGGTTATCTTTCCCTCACAACCAAAAACACACTTATTTAGTGACATTGTTGATTTTGTGGTATAAAAACTAAATGACAGCGCTGGTGATGGCATCTGTAACCCGCTCTGGTTGATGTGCACACGCGCTCATCCAGGAGAAGGGCCCATGCAAGCAATTCCGCCCTTTATGACATCATACAAGGCCATACTCTAAAAAAAACGTCCTGAAACTTGTTTGAATCTTGAAGGAGTGTATTTGGCACAGAAATACTCTGTCATACTCTTTAACAGTGTCAATAAGTCAGATTGCATGAAATAGCATTACCCCACCCCCTTTAACTAATAACTTATAAGTGACTTATAACTCAACATTATAAAGTGTTACCGAAATGTTTATTGAACACCAAATCAGCATACTAACTTTGCGTTACCATCACATGAATAAATTACCTCTTAAAATATAATGAAATTAGTTATAATCAAAATATAATAAAAAAATATATATATTTTGATCAAAATCTAACTTGGTGAGCATTAGAGACTTTTAAAGGTATGAAAAAATCGTACCGACCCCAAACTTTTGAATGATAGTGCATGACCCCATAGATTTTATCATTACTTACACTTTGTAACATTTATATCTGAAGCACTGGTCCAAAAGGGATCCCTCCTGCTCTAATAGCTCTCTCACAGATGGTATTTTCTTCGCTACTGAGAAATAAACTGCATTGATTATGCGCCAAGTGGTTTTGCCCTTCAACCTTCAGCACAGGCTGCTAAATTGTCTCCTGTCTCTGAGTGTGACTCACTTCTAGCAGCCAGCCAACTAGAGTCTGGTCAATAGGAGAATTGTGAATTGCTCTTAAACTTTGATCCCGTGGTTCATTGTTTAAATATCACCTTATCTTTTATTTATGTATTTGAAATGCTATTGATTGATTTTCTGTTGTAACAGATTTTTTTTCAATGCTGCAGTATCGATTTGCCCATTAGTACATAAAATTAGTTAGGGGGGTGATATTAGCTTCTGGGTTTCATTACAGAGGTCTGTCTTTAAAGATGATGGAAGTGAAAATTCTAAATGCATGTTCTAAATCTAATTGTGAATTATTCATCCATATATGTGTTTCGTAAAATAAACGAAACTAAATTTGATCTTCCGGTGAAACGTCAGACTTCTCTCTGGTGTCGTATACAGGACTTCTTTAATCGTTTATTCAGCTTAAAACCTTCCGAGCAATCTGTTCAACTTACATCGACAGACTTCACAAACACAGATTTCTTTCCATGTTTATGCATTTCCTATTGATACATATGTATGTTACATTTAAAGATTTATGGGTGTTAAAGTAAATATACACAATTATTACATTTAAATGTGTATATTTACTAAATATAAGTGCAATAGCATATAGATGAATGTTATAGTTAAAGTTGGCATGAAACGCAAATTGTGATAGTCTTTTCATCATTATTGTGAGGTACAGTATATCCAAATGAAACGGTTGTCCTGTACTCACGACAGTAAATGCATCATCATGAGAGAAGAGAAAAGATGTCGCTGCAAGAGGGAAGGGAAGTTATTTTGATTGAATATTATAAGTGCACCTGAAATTAAAAAAAGTAAATAATTTACAATATAATAAATACTGCAATATTCCATACAAAAAATAAGTAATGTCAATTTTGATTTCATGGTTACTTTAACAGACATTGGGCCAGATTCACTAACAGCTCGCTCCAGCACAAACACTCTTTTGCCGTTAAAAAACTACTGTCAGGATTTACTAAAGAAAAGAAAATTAGCTCTGAAAAGGCGTAGACACAGTTATTGCATATGCATTTTTAAGAGTTTCCCTTTCAGATGCAAAATGTATGGGAGGAGAGTATTTAAATGAATCATGCAAGGGGATTTACTAAGGTTTGCGCTAGTCAATCTACTGGTATTTGCGGCATTATTTACCTCCCAAAAAAAAAACATGTCTTAAACCAGACGCTAACTAATTGATTGCATTGGTCATTATGGAAATTATCCGGAATGCGTTGGATGCGTTTAATTTGCGTCATCAGTAGATTGCACACAGAACTTTCCACTTCCATTTGCGCTTTTTTAGAATTGCGTTTGCACGCTAATTTGCCCTGTTTAGTAAATCTGGCCCATAGACTCATTAAACTCCCATTTTGATTGCATGGGATTTTTAAGGAGCTAATTTAACATCATGTTTAACGTCATGTTCCAATGTTCTGTGTCAGAGTTTTTCTGAAAGGTTTCTGACTCTGAAAGGTAACTAAAATGTTATCGCTCCTAATGAGGAAGAACATTGCCATGCTGCCTGTTTGATACTTCACAGTGTGTGATTCACTGTCTCTTCACCAGTCTCTGTGTGAACTGAAGCTTTTTAAGTTCTCTACTTGTGCCATTTATCAGTAGAGCTCCTCCAGGTGTCACTCACAGTCTGGCTCTTCTGCGATTATGTTTGATCATAACTGTCAGGTATTTAGACCCTGATTTTTATATTTGTTTTCCCAAATACAAGTGCTCTAATCATTCTCATGTTATTGTTATGATTTTATATAGTTGTATTTTAATAGAATAAAGGGCAAAACATGTTCTGGTGGGTTTCCCCTGGGAGTTGTTAGCACCTGAAAGGTTGTGTTTCATAATGTTACACCTTCAGGGGAAGATAATGAAAATGAGAGGCCTTCAGGGTTTTCATAGCTTTCTTTAATTTTAGCAGAAAATCTTACATTGTACATTTGAATCTGGATGTGCGATTAGAAACTATGAATCATATAGAGCTGGATGGAGAGGATGAAAGCCGATAGAAGTAGATTCCCAGACACGGCAGACGTGGTCCAGACTGTGTCTCTCTGGAGAGCAGGCTGGAGTCTCCCTGGAGGGCAGAAATATGGCTGATAGTTCCTGCGGTTCATGGCTCATCAAATACTTAAAGCAAAGCTCAGCCTGTTAGAGGCCGATATGGGTTTCTCAGCAGACTCCCAGTAGAGTGACAGAGAGGGTTTCCACATACCATATATCCATATACATGCCTTCATGAATCAATGTAATTCCCACCACAGTTCTAATTATGTATTGTGTTTGATAGCATTCTTTAATAGAACTGTCAGTGGTGGAAATGACATTTTCAGTTTATTTTGTTTTTATTTTAAATAAAACTCCAGTCTTCACTAAAAGCTAATTTCATAGCTAACAATTTTCATGTCCAAAATACATATAATAATTTTAATAAATATATAAATAAAATAAATATTATTATTATTATTTTTTAAAGAGAACACATAGGCAAAGTTATTGGTCATGGTGGAAATACCATATATTCACTTGTTATAATAGTTTTTTGTTGCTTTTCACTTTTTGTTTGGATTATTATAGTTATAAAAAAATATTTTTTATTACATTTTCATATTGTACGTTTTAAGAGTCTGTGACAAGGGTAAAACAATTAAATCTATGCATAAAGCTGTTTGAAAAGTAGCACAAATATGTTGAAGCCATAGTATAAAATCTTTTGTTTTATAGCTAAAGGTAATACATTGAAATCGAATTGTTTTGATCAAATTAAACATGCAAGATCTATTAAAGTGCCTATAGTTGAAGTGCCAGTTCTGTTCAGAAAGTAGGCCTATTGTATGATTCAACTGAAAGAGGAAGTGAGTTTTAGTGGCAGGGTATTAAATTAGTATATAATGAGCAATTGCAAATGTAAATATAAGGGGTAAATGTCATAGAGATGCGAGAGACAAAAAAACTGTAAATGAGTTGTCTCTGGCGGTCTGCCTGCTGCGCTTCTGAATCTGGAGCTCTCTCTGAAGAATTATTTAATTAACAGCATGTAATTCAGTTTATGGCTGAGAAGCACATAAAATCATCTGCCAATCAGCATTACTGACATCCACAAACACATATGTGCAAAAACACTTCAGGCAAGGCTCTTTAAAGGTCCCATTCTCAGCTTTCCTGTAATGATATAGAGCCAAGCACATCAGTGAAGAAATCTCCTCTCACTTTAGACAGTCCTGTAAAAGTGTCCTCATTAAATATGCCTCTATGGAATTCTCCTGTCAGCCCAAAACTGGACATTTCTGTTTTGAGAGAGCTGCTCATTTTTGGGGCAGAGATATGCATCTCACCCAGGTCGTATTTTTGTTCCCAATAACGTGCTGAGGATCCCTGAGTTTCAGGGCTGGCAGAATCTGGAAGTTTTAATTTGCTCAGCTGTGTTAAGTAGATGGATGAAATGCACTGCCACGATGTGATGTATGCGAGAGAACCTCTGAACTCCTGAGGCCATAATTGCACTGAAGCTGCATAACTTGCTGACCGTGTTCTTCAGACTCTGACTCAGCATATTTTGCTTCTCTGAAACTTATTTAGAAGCTTATTTAGGACCCTGAGTGGAAATCAGGGGACCACTAAACAAGTTCTCAACTAGCTTTCCATTGCATCTCTAACATTTTTTTTGTATTTGTGACAGAGGCTTCCTAATGGCTCCATCGATGTGCATGACGACACCAGCAGGTGTTTGGAGCTGCAGGAACTGCTGGATAAGGCCAATAAGGAGCTGGCCCAAAACAGAGACCGGATCGGCGGCCTGACCAATCGCATGTCCGAGCTTGAGACGGAACTGGCTACCGCTCGCAAAGACCTACTGAAGAGTGAAGAGCTGAGCGCCAAGCACCAGAGGGACATACGCGAGGTTAGAATGATTGGGGGGAGAGGAAAGGGACAGAATGGGGACAGAACGATGAGGGCTTGTCTCAGGGAAGATACAGCGTCAGGCAGCAAGGGCATTTTCTCAGCTCTGCTTTATTTTCGCTGAGAGACAGAAGGTTACAAATAATGCGATTGTGACTCACTCCTTGACAAGGTCTAAAGTTTTTCCAAAAATAAGAATTTACTTTGCAAACCAGTATTTTCTTTGGTGAAATACAAATTATATTTAGCAGAATATTCATTCATGTCATGTTGCTCTAAGTTTGACATCAGCAACAAACAAAAAATAATATTGTTTCTTGTGTCTTGTAACCAAATGTGACAGAATCCTGAATGGGATTGAAAGCTACAGCAGAACTGATTCTTTTGAGTGAATAATGGCTTAAATTGTTATTCACGTATAGCTATGACATGGAATATAGTGCACAGGTCACATAGACTACTTTTATGATACTTTTATTGTGTTTTTGTCATATTTGGAGCTTGATATTATTATGGTCCACTTACATTGTATAGAAAAATAGCATAACGATTATGTTTACCACCAGAAAAGAAAGTAATAGTGGTTTGAAACTAAATAAGGGTAAGAGTAAATGAGGACATAATTTTCATTTTTGAGTGAAATATAGCTTTAAATATTGATCGTAATTATTTCTTGTAAAGTTGCAATGTATCAGAACTATTGACAGATATTTTGTTCCATATTGTAACTTCCAAAAGAAAAAAGATTGATTCTATGTGTTGTAAGTTGATTGGATGGAAGCAGATTTCAGTTTATTGTAAGTAAGGGGCGTGGTTTAAGTTTAAATACATTTCTATTTCATGCTGACTTTAAGCACCGTTTCATAGTTTAAAAAAAACCTTTCCCAAATGTTGTTGTAGCCTATTAAAGGTTGTCAAACTTCCCAAGGGTTTTTGTTTTCTCTTACTATGTGCCTGTTCGACAGGCGATGGCACAGAAGGAGGACATGGAAGAGCGAATCACAACGTTAGAAAAACGTTACCTGGCCGCCCAGAGAGAAACCACCTCGATCCATGACCTGAATGACAAGCTAGAGAACGAACTGGCCACCAAGGACTCACTTTACCGACAGGTACGGCAACCTTGAATCAGACCTGAGCTGATTCAAATAAGTGTTGTTGGTCAGTGCTGGTTTATGTCCCATAATTCAGTTGAGATGTTATGAGAGTCATGTTCCATCTGTGCGTGTGCATATGAAGGGCGCGTGTTAGTCAGAGGGGGTTTAATTAGCCCTAAAGCAGCAGACTCATGTTGGAATCCTTCAGAATCGTACTGCATGCTGAGAAGAGGCATGCTGGGAGGAAGCAGGTACCACCTGACTGTTTTAATATCCAGATCCATCATCTGGAGAAATAAAGAGGATTCCCAACTGCATTGATGTTGGTGCCAGTTTGGACAAAGTGTTTGTTCTGAATGCAGTGGGTATAAATAGCTCAAAAGATACAGATAAATCAAGACATCTGCTCTTGTTTAGACAGCATGAGTTTGTGATTTTGCGCTTCGGATAGGATTGTCATCAGTGGGGACAACCAGGAGTGGACAGAGTGGGCAGACCCAATAAAAAATTTAAAAATAGCGGCAGCCCTGTTTAAGCAAATATTCTCATTGAATCACATTTATATCACAGTGATGTACACTACTATACAAAAGTTTGGGTAGTAAGGTTTTATAACTTTTATTAATCAAGAATGCATTCAACTGATCAAAAGAGACATTCATAAGGTTACAGAAGATTTATATTTTTAATAAATTCTGTTCTTTTGAACATTCTATGCATCAAAGGGTAAGGTGAATACTAAGCAGCACAACTGTTTTCAACATTGATAAAATTAGAAATGTTTCTTGAGCACCAAATCATCATATGAGAATGATTTCTTAAGGATCATGTGACACTGAATACTGGAGTAATGATGCTTAAAGCTCAGCTTAAATAAATTAAAATGTTTAAATATATTTAAATAGAAAACAATGATTTTAAATCTTAACAATATTACAGTTTTATCTGTTTTTTTGATCAAATAAATGCAGCATTTTAAAATCTTACTTACCCCAAACATGTGAACGGTAGTGTATAATCCAGATTTTGACTTTATATATACTTTAAAATGTCTTTATGCTTTGTGTGTGTTGTGTATACACTGGTGGTTTGTTTTTATGTGCACTTATTTATTTTGTATTGTATGTGTGCTTCCTTTTTATATGTATGGTATGTTTTTTGTTTATGTGTGCATGTTGTGTGTACCTTGTAACTTTGTGTGGACCTAATATTTTTCCTTTGTGTGTGAATTCATATATTGGGTGTATAATATCTCAATATCTGCGTGTCCTCTAAAATGGATGTGTTTATGGTGTCGACACGTGTGTACACCCTCTGTTTGCCTTATTTCCGTGCGGTTTGTGTGCACGTGTCTCTTCATCAGAGTGAGGAGAAGGTACGACACCTCCAGGAGTTGCTGGAGTTGGCGGAACAGCGGCTGCAGCAGACCATGAGGAAGGCGGAGACTCTACCCGAGGTGGAGGCTGAACTGGCCCAGAGAGTGGCCGCCCTCACCAAGGCAAGTATTCAATCACTCCTCCAGGCAACAGCAGCAAGAAAAAAAATGAGCGAGTCAGTTTATAAGATTATTTTCTGTCAAGAAAACACCCTCTGAGATAGTGATGAAACAAAATGATAAGGTAAAGAAGGGCGGAAACTGACATGAAAAGATTACACAGCAGGATTAGATAAGAGATAAACAACAAGAGACTGTTCAAAAGACTTTTTAGACTACTGAGACATGATTTAGAGTTCTAAGATGGGTTAAGACCCAAATTTGGGTAATAATTATTAATATTATTTATAATATTAATAATTGTCAGCAGCCATATCACCCTGTAGCCCAAGACTGGTTTCCCACTGAAGCTAAGCCGGGCTGAGCCTGGTCAGTACCTGGATGGGAGATCAATTTTCAAATATTTTTGGGACTATGTTCTGATATATGTTGGTTTTCTTTCAGCAATTTTGGTGTCTCAACTGTGATGGGTCGCCACCAGTATATTGGTGAATTTGGATCCTGATTCAAAACCATTTGAGGATCACTGATTCAAACCATTTGTTTGGCAATGAGTTTTTTTGACACACAGAGCCATGGCGCTCTTGCAAGTTTGAGTCTGCCAGTATATCTTTATCTTGCTCCAATTCCTCATTTCTGTACATTTTCTTGTTATAAGTTTCAAAAAAGACCAAAATAAAAATACAGCCGCGCTGTTCATTATAAGGCACTCCATTGCGTCAGCCATCAAACATGCACAGGTGGAGCAGATATTTTTCTTTTACAGACTTCCATCTCCTTTTCTTGCCAGTTTAGATAATCCTCACTCGGTCGCAGTCACTTTCCATCCGAGCATCAGCTGGAATTGTGGATGACAGTGTTTTTCCAAGGCAGCCAAATGTCTTGTCAGTGTGGCAGAGAGGCAGTGGGGTTTTGTTTACTGTCTCGCTAATGCAGCTAATTAAAAATGGCAACTTTTTGTCATTCTCAGTCGGTGGCATCCTGTCACACACACCTCATGCTCCTAGTGACACAAATCCATGGCCGGCCTTAAACCAGATGGAGACTTTCTCCTTCCTTAGATCCTATTTATTATACACAGAACATGCTGTTATTGGACTATAGTCTACTTTAGTCAGGGAAGCTGAACTGTACAACAATATGCACTTAACAGACTGTACATTTATTGCTAGTTATCATTTAAATATGGTTTATTCAAATATATGACAAGTAGATTTCTCCAACCAATAAAATATAAGCAAGTTTCTAATCCTTCCAAGGTCTTAGCCCTGCTCTCTTTATACTAATGTCAGTGTTTCCTGCAGGCGGAGGAGCGTCATGGCAACATCGAAGAGCGTTTGCGCCAACTTGAGGGCCAGCTGGAGGAGAAGAACCAAGAGCTGGGCAGGGTGAGGACTGGGTTGGGGTCAAGACACCAAAAGGGAAGAGGGGTGTAGAGTGTGTCATTGAGAGAGGGAATGTTGGATAGAGAAAAAATGAGATTGCTTGAAGGATGATGGAGGGAGTAAATGAGGAAGTGTGAGTGGCTTTGGTTCATTATGTGTGGTTTTGATTTGTTTAAGTGCACATAAGAATGAACACTATGAAGAGGCACCAGTGTTTTAAATGTGTGTGAATGTGTGGCCACAATGTTCCCACATAACTCAAAATGACCTATTTCAAATGGTTCCCATCAAGGAAAATGGGTAACACTTTACATTAAGGTTTTATTAGTTAACATTAGTTAACTACATTAGTTAACATGAATTAATAATGAGCTGCACTTCAGCATTTATTAATCCTTGTTAATGTTAATTTCAACATTTACCAATACTTTATTAAAATCAAATGTTGTATTTGTTAACATTATATAATGCACTTGGAACTAACATGAACAAAAAATGAACAGAATGAACAGTTATGTTTATGGATAGGTTTAATGGTTGGCATAAGGGATATTAACTCAGTATTAAACAGTATTAAATATTTGTTTAGCCATATTGTTTGTAATATTTTATACTATATATATATATATATATATATATATATATATATATATATATATATATATATATATATATATATATATATATACACAGGTCCTTCTAAAAAAATTAGCATATTGTGATAAAAGTTCATTATTTTCCATAATGTAATGATAAAAATTTAACTTTCATATATTTTAGATTCATTGCACACCATCTGAAATATTTCAGGTCTTTTATTGTTTTAATACTGATGATTTTGGCATACAGCTCATGAAAACCCCAAATCTAAAAAAATTTACATATTGAATCCGACCAATAAAAGAAAAGTGTTTTTAATACAAAAAAAGTCAACCTACAAATAATTATGTTCAGTTATGCACTCAATACTTGGTCGGGAATCCTTTTGCAGAAATGACTGCTTCAATGCGGCGTGGCATGGAGGCAATCAGCCTGTGGCACTGCTGAGGTGTTATGGAGGCCCAGGATGCTTCGATAGCGGCCTTAAGCTCATCCAGAGTGTTGGGTCTTGCCTCTCAACTTTCTCTTCACAATATCCCACAGATTCTCTATGGGGTTCAGGTCAGGAGAGTTGGCAGGCCAATTGAGCACAGTAATACCATAGTCAGTAAACCATTTACCAGTGGTTTTGGCACTGTGAGCAGGTGCCAGGTTGTGCTGAAAAACAAAATCTTCATCTCCATAAAGCTTTTCAGCAGATGGAAGCATGAAGTGCTCCAAAATCTCCTGATAGCTAGCTGCATTGACCCTGCCCTTGATAAAACACAGTGGACCAACACCAGCAGCTGACATGGCACCCCAGACCATCACTGACTGTGGGTACTTGACACTGGACTTCAGGCATTTTGGCATTTCCTTCTCCCCAGTCTTCCTCCAGACTCTGGCACCTTGATTTCCGAATGACATCCAAAATTTGCTTTCATACGAAAAAAGTACTTTGGACCACTGGGCAACAGTCCAGTGCTGCTTCTCTGTAGCCCAGGTCAGGCGCTTCTGCTGCTGTTTCTGGTTCAAAAGTGGCTTGACCTGGGGAATGCGGCACCTGTAGCCCATTTCCTGCACACGCCTGTGCACGGTGGCTCTGGATGTTTCTACTCCAGACTCAGTCCACTGCTTCCACAGGTCCCCCAAGGTCTGGAATCGGTCCTTCTCCACAATCTTCCTCAGGGTCCGGTCACCTCTTCTCGTTGTGCAGCGTTTTTTGCCACACTTTTACCTTCCCACAGACTTCCCACTGAGGTGCCTTGATACAGCACTCTGGGAACAGCCTATTCATTCAGAAATGTCTTTCTGTGTCTTACCCTCTCGCTTGAGGGTGTCAATGATGGCCTTCTGGACAGCAGTCGGCAGTCTTACCCATGATTGTGGTTTTGAGTAATGAACCAGGCAGGGAGTTTTTAAAAGCCTCAGGAATCTTTTGCAGGTGTTTAGAGTTAATTAGTTGATTCAGATGATTAGGTTAATAGCTCGTTTAGAGAACCTTTTCATTATATGCTAATTTTTTGAGATAGGAATTTTGGGTTTTCATGAGCTGTATGCCAAAATCATCAGTATTAAAACAATAAAAGACCTGAAATATTTCAGTTGGTGTGCAATGAATCTAAAACATATGAAAGTTTAATTTTTATCATTACATTATGGAAAATAATGAACTTTTATCACAATATGCTAATTTTTTTAGAAGGACTATATATATATATATATATATATATATATATATATATATATATATATATAGGTAGGTAACACTTCCATTTGTTAACTACATACGTTATATTATCAGGTAACAATGAAAAATAATTCCAAGAAAATGTATTAATCTTAGTTTAATGGGCCTGAACTAATAATGAACAATTACATTTCTCTATATAAATACTGTAAAAAAAATGTATTGCTAATTGTCAGTTAATGTAAAAAAAAAAAATTATATACATACTTTCTTATAGTTTGGGTCAAGGTTATTCTGTAGTCATTTGTATTGTATAAATGTATACATTTGTAAGTGTATGGTTCTAATTAAATAGCAAATGCATGTGTGTGCAGGAAGCTGTGAAGATGTTACCTGTTGTACTATAGGTCTTGACCAGGCCTTCAGGCGGTGTGTTTGACCTCATAGTAGGGACACTGAGATCTGACCACTCCGATTAGCCTGTGCTGCTTTGCCCGTTGTTTTGTGTTTCTCACACACAAACTGAGGCATACAAAGATTGATAAGCTACCACTCTTGTAAACACACACACACACACACATGCTGCTGCTCTGTGAATATGGGGCATTTTTTAGCTCATCTTGCAGATGAATTTCCCCACCCCCAGTGAGAGCAGAGCTGTAATTGGCTGCTATATTTGGATTTTGAATAATGCATGCATGGTTAATTTTCTCCTGCGTGTGAGCTGATGGTTGTAATGACTTAAAGCAGTCAAAGAGAGTCCTTATCTCCCTTTAGCCTTAATTAACCCTTGATACATACACCTCAGACTGAGCTTTAGTTTGAATTCTTCCCCTGACAGTCACAAAGCTCTGTGTTGACTACATTTTAAAGGCCGTTGCCACCAAAAGAAAATTAAGATTTTGTTGCCAGGCAACAGAGTGCCCATATCCCACCGCAACTGTGTTTAAAAGTCATCACCCCTGCATTCCACTACAAGGACTGTCATTATTCATTTTCCAGAGGGATGATCACAAAATACACACCTTTAGAAATATGTGCGAAGTTAGTGTTAAATTCTAAAGCAAAATCTGAACTGTCAGAGTCAGATGTGTTTTAATATCATGAACCAGACTTGAAAGTCAGACAACTCCTAGAAAATGTTCACAGAGCTTTAGGGTGTAATACTGCCCTCTATTGGATATACTGTGCGTAATATACTGTATATCATCAGAAAAAAAATCCTATAGACATCCCATTGCTACACACATTTTCTTCTAAAAATGTAATAATCTAGTTTTTACCGTTAAGAATGGTGTTGTTTCATATTTCCCCTTTTTTATCTTCTCTATTCGCTCCATCACTTTTTCTCAGGCTCGGCAGAGGGAGAAGATGAATGAGGAGCATAACAAACGTCTGTCTGACACTGTGGACCGTCTCCTCACCGAGTCCAATGAACGGCTTCAGCTGCACCTGAAGGAGCGCATGGCTGCGCTGGAGGACAAGGTATGGATTTTACCATGCCCGTCTGCAAAAACACTGTACGCAATTATTATCACGTATTACCTTAAACACCATTATCATCTGATGCTTAAAGTATTCAAGTACTCATATGTTACTTTTAAATGGTTATCTCTCTTACATTTTTTTATTTTAAAAATATGAAAAAAAATAACTGATGTGTATTTTAACAGTCTTAACATATATCCAATGTTTCATTTTCATACTAAACACTAAAGTTTTTTTTAGAGATTTGTCATTTTTATGTACCTCTTCCTTGTCAAAACGGACCCAAATGCATTAGAAATTAATAACTATTTCAAATATTTTAGTGTAGCAGAATGTCAATATTTATACACCACAGAGTGTGCAAGGCCATATTCTAGGCATATACTGAAATGGCAAGGAATAGTTTGTGAAAAACAGATGTAAAGTTTCCCTATTCAGCTTGAATTAATAGAACCCAGTTTGTATCTCTTTTGAGCTGTAAGCTGAAAGGACAGAACAGACTGTGAAAAAAATGAATGGCCAAATGTGAAGGGACAGGCTGAAAGCACCACATGTAGAGAGAGAGAATGTGCATGTTATTGCATGCACAACCTGCTGCTTTAAGTTTATTATTAACTTAGTTTCTTCTGTTGTTATTGTTTTTTCTGTTACTGCCATCAAGAATGCACTCATCCATGATCTGGAGAATTCCCAAAAACAAATGGAGGAGTTCCATCACAACAAGGTACCACTGCTCATTGATATCACAAAATGTTGCAATTGCATGAAATAAATGAGTAGCATAAAGTGTCTATGGACTTCTTATCAGTATACTGTATAATATACTGTGTAAGTCTATAAAAAATATCTAATTTAATTTTTTAAAATATATATTAATCTTAATTAATGTAAGTACATAAAAGCAATTTTCCTAGTAATTCTAAAATGATTATATTGATCCGAGTTTGCTCAACTAATCAAGTGTTTTCTGGCTGTGTAGGAGAGGCTCATTGGGGAGATTGAGAAGTTACGGGCTGAACTTGATCATCTGAAGCGCAGGAGCGGGGCATTTGGAGACGGAACATATCCTAGGTGACATCCAGATTTAGAACGATGATTGTATTGATATATAATTATATATAAAATGAAAGCCCTGTTTTTATTTGCTCATTAAAAGTGATATGGCTGTAAACATGCAGTAAAGTGCCTGAGCCTCTTTTTCTGTCTCTCTCTGCTGTATTAGGTCTCATGTTGGCAGTGCCACAGACCTGCGGTTCTCAGTGGTGGAAGGTCAGGGGGATCATTACTCCTCCACAGGGGTCATACGACGGGCTCAGAAAGGTCGACTAGTGGCACTCAGGGATGAACCCACGAAGGTGCCAATGTCACACCTCTCCACATCTCACATCTGTCACTGTCTTAACCAGAACTTCTCTTCTTGTTGTCTGTACTAGCATGTAATAAATATGAGCAATGGTAAAACTGGTGCATGTCATGAAATCATTGACAATCTTTATTCTAAACTAATAGACATGAACAGGAATGTTTATTCTTTCAGTCATATCTCTCTCTTTCTCTCTTTTCTTTTATTTTGCCCCGTTGGATGTGTTTATTGTAAGTTCCGGGTTCTCTAATCCACAACAGAACATGTTAATAGCATATCAGATCTTACTGAAACACTAAAATCTGGAAGCCTGATTCGAAAAAATTCTCAAAATATTGGTTTGTGCCCTGATTCATGTATTTATTCCCAGATCCTGCCGATGGTGGAGCAGGATTGGGATCGCTCTCAACCTTCCAGCTTGCGGGCCAGCCGTACTCACCTGATGGGAAGCGACACCGAGCTGTCCGACTTGGACGATGAAGACCGTGAGACCATATTCAGCTCAGCCGATATGCTGTCCCCCAGCGGGCATTCAGACGCCCAGACGCTTGCCCTCATGCTACAAGAACAGTTGGATGCCATCAATGAGGAGATCAGGTTGGGAATATAGACTATTAAATGAAGACATAACATGTATAACTGGGGTTCAGAATACAACCACCGCAGTGCCAGGGCATAGGCAGTGTACAGGGCAGTGTCACCTAGAACCACTCAGAAGAACACCTTACCAGCTACCTAGCAATGCCCTGGAATCGTTTATAACACATTAGCAACAGCCTGACAACCATTCACAACACCCTTGCACTGTGGCAGTGAGTTTTGCATGAATTAGCCCACTCACATTTTTTTTCTTCCAGAAACCAGTTTCACGGTAACTGTTAAAATGACTAACCGCTAACTTAGCAGCAAAAATTGGTCATTCAGTGTTTGTCATAATAATGATGTCAGAACTATCAACACATTATCACGTGACCACCCATATCAACACCTATACAGTGTTCATCATTATGATGGGGGCGTTGTTACTCATTTAACTTGTGAAACGTTAGCCAATAAACAGTCGTTTGCATAGTCTTAGAATCAGATTTACTAAACAGCAAATTAGCACAATTCAAAAAAACGCAGATGGGGGGGTGGATTCTGGGCGTGTGCTGGAGAAAGCTGTTAGTAAATCTGGCCCATAAAGGTACAGTAGCTAAAACAGGCTATTTAATTTCTTTTTGGTGCAAGAAACCTTGACTTACATTATAAGGAAATTATATGATAGAAAAGTGTCAAATATACATTCACCTAAAGGATTATTAGGAACACCATACTATACTGTGTTTGACCCCCTTTCGCCTTCAGAACTGTCTTAATTCTACGTGGCATTGATTCAACAAGGTGCTGAAAGCATTCTTTAGAAATGTTTGCCCATATTAATAGGATAGCATCTTGCAGTTGATGGAGATTTGTGGGATGCACATCCAGGGCACGAAGCTCCCGTTCCACCACATCCCAAAGATGCTCTATTGGGTTGAGATCTGGTGACTGTTGGGGCCATTTTAATACAGTGAACTCATTGTCATGTTCAAGAAACCAATTTGAAATGATTCGAGCTTTGTGACATGCTGCATTATCCTGCTTGAAGTAGCCATCAGAGGATGAGTACATGGGGGTCATAAAGGGATGGACATGGTCAGAAATAATGCTAAGGTAGGCCACGGCATTTAAACGATGCCCACTAAGGGGCCTAAAGTGTGCCAAGAAAACATCCCCCACACCATTACACCACCGACACCAGTCTGCACAGTGATAACAAGGCATGATGGATCCATGTTCTCATTCTGTTTACGCCAAATTCTGACTCTACCATCTGAATGTCTCAACAGAAATCGAGACTCACCAGACCAGGCAACAGTCTTCAACTGTCCAATTTTGGTGAGCTTGTGGAAATTGTAGCCTCTTTTTCCTATTTGTAGTGGAGATGAGTGGTACCTGGTGGGGTCTTCTGCTGTTGTAGCCCATCCGCCTCAAGGTTGTGCGTGTTGTGGCTTCACAAATGCTTTGCTGCATACCTCGGTTGTAACAAGTGGTTATTTCAGTCAAAGTTGCTCTTCTATCAGCTTGAATCAGTCGGCCCATTCTCCTCTGACCTCTAGCATCAACAAGGCATTTTCGCCCACAAGACTTTCGCATACTGGATGTTTTTCCGTTTTCACACCATTCTTTGTAAACCCTAGAAATGGTTTGTCGTGAAAATCCCAGTAACTGAGCAGATTGTGAAATACTCAGACCGGCCCGTCTGGAACCAACAACCATGCCACGCTCAAAATTGCTTAAATCACCTTTCTTTCGCATTCTGACATTCAGTTTGGAGTTCAGGAGATTGTCTTGACCAGGACCACACCCCTAAATGCATTGAAGCAACTGCCATGTGATTGGTTGATTAGATAATTGCATTAATGAGAAATTGAACAGGTGTTCCTAATAATCCTTTAGGTGAGTGTAGGTGCTTAAATACCCCCTTTAAAGAGTAGTAAAGTCCTTAACTGATGCATTTCTTATCAGTTTGAACAGATTTGAATAAAAACTCTTTTACAGTTCAGGGTTACACTTAACAATACATGCTTTACTATATGAGTACTTACAGTTTCACAGATTGGATGACTTGCATGAGACCTAATCATCTGCCTCGAGTATATCAGTTTATAGTGTTTAAATGTCATGTTCATTTGTCTTATTGATCCGAACTTGTGCTTTAAATACATGCTCTGTTAAACACTGGCTTGACTTGGTCACTAGTCTGAAGACTGAGTCAACGTTCTTCTCAAACTCATTGACCTTTTTCGGATTCAGAATGACTTAGACCCTACTGCTTCTCAGTGCTCTGGCGGACCGCAGAAAGAACTAGAACGGTAACAAAAACTGTCAGGCAGTTTGAAAACTTCAGTCTAAATCCAAACAGAAGCTTGTCCTGATACCGAGCTGTCTGGATTCCTTTCAGCAGCACAAAGCGCTGGCGCTAGAACATCTGTCATATATATTGATATATTTATAAGTCTGTAAGCTGAATCTCCCCATCACACAGATTGATTCTGAATTGTGGATGAATATAAATGCCAGACAATAGCAGAGCTATCACCTGAAATGTGCAGATAGTGATGACTCATGACCTGAGCTGTGGGTTCAACAGACGAAACTTCCACTGCATGAATACTAACGGATATCAATAGTAAGAGTCCTGGCAGATGTGCTCTTCAGACACACTTGAGTTTGGCTTTGATTTGTATTCTGCAGACAATATGTGCTGTCTAGGTGTGTGTCTTATGTAGGAAGTTCTTGCTGTCCATGTGCTGAGTGCTCTCTCTATCTCTCTCTTCATCTGTTCTAGAATGATCCAGGTGGAGAGGGAATCAGCAGAGCTCCGGGCAGATGAGATTGAGAGTCGAGTGAACAGCGGCAGCATGGACGGCCTCAATGTGACCCTGCGGCCGCGCTCCTCCATCCCCTCCTCCGTCACCGCCCTCTCTCTGGCCAGTTCATCGCCTCCTGTCAGCGGCCGATCCACGCCAAAACTGACATCCGGTTCAGCGGCCCACGAGCTGGGCATCATGACCCTGGTGATCCTTGCTTCACATTGCAATGCTTTTATTTTGTGCTAACCCTATTAAATGTCCTTTTTCTAACACTGACAACACTTAATCATCTGTCACCCTGTATGTTTCCTCTGTCTCTTTCTTCCTGCTAACACTTTCAGCCTAGTGATTTAAGGAAACACCGCAGGAGAGTGGCTGTAAGTGTGTCTTCCTCTCTAAATGACTGAACACTGGCTAATTCAGTATAAGTATCAGCTTCTGTGGATAAAGAATGTGAAGGAAATTAATATGACTTTGTGTGTTTATTTGTAGGTGACAAAGTATAATTGAGTTTCTGTTCACAGATGTGTGGGAAAGATTTGGTTTCATGCTAATGTTAGGGGATATTGTGACAATGCTGTTTGTTTTCGTTTGTGTGTGTATGTGTGTGTTTTTGCTTGTCCCAGTCCCCTGTGGAAGCCAGAGAGGACAAAGCCACCATCAAGTGCGAGACGTCGCCCCCTTCCTCCCCACGAAGCCTCAGACTAGACCAAATGAACTTCGCTCAGCTAACAGGAAGCCTTGAGGATGGCCGAGGGTAAACGCACACACAAATCCTCAGACAATCTTGTCTCAGGTGCTAATAGATCCCTCTCTGATTGAACTAGATGAGACATAATTTACCCAGCAGGCACACTTGAGGACAGATGAGAGTTTGTTATAGGCACAAACTCTCCCACACACACTCAACTGCTCTTGAGACTATGGCTCTAAAACTAGTTAATTACTGTCAGCTTGCATTTGTTCAAGTCCAATGCAACCCACACTTGTCCTGTAATACACCTCCAGGTGTGTCAGGCACAAACTCCCTACCCCCAGATTTTTGCAAAATGGGTTTTAATCATAACTTAAATCTTTGAAAATAAGTTGAATTTGCTTATTGTAGGTTTAAAACAAAAACAAAAAAATCTGAAACACATTTACATGTCTAAATTTCACCTTTTGCAGATAATTTGTTTTAAATAACTTTTTGTCATCGTCTACCCTTATGTATGTATGTATATATATATATATATATATATATATTTAAACTTTCAAATATTTTAGATTCATTGCACACCAACTGAAATATTTCAGGTCTTATATTGTTTTAATACTGATGGTTTACTGATGGCATACAGCTCATGAAAACCCAAAATTCCTATCTCAAAAAATGTGTATATCATGAAAAGGTTCTCTAAACGAGCTATTAACCTAATCATCTGAATCAACTAATTAACTCTAAACACCTGCAAAAGATTCCTGAGGCTTTTAAAAACTCCCAGCCTGGTTCATTACTCAAAACCGCAATCATGGGTAAGACTGCTGACCTGACTACTGTCCAGAAGGCCATCATTGACACCCTCAAGCGAGAGGGTAAGACACAGAAAGAAATTTCTGAACGAATAGGCTGTTCCCAGAGTGCTGTATCAAGGCACCTCAGTGGGAAGTCTGTGGGAAGGAAAAAGTGTGGCAAAAAACACTGCACAACGAAAAGAGGTGACCGGACCCTGAGGAAGATTGTGGAGAAGGACCGATTCCAGACCTTGGGGGACCTGCGGAAGCAGTGGACTGAGTCTGGAGTAGAAACATCCATAGCCACCGTGCACAGGTGTGTGCAGGAAATGGGCTACAGGTGCCGCATTCCCCAGGGCAAACCACTTTTTAACCAGAAACAGCGGAAGAAGCGCCTGACCTGGGCTACAGAGAAGCTGCACTGGACTGTTGCTCAGTGGTCCAAAGTACTTTTTTCGGATGAAAGCAAATTTTGCATGTCATTCGGAAATCAAGGTGCCAGAGTCTGGAGGAAGACTGGGGAGAAGGAAATGCCAAAATGCCTGAAGTCCAGTGTCAAGTACTCACAGTCAGTGATGGTCTGGGGTGCCATGTCAGCTGCTGGTGTTGGTCCACTGTGTTTTATCAAGGGCAGGGTCAATGCAGCTAGCTATCGGGAGATTTTGGAGCACTTCATGCTTCCATCTGCTGAAAAGCTTTATGGAGATGAAGATTTCATTTTTCAGCACGACCTGGCACCTGCTCACAGTGCCAAAACCACTGGTAAATGGTTTACTGACTATGGTATTACTGTGCTCAATTGGCCTGCCAACTTTCCTGACCTGAACCCCATAGAGAATCTGTGGGATATTGTGAAGAGAAAGTTGAGAGATGCAAGACCCAACACTCTGGATGAGCTTAAGGCCGCTATCGAAGCATCCTGGGCCTCCATAACACCTCAGCAGTGCCACGGGCTGATTGCCTCCATGCCACGCCACATTGAAGCAGTCATTTCTGCAAAAGGATTCCCGACCAAGTATTGAGTGCATAACTGAACATAATTATTTGAAGGTGGACTTTTTTGTATTAAAAACATTTTTCTTTTATTGGTCGGATGGAATATGCTAATTTTTTGAGATATCAGACAAAATCATCAGTATTAAAACAATAAAAGACCTGAAATGTTTCAGTTGGTGTGCAATGATTCTAAAATATATGAAAGTTTAATTTTTATCATTACTAATGTTTACCATCGTTTGTAGTAAGATTAGTTTTTCAAGGGAAATTTATAGAGCCCCTCAAATGACGTGGAAAAAAAAATTTCTTATGCAGAATTCGTTCTTTGTATTTAAGTAAATCGTACGCACAATATAATAATTTGTTCCGTCATTTTGCTAAATTGTGCGCGAAATATGAAAATTAGTTTCTTCGAATTTACTAAATCCTGGCCACATAGTACTAATTTGTTCCCTTGTTTTGATTGAACTAAAACAAAATAATGAATTATTATATTGTGTGCACAATTTAATAAAACAAGGGAACTATTTATTATATTGCGCACATGATTTACTTAAAACGAGGGAACGAATTAGTAAAACATGCTGACGTATTAGTAATTTGTGGGAACGATTTGTTAATTCACAGCCACAATATACATATTTTTCCCCTCATTTCATGCACAGGGCTTCATAAAAATAAATACTATTTCAAATAAATGCTGTTATTTTGTGGAATACTGATTTACACAACAACAAAATATTAAGCAGCACAGTTGTTTTCAACATTGATAATAAGAAGAAATGTTTTTGAGCATTGTTTTTGAACAAGTCAGCATTGTTGTAATATTTCATAAATCACTGTTAACACTTAATTTTTGATCAGTGGAATTAGACTTGCTCTGCTTTGAAAAATACAGATACTTTGGAACTCAATGTGTTTACATATTTTCTAATCTTATGGCGCTTTTCCATTACCAGTACCAGCTGGACTCGACTCGCCTCGTCTCGGCTCGCTTTTCGCTCCGTTTTCCATTGCAGATTGTACCTCACATTTCACCTCACATTTTAGTATCGCCTCAGCTCACTCAGAACCTTGCCAGAGGTGATACGAAAAAAAGTACCTGAAAGCAGGTACAGGTACAACTTTTACACAGTGGAAAACCAAACAAAGGTGAGTCGAGTCGAGACGAGCTGGTACTGTGTAGTGGAAAAGCGCCATTACACTTACACTTGTGCAAAGAACAAAAGGATTTCCTGGTGGGCAGCATCATATTTAGCCATCAGTGATGCTGTGTTTTTAATGATGTTCCTCCAGATGTTCTCCCCAGAGAATCTTCTTCTATTTGAGCACCGTGAGGTTTTAGCTGCGTGTGATATTTTTAATGATGAACTACCATGGGCATTGTCGAATACAAATCACACCTTTGTAGTCTGGCTAATTTAATTGGCACTCTCAGACTAAAACACATTGATTTGAATCAAAGCAAGAAATCAAACCGGATGTGCTCTTTTTCATTCTCCCTCTGTCCCTTCTACTCCCACATCACTGTTGGGGAGGTAAACTGCATCTCAGAGCAGCCAGACTCTATCAGAATGTAATGCTTCACACAAATTCATGGTGATGTCAGGGGAGGAGTGATTTCATTATGATTGAATTGGCTCAGCAGGGCAGGCTGATAAAAAAGATTTCAAACAGAAATGATCTTGCATGTTATATATATTATAAGGTGATGGTCACAAAGGGCGGGTGTTTTGCATTTGCACTTTTTTTAAATGTTTGTTAATACACATAAGTCTTGCTGTTTTTTATGTTGTTTTTTTTATGGAGCAACATACTGAAATGGATACATTCACACTAGTTTCCTTTCAAAGTTGCAAATTTAAATGCGGAAAATTGGATTATCACATAAAACCATGTGTTCCATCCAAGAGAACAAAATGGTCTCTTCCTTAGAAATTGGTGCAAAATATCTGTAATAAAAATAGTGATTTTAATGACAGACTTTGGCTCAGGCATTTCATAATGACCAAACCAGCATGCGATACTGAAATGCTGAAATTGGTCCGCTGGTTAGTCCAGTTATGCGTAAATGTTTCCCTCGTAGTTTATGCGCATGTATTCTTTTTAAAAGTTTATGTGCATCTTGGCATTTCTATCCATCTTTTTTTTTTGTGATGTATCAAGACTCAAATAAAAATAGATGAATGGAAACATACTGACAGTGATTAATGTCTCCAAGCCTCGTCAATGAGTGTGTTTACATGCACCCTCATAATGCGATTATAATGGGATTTTGGCAATATTGATTCATAATCGTAGTAACCATAATTGCATTAAACTATGTGGCGTACGACGATTTTAATCGCAATAAACAGAAGTTTTTCTCTTCTCCAAACGGCTAAACTCTGTCAACACAATTCGCTGGGCAGTCTTTGCTCCGTTTCTTCATCCAGATGGTGCGAAGAACGCTACCGCAGTGTATAAACCCGGCATTGCGATGTTCATTACGGCGCTGAATAATATCCAGTACGTCCATAAAAATGTATTTTGAATTTGATGTAAGTAGATTAAAATGTGGCCGGTAACATACTGTATGCCCATCTGAGTGTGGCATAACCATACTTATTAGCGAATAATCACAATAATGAAAATTGCATGTAAACTGGAGTGAAGGGTTCTGCTCATGTCATGTAAACATCTTACTACGATTAAGACCTTACTCTGATTATTAGAAATAGTCACATTATTGGTGCACATGTAAATGTAGTCATTGATGCTGTTGCGATTCAACTGCAGTATTCAACTGTATTAGCTGACAGATCACTGTCTGCAAACCCATTTGCAATTCCCACATTACTTTACTTCTCATCTGTATACAGTTAAGTTCAGTTGCTATTGCTAATAGTTGCTTATGCCACCAGAAATGATGACTTCTAGTGACGATGCTAAAAGTAGCACAATGTCTTTTTTTCTCACTTTCTCTTTCTCTCTCTGCTTAGGGGCAACAAAAAGAAGGGCATAAAGTCCTCCATAGGCCGTCTTTTTGGCAAGAAGGAGAAAGCACGCTTAGATCAGCCTCTGATCAAGGATGGCCAGGTGACACCACCCATCATTCCAGGTACCATGAAACAAACACACACACACACACACACACACACACACACACATTACATGCAGTAAATGTCTCATTTTTATTTGATTTCAGATAACTAAGTAAATGAAGATCGTATACTCCTTTACTAACTGTATTTTAATATGTTGTGACAGATTTCGAGATGGGTATTGGAGATACCATGACCTTGAGCAAACTGGGCACACAGGCAGAGCGAGACCGCAGGATGAAGAAAAAGTAGGTCTCCCTTGCTCACTCATTCTCACTCATACAGCTCCTTCACACTGACGCCCACCAAATCACATTCGCTAATCTGACCTAATCCTTATTACCTAATTACACGGCTCAATTAAGGCAAATGACCAATCAATTCGATGGCGAAGTGCCATTTCCTGCAGATAAACAAGTTACAAATAACGCTTAATAGTAGGTTAATAACAGGGCCTCATTTAAGTGTACTTTACCATTCTGTCGAGTCTGTCCTCATCTCCACATCTTATCTCTGTCCCCTGACCATTAGTGTGACAGAAAAAGTAGGTTTCCTTATTAGCAGCTGCCGTGTGTGTGTGTGTGTGTGTGTGTGTGTGTGTGTGTGTGTGTGTGTCCATTCTTTGGCACTCTTCTAAGAACGAAATGTTCTTCTTGTTTGGGTGTAAGATGAGGAAAAAAAATTAGATAGCGTTTGCAGTCTAATATAACAACAAAAAACAATGTCTTGAGAATACGTCTTCAAAATTCACAAAAACATTGAAAACAGAGGCACTTTTCATATGCTATCATTAAACCTTTAAAAATGTATTCATGGCTTGTTTAATATTGTATGTATATTGTAAATGTATTATTTGTTATGTTTATTTTTTATAATGTAATTTATAACTATTATTTTTATATAATTATTATATACAAAAAAATAAATCTTCATTACAATTTTGTGTACAAAAAAAATGTAAGAGGTAACATATATATGTTATTAAAATTATTTTCTACAGTAGGTGTCAGTACTGGTGCATAAAATTGATCACAATTAATTTATAATTTTACAGTTTGTTTGAACGTTCTATTCATCAAATACGGATTGCTGTCAATGATGACAATTTTTATTTTTGTGTGAACTACAGTGGCAAAACAAACATGGCCCTAAATTCAAGATACAGGGGCAAAAAAATTATCTGAAAAAAAAGATGCATCTATTATTTTTGCATCTATGATTTTTGATCAAATAAATGCAGCCTTGATCAGCATAAGACTATATATTGATCTATATCAGCCACCCTACTCTCTAGAGAATGTTCAGAACATTGGACGTTGAAATCCCCATATGGTTTACACTGTAAGCTTCATATGTTCAGACTGATGTGAGTTTGATGTCTCTAGGGTTGTATTTCCTCCTAGCTCTGACCTTTCTTTGTCTTCTATTAGGCATGAGCTGCTGGAGGATGCCAGGAGGAAAGGGCTTCCTTTTGCTCAGTGGGACGGCCCCACCGTGGTCTCCTGGCTCGAGGTACAAAGACATCATCCACCATCCCTCCCACCGTGCAGTAATGAGCACAGCACTCATGATCCTCATGATTATAATCACACAAATCACAGGGGGGATTCGGATGACAATAATTACGATAATTACTTACTCGCTCTGATGATGATGGAGATAACGAAGATGCATCTTGACGGTCTTCTCTCTGACATCCTCCAGCTGTGGGTGGGCATGCCAGCTTGGTACGTGGCAGCGTGCCGTGCCAATGTGAAGAGCGGCGCCATCATGTCGGCACTGTCGGACACGGAGATTCAGCGAGAGATCGGCATCAGTAACCCGCTGCATCGGTTGAAACTGAGACTAGCCATCCAGGAAATGGTGTCACTGACAAGTCCATCAGCTCCTCTCACCTCACGCACAGTAAGAGGCCTGCTCCTAAACTGCTCATTTCATATAAACAAACTGAAAACAAATATGAATAAAAAAATATTCAGTGCAGATCCTCTGTAACAATATTACATAAACATACTTATTACATTATGGGCTTATTGGTAATATGTGACCTTTAGACAGATGCTGTGTTCATGTGGGAGTCTTAATCATCCTGATCGCGTACCCAAATCATTTCCTGTCATTTCTTGACTTTCTCTTTACTCAAGATTTTCCACCATATTTTTAAATTCTTTATTTTATTTTATTTATTATTTTTATTATTATCATTATTTTACATTTTTGTATTTTCTTATTGTTTTAATAATTTATATAAAATAATAAAACTGAATAAAAAATATTTAACTATTTAAACATAATTTATTAAACAATATTTTAAATATATTTTGTTAAATAGTTTTTATAAAATTATTTTATTTAATGTAATTTTATCATTCTTTTATAACTTTATATTTTATTTTATAATTATAATGTTTTTATTTGCTTGTTATTTTAATACTTTATATAAAATAATTATATAAAAAAGATGTAACTTTAAAATTATATTAAAAACAAATAATATACTATATAATTGAATAATTGAACAACGATTTTTGTTTGAAAAATAAAATATTAAATATAATTTTATAGAAATATATTTTTATTTATTATTTGTATTATCATCCTTATTTTTCATTTTTGAATTTTCTTATTGGTTTTATAATTTATATGAAATAATTATATAAAAAATTATGTAACTAAAACTAAATAAAAATAATGTAACAATTTAAACATAATTTATTAAACAATATTTTTAATATATTTTGTTAAATAGTTTTTATAAAACTATTTGATTTTATATTTTATTTAATGTAATTTTATCATTATTTTATATTTAATTTTATCATTTTATAATAAAAAAACTATGTAACTTTAAAAATATATTAAAAACAAATAATATACTATATAATTGAATAATTGAAATATTGAACAACATTTTTTGTGTAAAAAATATATTTTTTAATATATTTTTATAAAAATATTTTATTTAATTTTATTTAAACACTTTACAAACACTTTTGGAGATTTTGGTCTGTCCTCATTCAATAGACACCTGGACGCCTATTACATACATAGAAAATAGCTGTCCGGAGGCGGTAGTAACATGGCTGCCAAAGGAACTTTACTGTAAACACTCACTCATAAAGGTGTTTATGAGGACTATGCGATATATGATCATTTATCTGTGTGTGTGCTTCTTTTTCTCTGTGCAGTCTTCCGGAAATGTGTGGGTGACTCATGAGGAGATGGAAAACATGGCAACCTCCACCAAAATGGTTAGTCCATCTGGGTGACTCCCTTGTGCCCGCGGTGCCATGCATATGCCACGCTTCCGCAGCCCTCACAACCCCCAGCCTGCTGCCCCTGAATCCACCCCCATCCCCTCTGCCCTGCAATCTACCCAAAGAGTGCGCTTATTAAACCTTTTCGCATGTTTCTTTGTGATTGATGTCCTGTTGCTTTGCAAAATTATTCCATATTTAACTGCATTCGCAATAATTGTTACCTAGTAACAACCACCGATGCTGTTGCTTGGCGTGCACTTCATTTACTCAGACTGAACTGAGCTCAATGAGTTATTTAGCTAGAAGAGAGCCTTGCTAACACTGTCTCCTCTGTGCTATAACATGCTGTCACTCTGACCTTTGACTGACAGGAGAATGAGGAAGGAAGCTGGGCTCAGGTGAGAGAGCTGGCTGTCTTTGACCAAACAAGAGCCTTCCGCCAACTCTTATATGTGGTTTTCACTTGCCTTTCCATTAACCATTCATTTTAGAAGTCTTTCTATAGCTTAGAAAAAATACAAATGGAATATGATTTTCAAATGGAATTGATTGGAAAATGTGCCACAGTTCGTCACATTGAAATGTATGCAGTTATATTAAATGTGGAAAGTAAAATTTGTCAAATATGGTAGCTGTGAAATGACAGATTATATTCATTTTTAGGGGCCAAAAATACATACTTTTATGTTATTATAGTAAATATATATTTTATAAATATATAATGTATACCACAAACTATTAGTATAATTACCATTATTTTAAAATGTAATATAATTGTATTATCTTATTGAAAATTAGAAATGCATATAATATTATAACTGTAAATATTATAAAATACAAATACTGCTATATATTATAAATATATATTTTATATATAATAGATTTAGTTTATAATATAGAAATTAACTATATATAAATGTATATTTTATATTCATTTCATAATTTATTTTTATTTTTTATTAAATCTAATTAAAATGACTATTTAGACAAACTAAACCATGTTAGATCCAGTAGACGGAGGCACTGTCAAGGATAATGTCTCTTTTCTTTCTCAGACGTTAGCATATGGTGACATGAACCATGAGTGGATTGGGAACGAGTGGCTGCCCAGTCTCGGCCTGCCTCAGTACCGCAGCTACTTCATGGAGTGCTTGGTGGACGCACGTATGCTGGACCACCTTACTAAGAAAGACCTGCGGACACATCTCAAGATGGTGGACAGCTTTCACAGGTAAACTATAGCAGCAAGTGCCCATTTTTTACAACCATGGTGTGAAATAGACTTTACATTCAATGGCACATTCATTATATCCTTACAGGGCTAGTTTGCACTATGGCATCATGTGCTTAAAAAGGCTGAACTATGACAGGAAGGAGTTGGAGCGAAGAAGAGAGAATTTCCAACATGACATCAAAGGTATGAGTAAATTATCATTGCACTCTCTGGATTCATTACTTCTAACTTATGAAGGGAAGAGCACTATCTAGTGGCCGTATCTGTTATTTGCATTTCGGTGGCAGGAATGTGTGAGGTCAACAGCTGAGCTTTTTAGTGTCAAATCCATTTAAAGGGACGGCGCCCGGCTGAACTTCAGCATAACACATGAACTTGACACAGCTGTCACAGCTTTTTCAAATCTTTCATCTTCATAGCTAAAGACACACGCACCAACTGCTTATGACACACACACACACTTAAGCACATTACGCACAGGATTGTACAAACAGAAAGCAGGCTAGCCAGCTGTGCAAAATGATCACACTCCACATATATACTGTTACCTAAACACAGATATTTCCAGTACAGTTGTAAACACAGCCTCCTTCGAAGATTTGCTACATGGGTTAAGAGGTGGTCTGAGCAAAATTGTTTTATATCACGATTCAACTGTGTATACTTTTACATGTTTTATAATATGGCTCTTTAATGCAAGTAATTTGAGTCAGTTTAATGTGAAATAATAACAAGAGATAATAGCATGTACCATGTCGCTCCCAGATACCCTGGTGTGGACCAATGATCACGTGATGCAGTGGGTTCAGAACATCGGTCTGAAAGAATACAGTAATAACCTGCTGGAAAGCAGCGTGCATGGAGCTCTCATTGCTCTTGATGAGACATTTGACTACAGTAGCTTGGCCCTCATTCTACAGATCCCCATGCAGAACACCCAGGTGAGGACCACACAGATGTTTAAAAGCAATTGAAAGCCACTAGCTGGTCCATACCTGCCTACCGTTCTAGGAAAGGACTTATGTAATGTTCTAACATAGGTGATATGGTGATTCAGCATACTGAGGGTCTTTCCAAAACCCTGTATCTCTGATGTGTCTTCCAGGCCAGGCAGATTCTGGAGAGGGAGTTCAATAACCTCTTAGCATTGGGAACGGACCGGCGCCTGGAAGAGGTGGGTGAAGATTTGGATTCTGGTTGGTTTTTAGCTAAAATTCCTGGAATTTTCCAGGTTACCAGAAGTAACATTCTGCAGTGGAGCTGGAAATGCACTGCAGTCCACTTGGGTTTTTTTTTTCTTATGAAGCCAAAAGCATGTAACTAAAGATTGTCATGGACTGACAAGATTGACATGTCATGATTTGTTTTTTTGGAGTCTTTTAAATGGGAAAATAATGATTCAGGTTCCAAATGTAGAACAGAGCTGCTAGCGCACTCAGAATGACATTGTCACAATATATCTGTTATCTTTATCTGTTTATCTTTTGTCAACGCTGGTCAGGATGCACCAATCACAATCATATATGATTACAGGATAAGGCATCTTATTAAGTCATTTTATAAAAATGATGGGATGAATATATTTTTATTTATATGTCAGGTACCAATCATTTTATTTAATATATTTAAACATTTGTAATTTTTTTTTGTGTACAGTTGTCTACAGTGAAGCAAAAAGATTTGAATACAGATTGCCAAAAGATTTTTGTCAAAATGAACTGTTACACGGATAAAATAAACAAACAAAATAATCAAATAAATATATATTTCTATTCATGGGCGTCGGAACCATTGTATGTGGGTGGGACAAGACCCACCCACTTTTTAAGACCAATGAAATTGGACCCACTCACTTTTATCGTCTCTAATTCAGCACATGTCTGTTTAACCCACCCGTAACCAATAATCACTTATTATTACACACGTTAGATGCTTTATTTCTTTTATTATATTTTCTTCATTTTTATTGAAAATAAATGCCTTTGCGATCTGATATGTTATGGGAAAAGGGAGTAGAACGATTTCGGCAAAAGGCGGATTCGAACCTCGGGTCGATTTGCGCCAAAACTTGACACCATGCATCTTACCCCTATACTACTGCCGCTATTAATGATCCTGTGTTTTCCGTAATTTTGTCTGTCCCAACATGCAGTTTAGTAAACAAGACAACATATTTTACTTAATGCATCTACTCCAGTAAAATGAGAGGACCCTAGGAGAGGATCCACCCAATTTGTTTTTTTGCTTCTGACACCCATGTTTCTGTTTCTATTTCTATTTTGTTTATTTTATTTTGAAAAAGCTATTACACATATCTCTCTCTCTCTCTCTCTCTCTCTCTCTCTCTCTCTCTCTCTCTCTCTCTATATATATATATATATATATATATATATATATATATATATATATATATATATATTTATATATATATATATATATATATATATATATATATATATATACATGTTTTTAATTCTTATTTATTTACAAAGATAAAATGAATAGTTATATATATATATGTTTTGTTTTTTCAAAGTGAAACAGAAACATAAAAAAACATTTAATCATTTATTCTGTTTATTTATCTGTGTAACAGCCTTTTCAGAGTGAAACAGAAACATAAAATATATATATATTTCTTTATTCTTTTTTGTTTATTTTATCTGTGCAACAGCCTTTTCAAAGTGAAAACTAAAATATTTGTAATATATATATATTTTTTTTTCAAAGTGAAACAGAAACATAAACTAAAAACATTTATTCATTTATTTTGTTTGTTTTATCTGTGTAACAGCTTTTTCAGTGTGAAACAGAAACCTAAAATAGATATATTTCTTTTTTTTTATCTAACAGCTTTTTCAAAATGAAACATTAACTAGAATTTTTATTTTATTGTATATGTATAACAGCTTTATATGTAAAAAAAAAAAAAAGAATATTTTATAATAAAAAATGTGAAATAGTATGAAACGTGATTTTAAATGGCATATAGTTGCTTTTACATTTGTGAGCTGGGAGTGCATGTCTGCCAGACCCTTCTAGCAGAAATAGCCAGGATTGTTCTGCTCTTCCTTAACGTTGACATTTGTTCCCCATAGAATGAGGAAAGAAGCTGAAGCTATAATATCATTGTGCTATCATTCATTCTCTGTTGCCATGCTTGAAATCTTACGGTTGTAGGTGAAGTCATACTTTTGAACAATATCTGAACCCAGTTGTTGTGCTGTCATCCTTCTCCTCAGTGTGATGACAAGTCCTTCCGAAGGTCTCCATCGTGGCGTAAGCGCTTCAGGCCGAGGGACGGCCAGGGTCTTGGTATGATGCCTGGGTCCATAGAGACTCTTCCCGCTGGCTTCCGCCTCAACACCATGTCCATTCCCGCTTCTATGGCTGCTGTGCCTAGGAGACAGCTGCAACCAGAAGGTAGAAAGGGGGGCAGGGTGTTATACAAGGGTGAAATGAGTTCAGCATTGCCATTAGCACGTTGCTCTTTAATGTTTGCAGTACAGTACTAACAATTAATGCCTTCTCTAACTCTTTTACAGTATATCTTATGATACTAATGGCAAAACATGTATGCATATTGACTGTGAAAGCATGTGTTAAAAGTAACTAATATTGATGGCACAGGTTGGGGTCCTTCAGTTTGTGTCATTGCATGTTTTCTCCCCTCTGTGTCTCTGTGGTTCAGCAGCCGGTCCCCCGGCCCCGCAGAGACTAGACCCCTCAGCTGTCAGGACTTACTCCTGCTAACTTGCTTTTACTAATCACTGCACTTACACTAACAGGTAAGCTGTTCTCTCCAGCCTCTCGACTGTAAACTCTGATGGCTCAGTAAAAGATGTTTAACTCCATCTCCTAACCAGACGCGATGTGATAAGATTGCAGAGTCAGCCAATTTGTCTGTCCACCAGACCTACGAGAAATCAGTCAAAAAGCACAGCCAATCAGAAGAGTGCATTGCACTCACAACAAAATGGACAAGTACAAAAACAAATTCATAATAAATATTACTCCATTTTAACAACTCTAATTTTTTCCCTGACTATAATCCATGGTCACTTTCAGTATGGCTACAAAAATCATGCAAAATGATATTCAAACTCACATTAAATTCTTTTAACCTTAAATAAAGCACATAATCAGTAGCTGGTTATCATTGTCATACTTTGTATGTCTAGCTGCAATATCTCAGAAAAATAGAAACCGTTTCTAAAATCTAAAATCGTTGAGTATTGTCTTTGCAGCTGGTTAGAATGCAAACATGGAAAAGATACCTTTTACCGCATGTTGTGGCGTCGCATCGCGTCTGGTTAGGCGTCTTTTTGGACATGAATGGTCAGTTGAGTTTCCTTTTGAGTGTTTGAATTCGAAACATAAACTAGCAAAGTAGCGTAAACTTCTATAAAACAGACTTGAATGAAAGTTTCAAATAAAAGTTCATATAATCCTGTCAACTCCCTAGGAACCACGTAGCAACCAATCAGAACACATTAGCAACTGCATAGCAACACACTGACATCCATATATGAAGTACCAATTGCAATGGATTATTGTGCTCCATTATTTGATTTCAATTCTCAATTGGGCTTTTCACACTGCGCTTAACCCTGGGTCATCTTTCTTAACCCTGGGTCATCTTTCTTAACCCTGGGTCATCTTTCTTAACCCTGGGTAAAGGAACGTTTCACACTTGTAATTTAGATGCGGGGAAAGCAGCGCTTTTTCCCTGAGATTTTAAAACCCTTCTCTTTTGCTGTGTTAACTCTGCATTGTGATGCCAAACTTGTACAGTGTGAAACAATGTGCTGTTAGAATGTTGCAACTAGATGCTTAGCAACCAATAACCAATCACCTACCTTATATTAACGTGCTTTGGGCAGTCACAGAAACTCTGTGTGATGTATATAAATAGTTGCTTCTGCGTTTGATATGAAAAATGTCAAACGTCAATGGAAAACACAACAATTGGAGTGAAGAAGACTGTTTCATTCAAAAAGTTAGTTCAGAAAAAATATTGATATTACAGTCAGCAATGTGTAATATGACAAATAAATATGTAATATGAGCCTTTATGTAAACAGGCCACACGCTGTGTTTGTTTAGTCAGTGACACTGACACCGCAAAATGCAAATAAGGACTTAAATTGTTAAAGTGTTGTTTTGGGTTTGATACAAGTTAAGCTCAGAATTTGTAGCATAATGTTAAAAAACTATTTCAAAGCAGAAGTTGCCGTTCACACAGAACTCTCTTTTGCATTCCACTGCGCTGCATTTCCATAGTTTTCCTATGTAAACCTGCTCTAGACAGACGTGTTTGACTGTTGTGCCTCTTTTGCACTGTCTCGCTCATAGCAAGCCGTTCTAAAATGCAGCACTCAAGATCAAAGAGTCTCAACCTTTAAGAAAGCAAATCTTGCTTTTTTTTTCATTCCACTGCCTGGCATCCCGCATTTTTGAAACACAAAACTCGTTCTCTGTGAAAGGGCCCTAATACACTTAGTGGTTATGCACACAACAATTTTTGCTTTCCAATGCACTGCTTGCATACACACATTGACAATACGACTGTTGCACTTGCGTCTTTTGGAGCATCTGTCACACTGCAAATAAAAATGCGCCACCCAAGTTAAAAGTTATTTAACTTTTTAAAACTGCCTCTCTAGATCTTGCGTCATTCCATTGCCCTGCATCTGGCATTTTTAAACGCACTAAAGCCGCGGTCACACTAGACTTTGAGCACAGCCATTTTTGATATGACGTCCCTCTCAGAAGCATCTTTTTTATTAACATGAATTCAACATATAACAAATAGTACAACACTCAAAATGTCAAAATTATATGATCCTTTCAACTTAACTGCAAAAATATTGTTCTTTTAATTGAGCTGTGAACTCCATGACATATCCATCTTCTACTGGTCACACGTCGTCACGTAATGCAAGTTCGCAGCTCAGAGTTCACCAAGCTTGAAATTTGGACCACATGAAATGCGAAACTTTTCACATGAGCTTGTGTTTCCGGTCTGACACATTCGCATGCATTTGCATGGAAGTCAATGGAATGAAAAGTGCAGTGTGGCCGCCCCTTTAGGGGAAGTTCATGCATAATATATTTTTGCATTCCACTATGCTGCTTTTCCATTTTTTTCATATGTAAACAGACAGACATGTGTGACCGTGGCACTCATCTTTTGTTGCCTCTGCACAAAA
This sequence comes from Gobiocypris rarus, assembly GCA_023029165.1. Lineage (NCBI taxonomy): Eukaryota > Metazoa > Chordata > Actinopteri > Cypriniformes > Gobionidae > Gobiocypris > Gobiocypris rarus. The sequence goes on along the minus strand of CM040931.1, from coordinate 15,853,396 downwards.
CACAGCATTCTGAAAATGTGGCGTTCAAGTTAAAAGTCAAAAACGCTTCTTTTTTTTTATTACACTGCCCTCCATCTCACATTTTTAAATGCATGCGTTCTGTGTGTATAACCCCTTAAAATGGACATTAATACCAACACGCAAAAGCTGAATGTTAAGTTGATAATTTTGTGTGAATTCTTCCATAAAATAACTTCTATTTACTTGTCATTGACTTTGTACATCAACAGAGGCATGACATCAGGTAAAGAAGCGGCTGACAGCTTGTGTTTATACTGTCTCTGACTGCTTTGTTATCGCCTGACATGCTCAAACCTGGAGCAAACTTTAATTTTGATTATATTTTTTGTGATTTCTTTCCTGTCATTTCCTGCCAGTGCATTCCCACTACCTGTACGGACACATGCTTGCGGCCTTTCGACAATGAAATATGCCAAAATCTGGGGACACCTTGAAAAGATGAGGGAAGGGTTAACCTCCGCCCCTCCCCTGTCCTGAACCACACCAGAGCTTTCTTGGACACCGTGCAATAGAGGGGGACAGAAAGACGAATTTTGAACTCTTGAGCGCGTGGAACGCATTGCAGCCGCAAAGGAGAAATCTCGTCATATCAGTCGTTTCCCAGTAATCCCGGTTATATAGTCTTTGTGGTGGTCGTACTTAACTGGTGTACTTGGCCCTGTAGTCTGTCAGTGCTAGTCTGCTCCTTTGGGTGTGCCATTGGCACTTTACTGTTTAAGGCTTTCTTCCCTTTGGTTATGCAAATTATTAATCAACGTCTATGTATATATGAAAAACAGAAAAATATGCTATTATGTTTTTTATGGAAATATATATCAGACTTGTATATCGAGATGAATATATCATTATTATATGAATTTTAAAGTCTCAGTTGTGACTGTTTCCTGTCGGTTAGACAGCTCCGTCTGCTAGAAAGGGTGTTACACTCGTAGTCGGTGTCTTACACCAGTGATGACTGGAGAAACGTGCGTTTGTGTTCACATCAGCAGTGCTTATCCACGTAGAGTTTCGGTCCACACACTTCCAGGACATCGAGATCGTAAGAAGCCATGATGCTAAATATTGTCGAGCATCAGGGAAAGCAATAGACTTCAGTTCACTTAGCATCAGGAGAAAAAAAAGGAAGAAAAAAAAAGATTTCCAGCATGTAGGACCTGCAAACGAACATATGATCTCTTTTGGTGCCGCCATTTGAAATTGAACCACTATGGGAGCAAATGATTCTTGAGCAGCATACCTACCAAACAAGTTATGAGCGCATTGGGCATTTCTTCATTTAAGACAATATTTTCTGTATAATTCACAGGATGTATCGTGCTATTGTGGCAGCTACTGTACTGTGTGTGAAAACGTGTGTATGTGTGTTTTAAGTGTTACACAATGCTGACAAATCATGTTCTTACTTTAAAAAGTGCTCTCTATTAAAAAAAAGTATTAATATAAGTGACTGTTTTTTCATTTTATACGCAAAAAAAATCACCATAATCATCATTCCTAATATCCTTTTAAATGAATGAATGATGATTAAGTCTTGTTTGTGCTGTGTGGGTCACTGTTGGCATTGGGGCGTCCGGTGGAGCATGCATGCCACTATACTTGACAATCACTGTAGCATCTATTGCCTCTCTCACTCGCTCTCAATCGCCATTACCACAGATCTAAAGGAATATATCACCACTTAAACACTTGAACTTGAAATCCTGTGGTGTGCTGCTCTTTTTTTAAGCCTCGATCTGCCAATTGTGCCTAGCCTCTCACAGCCAGTTTAGTTGTTTCTGTTTCATTTATAATGCCTCTTTAATATTCAGCACGCTCGCTGAATGTCTGTTTGATCCTTTAGTGGCTTGTTTAAAAAAAAAAAATGCCTTGACGAGGACCAAGCGTTAGTACAATGCCGAGACATTTCCCTGATGCGATAGTGGTGGAGTAACTGAAGCCTCTTGCTTTGCAGCGTGTTCTCTTGTGATGGTCATTTTTACGCTAATTTGTTTCTGTAGCTCTTGACAGTAATGTGAACTGTAAAACAGGTGCAGGTCTCTCTCTCTCTCTCTCTCTCTCTCTCTCACAAGCTCTTTCTCTTTTGTGTGCATGTAAGGTTTAATGTGTGTGTAAATAGATGATTTATGTATATAATTCTGTATAGAGTAGATGCAGATTCCACATAAAGCATGTGGTTGAACAAGTGAGAATTTTTCTTTTAATGTGATATTTGTTTGTTTAGTACTGGTCAGATACTGTTGAGTTTTTTTTTTCCACTTTAAATGTAAAAAGCTGTCACAAATAAATAATTATATGAATATATAAAATAAATATTTACCTTATGTATTATACATTATTGGGTTGTTTTTGTGAAAGTACCTTCCAACAAAAGATAGATTTGATGAGTCAGCACAAGAAAGAAGGAAGTAGCTTTTAGAGGGCGGAGAATAGGATTAGAAATGAATGTATACAAATACACAACAATCTTTATTATAAAAGTCCAAATAAGTTATTCCAAACACACAGAAAAAAATACAAAATAAAATAACAAAACCACTCTGTAGAAAATAGGAACATATTTACACAACTGGCATTCGGAACTAGTTTAAATTAAGCAGAAATTGGTCAAAACCAGAAGTAAAACATTGGACCCACAAATGTATTTTGTTGGTAAGCATAAAGCACACAGAAACAGAATGAAAAAATAAAGGAATCAAGAGGGAAAAAGGACAAATTATGAAGATACGATTTGCCCAGCCTGACTGTCTTAAGTTTCAGCAGGAATTAGGCTGATCTGAAATTCGTTCTTATTCCCACAGAGATAAGAAACATTTGGAAATATAATAATATGGACCTCAATATTTGTCTGGAAATTAAGCCCCCAAGGCTTTTATGACTTTAAAAGGTTCTTCGTTCACCTTGGGTGTCATAGATAGTGCTGTTGTGGTCGGTGAAAAGTGGTCTGAACATAACGGTAGGGTCACCCTCCTCATTTATTTGCTTATGTCCACTGAATAGGCCACCGGAGTCACCTCTGTTCCTGTAATGCTGTCCACAATAGAGGTCAGGGACCTCAGGTTGGTCTGCTCTGGGGAGTCATTCAGGAGATCTGAGGAAGTTAGAGAACGCTGTCACGTGTTTGCCAGGCAAGTCGTTCAAACCTCACAATATGGTATGATGCACTGTTTATGTTAAACTGATCCTTCATATTTGTCAGGCTAGTTAGTGTAGGTGTGGTGGTATTACCCTCGTGGGTGGAGCTGTAGACGGGAGCGCAGTGCTCCGACGCACTGCTCCACTCTGGACTGCTAGAGCAGGTGCTGCCAGAGCCCTGATCGCTGGAGGACGACACCTGTTACACACAAACACACACACTACTGTCAGTCACATCAGCAGCTACCCCACCCGACCACAACACCCTCAACAACCATCAGAAACAAGCACTGCACATGGCAACTTATTATCTGCCTTCTTAACACATTTGATTGAAAATTTTAAATAGGCTTTTTCATAGGCTTTTTCTTTTTTTAAAAAAGTTGAAACATGCAAACTACTGAGTTAAAGGGATAGTTCACCCAAATTCACTCAATTCTGTCATCATTTACTCACACTGAAGTTGTTCCGAACCTGTATGAGTTTCTTTGTTCTGATGAACACAAGAGAAGATATTTTAAAGTATGTTTGTAACCAAGCAACGACTGACTACCGTATAGGGAAAAAAATACTATGGTAGTCAATGGTTGCTCTATCTGTTTGGTTACAAACATTCTTCAAAATATCTTCTTTTGTGTTTTTAAATGTTTAATTTTTAAATGCATGCATCTTTATCAACATCCTCAAATATTAACAATTAATGCACTTACAGCTAAATACAGCTAAAGTGGGCCTTTCTTAGACAAAAGTCTTTTAGTTTTACACAATTGGAAAAAAACAGGTAATTAAATGCCCACAAAATTGTTCAATGTCAAAAGAGTGCCCACTTACTTAATGTGAAGCACTTTCCAAGTTTTGCTTTTAAGAAAAGAAAGTGCCGGTTTTGGAAGAACAGTCCTTGAAAAATCCCACCGTACACCTGCCCCTGATCCCCCGAGCTTCACTCACCCCTTGAGGAGCTGCGGTTCTGTAATGCAGGTTTCCCTGCTCATGTTCCTGCTGGTTGAGGGAGCTGACCAACGCTTGAAGTCTCTCGATGTACTGGATGGCGCTGCGCAGGATTTCCACCTTAGGCAGCCTCTGGTTGGGGTTCATGAGCGTGCTTCTCTTAAGAGCCTCAAAGGCCTCGTTGACTTTCTTCAACCTCCTCTTCTCCCTCAAAGTGGCGGCTTTCCGTCGATCCATAGTCACCGACTTGCGCTTGCACACCTTGCAGGCCCAAGGCAGACACTGACCCGGACAGTGCTGCTGCTCCTGATGAGGAGACATGGACAGACCGAGGCTAGATGATGGAGACGGTTTGTCCTCCAATCCCACTCCGTTGGACAGCAGCCTTCCGTCTCCACACATGCCCATCATGGAGCTTCTGTCCTGATATCCTGCTTGGTCGAAACCTCCGGTCAGCCTGGATTGGAAGAAGTTATCACCGCCTTCGTAAAAACGCTGGTCTGCGAAGAAGTAGGGGTTGGTCTCGAAAAGCTCCATGTCTTGCTGGAATTAGAGTCCACCGGCTCTGCTGTGTCTTCTCTGAAAGCGTTATAGGTCCTTTACGGTCCTTGCGAGCGTGTGTGGGTGTTTCCCCCGGAGCTGAGCTCGTGCTGAAGAAGATCTGTGGACGACAACTGCTCCACACCAACTGCAGTGGTGGCATTTAAACTCTCTGCCTGGTGTTAGATCAGTAGGTTAAATATAGCCAGGGCTCTGAGAAACCTGACCCTGCGTTTAGCTGTTGCCACACATCTAAACTTTACATCTCTTTTCATTCCCCAATCTTCTGGGGATTTGGGACCGGTTTGCTTCAAGAACGACGTCAGGCCGCTGTTGAAAGTCCAGGAACATGATCTGGGTGCTGTGAAAATCAAACAGACTACAGCAGATATGAAAGATCCACATTGGCTCCTTAATTAACTGATGTAAATCCTTGTCAGACAACATCCCCTTCTATTCTAAAGAAGAACAATGTCTCATCACTTTTATGTATTATAAACAGTTTGTTGTTTCTATAGCTTGGCCGAAGCAATTCATTATTGAGGGTGTCTGTTTGGAAAAAGAAGCTCAAGATAAATGAGAAACTTTAGAAAATCCTCTGGTTTTATTTGTATACTTTATATACATATACATATATATATATATATATATATATATATATATATATATATATATATATATATATATATATATATATATATATATATATATATAATTATTATTTATTTTTTCATTCATGAAATACATACAGTAATTATACATAATACATATAGTGTGGGGAAAAACGAACAAGAATAAAAAATACACAATTTTAGAGACAATAAATGCAATAACTAAATAAATAATATTGTAAAATAAATTTGAATAATAAGTAGAATATATTAATATATAGATACATTTTATTTATAAATGCTCACCATTTTCTCAATCTTTGTCCAATCAGCATGATAATAATAATTAATTCATTTTAATATATTATGAAATATAATAATAATAATATTAATATAGTAATGTTAAGAATATATCATAATAATAATAACAATAATACATATTATTTTAATATAGAATAAAACAGAATTAATAAAACATTATTATATTTAATACTCTTTGTCCTCTTTTTTGGTTTTGCTGCATGTTTCTCTTAAAATCTTTGTGGTAACTGCTGTGTCTATACGTTTACCTGTCCTGTGATGTCTGGCATTAGTCCAGTAAGGTAGACCTTTCTTGTCCCTGACCCCAAAAAGTGAAGTAGGCTCTCCGGATGCTGGAAATCCCTAACGGGCTTGTCTGGGCTCATAGCTCACATGCTAATTCGGAAGAGCTTCCGCTATGTTCCCTAATGAATCCACAGGCTTATTTATGGTTACTGACACACCACAGCTATTCAAGGTTCATGTTGTAGTACATGGTGAAGAGGGTTTTTCCACCATGATATTTTCCCTGAGTGACAGTATGCTGAACAATTCTACAATGTCACTGGTGAAAGAGTCCCTCAAAATACTTGTGCCTCTGTCCTTTCAGATCTGGAGGACCCATTTCAGAACTTAAAGGTACCTTTTGCCCTTGTCCAGCACAGGTCCGAAGCGGGAAGCCCCGTGGTGCTCTCGTCATGGTAACCCAAGCCTCCATCCTTGGCAGGATTAGGAGGCTGTGCAGTTGGCTGTCAGGTTAAAATGTGATGGATGATCACTGATGGTTGCGGAGCACAATGGGGCCTCTGTGGCTGTCCAGGCTGCAGGGGAGCAGTGTGTTGGAGTCATTCACCCCAGACCTTCTCTCAGCCTAAATCAGCAGAAATGGAGGATGGCAGGGTGACAGGTCCATGCATCCACACACACACGCACACACGCACGTCTGGTTTGCTATCTTTGTGGGGACTCTCCATAGATGTAATACTGCACAAACTGTATATTCTGTCTCCTCACACTCTCAGAAAAAAAGGTACAGTGCTGTCACTGGGGCGGTACCCTAAGGTACAAAAGTGAAAAGGTACATCTTTGTACCTTACTCACCCCTAAATGGTACATATTAGTACCTTAAAGGTACATATCAGTACTTTAAGAGTGCATATTAGTACCTTAAAGGAACATATTAATACCTTAAAGGTACATATTAATACCTTAAAGGTACACATTAGTACCTTTTCGGTTTTGTACCTTAGGGTACCGCCCCAGTGACAGCAATGTACCTTTTTTTCTGACAGTGCACACTAACCCTACCCCTAAAACTACCTATCACAGAAAACCTTCTGCATTTTTACATTTTTAAAAAAACTCATTCTGTATGATTTATGTTTGTTTCCCTTATGGGGCCCTCAATTTAGGTCCCCGTGGTAACACAAGTCCCCATGAGTCAGTGCATTCAGGTTTAAGTCCCCACCGGGGTATAAAAACACACATGAGACTTTCCATAGATAATCATTTTAATACTGTACAAACTGTATATTATTTTCCCAAACCCTAAACTACCCATCACAGAAAACTTTCTGCATTTATATATTTTCAAAAAACATCACTTTATATAATTTATAAGCTGTTTTCCTCATGGGGACCAAAATATTCCCATCTTTGCGGGGACATTTTGTCCCCATAATGTAAGGTTTACCAGGACTACACACACACACACCACCCAGGAACTCTTCCTGAAGAGGAAAGCGCTTTCTCAGCATTTTAGTAAAGGTCAGGTTACCAATGATATAACACAGTTGTCTTGTTCGAAAGGTGTATCACAAAGAGGGGTGTACATGTTTTAAAATAAATACTTAGAAATGTATTTGTGTTCACACTGGCATCAGGTTTTGAAAAACAACACAATTATCACAAATATCAAGAAAGTTTCAATGTAATGACTTTAAATATGTGGTGCACCATCCAGTGAAAAGTAATATCATATTCTTTTATACTTCGAATACATGATCTTAATCATTATTTTCACTTTTTAAATGCATATATATATATATATATATATATATATATATATATATATATATATAATTTTGTGTACCATTAGTCATAATTAATACTTCATAAATGTCATATATATATATATATATATATATATATATATATATATATATATATATATATATATATATATATTTATTTATTTATATATAATTAATTTTTTTGTACCATTAGTCATAATTAATACTTCATAAATGTCATTACCCTTTTTTTCAGTTAGTCACACTACATGACATTTCACAAACTAACCTTTCCTAGTCATTAAAAGTTAACTTTTTGCAACTATTTGGCAGCCACATGCAGTGTCTTAGCATTGTGAGAGAATATGGACAAGAACCTCACATATTTTGCAGAAAATGTCAAAATCTATAGCTTAACCCTTATATTAGGTTAAAAATATGGGTATGATCACCTTTGTCAGCACCAAATTGACCCTAATTGGATTTAATACAAAATTGATAAAAATGACACAACGGGAAAAAAAAATATATATATTTTTAAAATATAAAATATTTTAATATATAAAATATTTAAATATAAAATATATTTTTTTATATAACTTATGTTGTATTTGTCTGAAAGAACAATGTCATGTACACCTGGATAATCATGGGGTAATTTTTTATTTTTGGGTGAACTAACAACAACCTTAAAACACATCATGGCCATATTCCAGGATGACAATGCCGAGATTCATCAGGCTCAAATTGAAAGCATGAAGAATTTTCACACATGAATTGGCACTGTAAATTGAAAGTTTTTGGATGTGCTGGAGTAGACTTTACAGACTGCTCAACTCAACACTGTCATTTTGTCAATTGCATTTTCAATACAAAATCTTGACCAAAAATTGATGCAACTCTTGATGGAAATAACATCACAGCATTCATTTCCATCAAGAGGTGCATACCGTTTTGGTCAAGATCTTGTATTGACAATGCAAGAGGTCAAGCACTCAGTAAAGTCTACTCCAGCACATCCCAAATTTAAGTTTCCTAATTTAGTTTTGGAGGTCTCCAGCAACAGGTTTACATGCATCAAAGGTAAAAAAAATTAATTTTCTCATAATATACATTGCACATCACATAATGTTCAATAATCACTGCAATAATGATCCAATCATAGACTCTTAAGCATTTGCCCATTTAAATACAAACAGCAACTTTTTTTTTTTTTTTGGCCGGGCAATGTAATTACAATACAAAAGTGTTTAAAAAGTGTTGTTAAATACAGTTAAAAAAAAAAAAAAGTTGCTGTTTGTATTTAAATGGGCAAATGCTTAAGAGTCTATGATTGGATCATTATTGCAGTGATTATTATGTTCCTACCTAGCATGTCATATATTAGGCAACACATCATGGCCATATTTCAGGATGACAATGTCAAGATTCATCAGGCTCGAATTATGAAAGAATGGTTGGGTGGGAGCATGAGAAATCATTCACCTCTGAGTCCAGACCTTAAAGTGCCCCTGTTGTGGATTTTTGAAAACTACCTTTCATGTAGTGTGTAACATAGTTCTAAGTAAATTAAAATATCCTCCAAAATTTTTAAATCTGAAAGTGCATCGTATATAAAGTTAGAGTCGACTGTGAGTCAATTAAACAAATCGTTTTTCAAACTAAACACAAGCCATTTCATTGTGACGTCAAGATGAAAAAACATTAGCATATTGCCAGTGCACTTATTGTGCACACAAGACACCAGGGAAACCTTGAACACTGCAGTGGATACTGGATCGCATCGTGTCGAGTGTTTCGAATTGTGGTATCTGGCTAACTCTTGTTATTACTGTCTTCCTGAAATATTACTGTAAATCAGCTGTGCTGTAAATCAGCTGTGCGCTGCCTGCAGTATTTATATATTATGAAATGCCGTGTTGTACCTAAAACTGTCTATTAATGCAGATTATCTGACATTCTTACTACTTTGAGTAAAGATAAACGGATGGAGCAAGATGAACTTAATGTTCCATCATTCTTTCATGTTAGGCTAACTTATGCACTGTTATTGATACAGTTCCCGCATTTGCACTGCAATGAATTAGAAACACACACAGAGGTTTGTTGATGGACACACACTTGTTAATGCTGATGGTGAGGAATTACAGTTAAAACATCTCATAAACTAACTCAAACTGAGTAGCATCACTGAGAAACGTCCTGCTCAAGGTTCGGGTTGAATAACTAGTTCTTCCAAGGTGTCATCATCGATTCGGAAACGCACTGGGATTAGTGTAAAATCAGTGTCATCGTTACTGTCTTCACAGTGTGTACATTAATCGCTGAGCATTAGGAAGCCTCCGGATGGAGCAGGAGTTCAGTTATGGTAATGGCCGTTTGTTTCCAAAATATGCGCTGTACGCAGTAGACCAATCACAACAGACTGGGCCATCTGATCAATCAGAGCAATGTAGGCTCGCTTAAAGGAGGGATTTAGAGAGACTGGTTCATCCATCGAGTCGTTTGAAAATCATTGAACATTATGGTGATGTGCAATGTATATTATGAGAAAATTAAACAGTTTTTTTTACCTTTGATGCATGTAAACCTGTTGCTGGACACCTCCAAAACTTAAATTTGGGATGTGCTGGAGTAGACTTTACTGAGTGCTTGACCTCTTGCATTGTCAATACAAGATCTTGACCAAAATGGTATGCACCTCTTGATGGAAATGAATGCTGTGATGTTATTTCCATCAAGAGTTGCATCAATTTTTGATTTTGTATTGAAAATGCAATTGACAAAATGACAGTGTTGAGTTGAGCAGTCTGTAAAGTCTACTCCAGCACATCCAAAAACTTTCAATGAATTTACAGTGCCAATTCATGTGTGAAAATTCTTCATGCTTTCAATTTGAGCCTGATGAATCTCGGCATTGTCATCCTGGAATATGGCCATGATGTGTTTTAAGGTTGTTGTTAGTTCACCCCAAAAAAAAAAAAAATTACCCCATGATTATCCAGGTGTACATGACATTGTTCTTTCAGACAAATACAACATAAGTTATATAAAAAAAATCTTCCAAGCTTTATAATGGCAGCCCAAAATTTGCAGCCCAAAAAGTGCATCCATCCATTATAAAAATAATCCACACGGATCCGGGGGTTCATAAAGGCCTTCTGAAACGAATCGATGGGTTTGTGTAAATACTCCATCAATTAGGGTTATAAGAACTGTTGCCACACATATATAATCACAGCAATAATGATCTAGTCATTGACTCTTAAGCATTTGCCTATTTAAATCCAAACAGTGACTTTCGTGTTTCTTTGTGAAATGGCTGATTAATTGGCATTTTATTCACAATCACCATATCAATCGTTTTTGTAATATAAATTTAACTACTTAAAGTCACAATGAACCGTTTCAAGTTCAAGTGCCCCTAACTACCGGCAAGCACGCTAGAAACAAAGGTTTATCGCGGGGGATTGAGTAGATCCTCCACCAGACAGATGATATCAGTCTATTTGAGTGGGTCTTAGGTGTAAGGCGACATGGTGTGCTGCCCTGTCACTGAAAACAGTGTGCTACTTCTCCTCACTGACAAGCAGCAGCACATTGCAGGACAGCTGGCAGAAAGGGAGGAGGAGAGAGGGGGAATTGGCTTCTTGTGAAGAAATGCCCAGAACGTGGCTGCATTAGCCATGGAATGCTCACTCTTCGCTCATATTTGGCTCTCAAACCCTAGAAAGATATTACGAGCTCTGTTATTGCTTTAAGGAGAGGGAGTAGCGACTGGAACAGATGCTAGGATCCTCTGGACCGCATGCAGCGCTGAGCTGGCCTAGCAACAGGTTCAAGTCTCATCAGGGCTGTCTGTCAGGGACTCGCTCTTTTCAAGCACCTCTGTTATGACTTCTAAGCATGCCTTATAAAATGCAGTGGCCCCAAAAAGTGTATGATTGTGATTGCATTATATAACAAAATATCACAGCAAATGGCATTATGTTACAGAAGAACATTAAAGTTAACTGTAAAAAGGTGTAGAATTGTGTGTTACGAGATGCTACTTGGTTTTAATGTTGTTTTGATTGTGTTGTCTATATGCAATACAATAGCATTTATACATTCAAAATTACTTGTGTCCAAATACTTTGGGGTCACGCTCTTTATCGGCATCTACATACCTTATTCAAACTAACGCCATGACTGGTATAAAAATAGATCTGCTGTAAAAAAAAAAAAAAAGATTGTGCAAAGCTCCTAGATCACTTATATGTTTCCAGAGCTCATGTTGTTATGAGTTTTTTGTCTACTGAAATCTCTTAGAAATAAATTTTTGCAGAAGAACGATTTTTTGTCAGCAGAAAAATCTAAAAACACATTAAGAGATGAATCCCTCACAGCCTCACTTTCATTCCCGTTAAAAATCAAAGATGGTGCTGCCGTGAATAAGGTATAGTTCCATGAAAAACTTTCAACGTCAGTTACCTTTCCACAAAACGTTCTTCTAAAATTGGAAGAGGGTTCTATAGATTATGAAAATGTTCTTCACACAGGAAAAAAAAAGGTTCTTTTCACAACTGTTTACTGAAAGTTTATTTGAGGAACCCATGATGGTTTTTCTATGGCATCAAAAGAATTAAATAAAAAAGAAATGGAGAAGCAAACCATAACATAAATCTTATCTTATAAAAAAGGTTATATATGCAACTTATATTTTTACTTGTTTTGATCATAAATTAAAAATGTTTTGCTGTCAAAACGATTAATTGCGACTAATCGCATCCAAAATAAAAGTTTGTGTTTATATACTATATATGTGTGTGTACTGTGTAAAATCATATGTACACACATATAGTTATATAATTTATAATATATATATATATATATAAGTATTTCATGTATAAATATAACCAATTTTTCTTAACTATATAAATGCATGTGTTTATGTTTGTAGACACATAAATATTATACACATACACACACACACATATAGTATATAAACACAAACTTTTATTTTGGATGCGATTCGTCAATTTTACAGCATAAACAAAAATATCAAACAGCTCACAAGTTACTACAGCTCCACTATTTAATTGAGTCTCTGTACATATTTGAATATCAAATACATACTGTACCGGTCAAAGGTTTGGAAACATTGCATTTTTTTATTTTAATCTTACTTTTGAATGGCAGTGTATCATAATTTATTTATTTATTTATTTATTGTAAAGCAGCTAAAACAGTTTTCAATATTGACAATAATAATAAGAAATAATCTTTGAATGATTTCTGAAAGATCATGTGGAACTATAATGCCTGCTGAAAATACAGAATTCAGATTCAAATCTGAATATTCATGCAGTTTTCAGTTTGAACAAATGGTTACCAGTGTTGTTGTTGTTAGCTAAAACTAAATCTGTGTTTGTTATTTCAAATAAAGCTCGAGTAAAATATAAATATCAGATAAAAACCTTAAAATTCTAAACGAAAATGTAAAAATGTTAACTTAGCAACAAACTGAAATAAAAGAAATGTAGGTTGAAGTTCTAAAATTACTTAAAAACAAAAATAAAGTTAAATAGAAATAAATTACTAAAACTTAAACTAAAAATGAAACTGAAAATATAAAAAGGGTCATTTAAAATATGAATAAACATTGTAATAGTATATAAATAATGCTAAAATAACACTGACCGCTACCTGTGTTTTTACTGTCTTTAGGGCTCTCGGTCAGAAAGAAACAGTAGTGGACAGGGCCTTACAATACGATAGTCACTGGTCTCTTTTATCAGGTTATAATCCTCTACAACAAACAGAATGGAAAGCATGTGCGTGTGCAGCTGTCGGTGTCTTAGTGCAAGTGGTGTCATGTTAAGTCACAGGAATGATCCTGGCTCTCTGAGCACCATGACTGCCTCTCCCCTCAGTGGCACGCTACTCACTGTTAGTAAATGCCTCTCTCCAAGAGACCACAAACAAATCTGCCTCACTGTAGGAGAGGAAAGAAGAATACCACATAAAAATGATTTGGTGGGTTCAGGCTTCTGCAGATGTGGCCTTGTGTTTTAGGAAGAGAGAAGCTGTCCAATTGAACCTTCATATTCTATTTTGATTGACTGTTGTTATGTTTGGGGTCCCTTGGGGAATGTATGTGTAAAAATAATAATAATAATCATTTTGAAAATAGCTTTTTTTTTTTGCCCTTTTTTTATTTTTTAAATGTGACCCTCTGACCTAAACAAAACTCTTGTATGCAGATTTTGTTGTAAAAACATGTATTTTGGGTACATCTGACCCATTGGGTACATCTTTGGGTGCATCTTGGTTCAGTATGAATATGTTAGCCTTAAGATTATCTATAAGCTGTGTGCCCCAAAACAATGACAAGATTCACATTTAGAAGATATTCAAAACTTAGTCTGTCACTTCCGCCAATATGGATCAATGATTTTGATGACATCACGTTGCATCTCATCAGATTTTCTGTCCAATCAAATGCTCTCTAGAATCAGCATCCCGCCCCTACACTATAAAATCATTCACTTGTTCACATATTCAGTTCAGTTTATCGTTAATCATTTCCCGGGGGCAATTTGGTCGCAGAATACACATAAGACAATCGCCAATACAGTCAATACAAACATAAAAAAATCACATTTACTATTTTCTATATGGTGAATGGCACATAGTGCACTATATTGGGGATAGGAAACAATGAAGTGAAAATATAAAAAATGTTGTGTGTTATATTGTGTTTTTTAACGTGTCTGTAGAGTGAATATTGGCCTAATGTCACATGAAAAATAAAAAAATCTGCTTAGCGTAGAAAGAGTACAAACTGCAGTACGAACTTCTGATATCTTTTAAGTTAATCAGCTAACTATAGCTCTTTTTATTGTTGCTGTATTTTTTATTTTATTTAAAGGTACACTATGCAGGATTTTTGCAGTAAAATATCCAAAAACCACCAGGCCAGTGTTATATATTTTGTTCAGTTGAATACTAACAATATCCCAAATGTTTCCAACTATTTGTAAATCCTGAGAAAATGGCTATTTTAACCAAGGAACCGGGACGGGTGTGAGGGAGTCGCCTGTCAATGGCGTCATATCTGCATTACCCTCTGTTTCCCGTTTTATTTGGCAGAAATGCTTTAATCTCACTGGAGTGTGAACAAGTGTCACAGCAGCTGCCGAGCGAAAGCACAGAGTAACGTAACATAATTCTCAACACACTCAAATGTATCTAATATGATAAACAGAGCTGCGTTACCTCATACTCATGACCGGAAAAGCGGAAATGGCGCCGGCGACTGTGTAAAAGTCATAATAACCGTCATAATAAAAGTCCCACTGCCCGCGAGCCGTATGTTGAGTAACAATCGCTCCGGCGGCCTTGCTCAGCTCCCACAACACTCACCCCTGCTCTGCTTCATACTACACTAACGTTAATAACCGCATCCATCAACATGATTTCTGCCCGAGTCCTATCCGATTCTTTTCCACCGGCTGTGAGGTGAAGACCACATGTCCCAAGATTCTGCGCTCAAACTTGGCGTCATCAAACTACGCCTTTGTTGTAAACAGGCGCCCTCTAGCGGACGGAAAAGTTGCATAGTGCACCTTTAAATAACTAAATGTTAATGAAAAGAAGAAAAGTTAAAAATGTCATTCTGCATATGGGATAGACATGCTCATCTTTGCTCGCTATTTTGAAGGTATCTTAAGTAAAACGGCTGTAAATAGAGTGCAGGCATCACTTGTAGGCCAAAACGCAGAAGCGAGTTAGCATTTTAGCACTTCCGGTTTCCTCGTCCCGAAGTCAATTTTATTTTAATGGGTTTTTGGTTAAATGGCTGAAATAAGGTCTGTGATGAACACAAGCTCAGGACACTTTTAAACTTTTACACTTTTATTCTGCGACATAAAATACATCAGTATTACCCCAGAACGTTATTTTTTGAAGCTGTTTTGTGTCTTGAAAAAGGCGATTGCTAACAAGTGACTAAATGGGACTACAGAGGCTGTCGGGGAAATTAAACGCCTTCACGCCGAACAGGTAAACTCAGTCTGCTTTTACGGCCTCATCATGTTTATAATTATGCTCTTATAAACCAGTCTAACTCAAACCTTCTGGGAAAATGTTTTTATGTAAAAACTGAAAAGTTGTCGGAAGCTTAGTGATGATGACGTTAAAGTCGTGGGCCTGTGGTGTAGTTAGTTTAGAGCCTACCTTTAGCTTTTTACTTCTGGCAAATGCATTTAGGCTCAAAATTCATAAAAATTGTGTTAATCTGTGAAAATGATATTGATGGACAAAACATGTAAGTATCATAAAAGTTTGCTGATCACGGAACTTACCAAAAGCCTATGGAAAATTCCTATTGGGTTTTTGTCAAAGAAACCAGAGTGATGCTAACCGCCGGTTGGCCTACGTGACGTCAACCCTGCATCACTCTATTTAACTAAGCACAAAAGACCTGAACCGGAAGCGACACAACCTGTTTTACAAAATGCCCAAGTTTGTTGCACATTACTACCATTGAAAAACTTGCTGCTACTGGTCTACTGGTGTAATGATGTAACCTACAGAAAGAGTCGCCAAATATAGACATATCTGAAAGTGTTTTTGGTAAACAGAATCAAGTGATTCAAGAATCGAAATTTGCAATACTAGCTGTTGGCTCCTTTGTCTGGCCTTTCAGTTGAATCTTAATTCTCAACGCCTCAGAATAGAAGAAGCGAATCTTTTTGAGATCTGCATACTTTCTCATTTTTTTTAATGTAGCTCTAGAATAGGAACAGTGAAGTGTCAAGCAGAAAACCTTATCCACTTTTGGACTCATTTATAAAACTACCACTTTTATAAAACTGTTGGGGTCACTTAAAGTGATAGTTCACCCCCAAAAATGAATGTTTTGTCATCATTTTCTCACCCTCATGTTGTTCCAAACCATGAGATTTTTTCTTCTGTTAAACACAAAAGAAGGTATTTTAAAGAATGTTAGTAACTAGGCATTTGACGTTAGCCATTGACTTCCATAGTATTTTATAGCCTTATTTCAGTCATCAGTGTCACATGATCCTTCAGAAAGCATTCTAATATGCTGATTTGGCGCTCAAGAAACATTTCTTATTGACAGTGTTGAAAACAGTTGTGCAGCATTTTCAGAAAGGAAAGAGCAATGACAATTTATTTCAATATATTTAAAACTAGGGCCTAATCCCTTTCACTCTTTAAAACAACAGCTCATTCGGGGATATATTATTTCCATAGGTCATACATGCCCAATTAGCATGTATTCCACAACAGTAACTATTAATCACATTCTTAAACTGTGGCGGTGCGACTGCGGCCTCTCATGGGTCATTTAAATAGACCAGACAAGCCGTTAACGATACATCACTTTCTAAGTGCACCATCATGGCGGCTGTCCATGTGGGAAGCTGGTGGAAACACCTCTTGACAAGAGCATCATAGAACAGCTGACAAACCCATTAAACCTCATAATATGCCCTTCAAGAGACTTCGTGGAAAAAGGCACCTCTGCATTTTCATGTAGTGTAGGCTTATTACTGCTAAATTTGGATCACCTATGACCTCCCTATGAATTGCGTCAGTCAAGATCAAGATTGGATATCTATTCTGTTTTTGTTTTTTTTCACATAACAGGGTGTGTGTTCCTGTTAAATTCCATTTGATTGTCACCCACAGACCTACACTTATGCCTCAATGCCATGAACATCCAGGATTGCATCTCAGAATAGCATCCTTTAAATACCTTTTCTCTGCAGTTTGTAAACCCAATAATAGTCTTTGGAATTTGAAATATAGATTTCAAACACATGCATATTTTTCATTCTCAGCAGTTAACGGCGATCATTCCATAGATGAATGCATGGAAATTGCAGCGCTTTTCGATTCAAACATTTGTGATCATTACTTGTATCATTTGAAAAGGTGGGGCAGGGATGGGACCACATTCAAATGTTCTCTGCGGAAACTATGCCGGCAATGGTCCTAATTTTGTTTGTCTTCCATGTCTGGATTCCAGTTGGGACGTTGAGGAAAGTTGAGCCCCGTCCCAGGCTTTATCTGCGAGTAAAAATATGGCCTACAAGCTTCACTACTCGTCCCCTCACTGTTTATATCTGACTCCCGGCTCCAGTGACCTTCTCCCATGTCATCTGGAGCACAAATTTAGCGCTTCGGTTTCTGGAGCGACCAAATAGTTAGACAACATTGAAGACGGGGTGAGAATGCCCATGATGCAGATACGGTTACTCTTACTTGAAGAGACATAAACGGAATAGTGTAAACATCCCAGTCGCTGGAATGCAAATCTAGGAAAGTGACACAGATACCAGGCATATCCTTGACTTCAATGACTTGATAAACAAAGACAGGTTCCAGTCAAGGTAGCTTCCTACATAAACATAACACAACCTTCCTACTCTGTGTCAAACACTACTGTGTTTGAAAGCATAAAGGCTTGTTTATGGCAGAACTGAGTATTAGGAGTCGTCGGTTAGAGTGGCATGTTGTAGAGTGTTTTTGTGGGGCGTTGGGATGACACAGAATGACAGTTATGTTGTAGCTGTGCTGACATGTCTGTGGCATGTTCATGCCAGCACAGTGGCATCTGATGTGTCACCGTTCCACCCCCAATCTTGTTTGGATCGCTGTTTTAAATACAGAGTTCTGACTGTTTGGCAATGCTGATGCAACACATGATACAACTTTACAATGATCCAGTGATATTTTTTACGATACATTCATTTAAGATATATTCTTAGCAGTTTTAAATTTGTGTAATGCTATATGATAGATAATGTGGATGATTTAAAACTGTTTTTATATATGTATTTATGCATGAAGTGTAATATATAAATAAATGTCTCGTCTTGACTTTTTCTAAATATTCAAGTATTTTTCTTTATACACTGTAAAAAAAGTGTTGTTTCAAATTAAACAAGTGTTTGTGCTGCCTTAAAATTGTAGGTTTAGTCAACTCAAATATCCAAGTGGTCACTAAGTACAACTTCACATTTCAAGTTGACTAAACTTAAAATTTTGAGGCAGCACAAACACTTACTTTTTATGTTGAAACAACAATTTTTAAAAAAATTTTACAGTGATTACTTTTACATTTTCCTACTGCACACATATTGCAATTTGTTACATTTCTTAATTTGTATACACTACTATTCAGAAGTTTGGGGTTGGTAAGATTTTTTGTTTTTGAGTCTTACTGTAAAATCCAACAGTGATTCTAACTTTTGAGTTAACTTTACTTAATGTCTTAACTGTAAAAATAGTAATCTGTACTATTCACATACTATGCTTTGTTTACTCAGAAAACCCAAGTTAAGATTAATTGATTGGTTTGAGTGGCATTTTGTCAAGCAAAAAACAAAACAAAAAAACTCACCATTATGGTGATCAGTGTTCTCTTTGTTTGGACACTTGGAACATTCATATTATTGAAATTCTCTTTATATTAATGCAGCGATGCTACAAGAAATCACAGTTATTTGGTTTCAAAGGAAGATAAGTAATAAATAGGTTGCTTTTAAAAGTTGACCTATAGCTTCTGACTGAATAATTAACTACAGTTAATGATCTAGTCAGAAATTGTCACCTTTTAAAAGCATCCTATACTTCCCTTCATGTCGTATAATGATCGTTTACAATTTTATTGCTAATGCTTATGTCATAAACAACACCTTGTGAAATGGTGGGTTGATTTAATCCATCTATATTTGTAACAATATTTTGCAGTTGATCATGTTCACACACAGATGCAATGCAAAACACAATGATAACAATAATGGTATTGCTATACTAAGTCAAGAGTAAATCTAAAGTAAATTATCACGTACTCTCTACAGTTCTTTTTTAGTTACTAGAACTCTTGTGTAAGTGAGTTATACTAAGCATTTGTTAGCACAACATACTATTCCTAGATTTTACAGTGTGGTCACCAAGGCTGCATTTATTTAATTAAAAATACAGTAAAAAAAATATTATTACAATTTAAAATAACTCTCTTTAAAATAATTCAAATTAAAATAAATCTTAATATATAAAAAAATGTAATGCCTAAGCTGAATTTTCAGCATCATTGCTCCAGTCTTCAGTGTCACATGATCATTCAGAAATCATTAATATGCTGATTTGCTGCGGAAGAAACATTTCTTATTGTCAATATTGAAGCAGTTGTGCAGTTTAATAATATCATTTTTGGAAATTATGATAACACATCTGTGACATTTCGGGATTCTTTGATGAATGGAAAATAAAAAAAGAACAGGATTTATTTGGAATAGGAATCATCTGTTATTTTACATCTCTACTGTCACTTTTGATCAATTTACTGCATCCTTGCTGCATGAATAAAAGTATTAATCATTTTATTTGGTCGTATTTACCTCAAACCTTTGAACGGTAGAGAATTCTGCAAGTCATCTAAAATAAATAATTGATTTCCTACATATAATGTGTTTTATATATAGTTAGATATCTGAATTGCTCCAAATCGGCATTATATTTGGTTCTTAGAGAAGAGCAACTGGTTACTTTTTTACTGAACAGTAAAAAATGGCAATTAGCAATAAAGTAATGTGTTTTGGCACTAATCTGAGGTGGTCTGAGGAGAGAGTTTGTGACCATAGTTGGAGAATAGTAGGCAGGTGGCCAGGCAAGGCCTGTCGTGAGGAAGAGTGGAGCTGACAGCTGGCCCTGTCAAACAATGACTTATTCTTCACAGCACTGTAAATCTGCTCTCAACCGCACACACACACACTCCAAGGGCCATGTGCGTTTGACCGCATGTGTAATTAGACAATTATTCTCCTCTGATATTAGACATAAATTCGTGTTATTTAAATTCAGTGTCAATATTTTAGAGTATAAGAAATAGTTTCTATTTGATATTGATGTTTTGTAAAGCTTTTTTTAAAGACTGTTGAAAGCTAATTTGATGGAATAAAATCCTTTTTTATTACATATTTATAGTTTGTAAATGTGTAAACACCCTTAGAAAAAAAGGTTCAGTGGGGTTCTATACAGAACGCTAGGGTTCTTGACTCAATAGAGTGAAGCAGAGATGACATAGGGCTATTTTTGTATAGGCCAAAACTCGAAAACGAGTCCAATCATCGTTTTGAAAGGGATTTTGGTTAAAACCCTGAAATAAGGTCTGTGGTGAACACTAAAGATTTTATTCTACGACAAAATACACCAGTATACCCAACTCATGTTGTTTTAAAGCTGAATTGAAAAGGCAGAAAAAGTTGCCCAATATGAGACTAAATGAAGAGGGAATAAGATGCCCACTGTTATCTAAAGACTTTTATTTATAGCTGTTAGTAGACCGAAGGGCTTTTTAACACAGATGAACATACATTTGATGAAAAACACTGTTTAAACTTGATTCAAGAATCTCTGGAACATTTAACATTCCACAGTCAGATATTTTCACTTATCATATTGCATTACAAAGCTGTAATAAAATACTAAAATGAAACAGTGGAAACTTGCTATTTGCAACTGTCAAATAATTAATTTATTTTCAAATATAAAATGAATTGGGTTTTTTTGTAAGGAAACTAAGGGTAAGAAAAAAATCTGTTTTTTATATCTCATCCAGACCGCCAGGTGTCACTGATAATCATCGAGCTCAGCAGAATTAACGCAAACAAAACAATAGTGGAAGTAAGAGCTGGTTAGAGATTTCAGTGACATTTTATTAACGCACAATGTCTAAATTGCAGTTTTTTAGCATTTTTCTCACAGAGAGATTAACTTTAGCAGCACAAGAGATATTCAAGGCTGTGGAAGACATATTTTCAGAGTATAATGAGGAGATGTGTCGCTCCAGACAGGAGATTGAGCTGCTCAAGAGGAGACTACAGCAGGCAGGAGTTCAGATGGACTCTGGTCAGTCAATTCACCTTCATTCTCATTCTGATACTTATTTCTTTCATGTTATGGGTTTTACCAACTCCATAGTTGAAGTCTTTAATTCGTTTACCACAGCCATGATCCTTTAAATAGTATATTAACATTAGCTTATTGAGATGTTTAGATTGTGCGTATAAAGTAACTAATTTGACATTTTTTATTATGCATTGTTCTTTGTTATTCACATATTTACGCTTGGCATATATACTGAACACATGACATTATGATCTTAAGAGCTAAAGTATGTTTATTGATTTTGTTTTCATTATAGAAACGCAGCCCTGCTCCTCTGAGACTCGAGCTCTGAAATACACCCAGGCATTTTCAGAGGAATGGAGATCTGAACAAAACTTGAAGGATACAGAGATGCATATGAAACTAGAAGTTTATACACAGCAGGAGGAGAATGAAGTGCAAATACCTGTGTGCAACGAATCCACGTCGTTATCACCTTGTATGAACATTTACCACGACCAGATGCCCAGCAAAGACACTGAAACCCAAATGATGGACAGCAGCGAGAATGCTTTTCCATTTATTAACCAAGCACCTCAAATTAAGAATGAACCTGAGACTAATACTGAAGTGGGTATCACCTGTCAGGCACAGCAGCACATCACAAGACACGGCTTGGATGATTCAGGGGCCAGTGATGCGTCCAGTGATGTCAGCAAAATCAAAGATGGCCACATTAGCCTCAGACATAAGACACACACATTTAACGTAAGTTTGTGTATATGCAAAAAAAAAAAACAACGATGGAAATAATATATATAAAAGAGGTAATTGTGACTTTTTATTACACAATTCTGATTTTTCCTCGCAATTGCGAGTTTAGGGGAGAAATTCTTTTTCCCACATTAATTGCACACATGTCTAGTACAATTATGTGGTTTTGTTTCATTAATTCAGTGTATACTTTTTTCTTGATTTACTCCGAAAGAATGGAAGTGAAATGTGACAACATGCCCCATACATTGTATGTAGTGGGGTACATTTTAACATGACCAAATGAAAGCTTAAAATGTTATCTGATATAATAAAAAAATATCCAAAACAAACTTAAATATTTTGTCAATAAAATATAAATAACTTTTTAAATCATTAAAAATATACACATTTTTGAGTTTGACAACAAACACATGGTTAAATACTGCTATACAGCATAGTTCAATACATAAAATAATGAATAATTTTTTAACATGACTCCCTTTCTCATGGTTTCTCAAAATAATTCATAAAAGTATAGAATATAATAGCATAATATAATAACTTAAGTAAGAAATGTACTTTTGCTATGGTTAAATAAATGTGAAATTCAGTGATATCGTCCAAAGATTTTTTTAATTTTGGTGCAATTTGTTCTCGAAATAATGTTGATATGGCAACTAGCAAATACACATAGCAAGTTTCAAATTTTGCTAAATTGCAAGATTAAATCTAGAAATTCATAATTGTCATCTAGCAGAATTGTGAAATAAAACTTGCAATTACCTTTTTTGTCTTTTCTTCTGTGGCTTAAACAAGCTTCTATAGAAAAGTGAAGGACTATTATTTTTATTGAATTGTAAGACACGTTTATCCATAAACATGAGCTGATGGATGTTGTTGTTTTACAGCTGCCCCTCAGAAATCAAGAGATGTTGACGCAGCATAGGATGGAGCTGGCTCAGATAAGAGAGAGGTACTTGAATTGATTCTTCAGTGTTTCATCTGTGCTGATTTAAGTCGACTTCTAGTTAAATGAAGTGTGCTCTAGCTTGATGGCACAAATCATGTGACTGTCATACAAGTAGTTTGCTAATAAGGCTCAAATGTGACTCCCTTGTCAACTAAGTTTGTGTGTAAATACACATTTCTTAATTAAATATGATTTGTTTCAGGCTCTCTACAGTCAGTCTTATAAACAGTAAAGCAGTATAAAAAATAGAAAAAAAGTTTTTCCAAAAATGAAATGTATTTTATTTTCAAATTCAGATTAATTTTGGAATTAATCTAGATGAATCTAGATTAAAATGGCTCATTTGAATTCTGCCGAAAGCATTCAGAATATGTGTGCTTCTCAAATAATGACTGGTGCTATCACACTTGGTTCGATTGCCTAGACCGAACCCAAGTTCGATTGCTCCCCCCTCCCCCTGCTGGACCGTGTTCATATTATATTTGGGTCTGAACCGGGGTGCGTTTGCATCATCAGAGCAGCAGCTGTTTACCCGTTGGCAACAAAGTCGGCGAAGGTGGCAAAATGAATAGCGTTGTTTACCTAACTTTTCATATTTTTGTTTTTGAACTGTTGGTTTTGTTACCAAAGCTTCAGTATGTAATGACACTTGCGTCCATCTGCTGCAAATTTACTGCAAAAGCTCTAAATAACGCTGACGACGAGCAGAAATGAGATTTACAGCTGTCTGCTTACATTATGTCAGTCACGCTCGTCAGGACTCGAGTATTGTTCACGGGTGCGCACCCGAGTTTGGAAGACAGCGTTCACGCTTGTTGTGGTAATTTTACAGTGGGCATACACGCAGGTTCGAAGACTCGTTCTCGCTCCCTATAGTGCAATTCGGCTAGGAATACATCCGCGTTAAAATATCAAGGTGAAAGTCATCATAGCTTGCGTAGTATAGACCTAGCTCCCAACCCAATTTTGAGAATAGATTAAAAATAGATTTTTTTTTTATCGCCCGATAAGAGTCTCACATTAACGCAGCATGTTAACGCCGATAACGGCCCACCACTACATAAAACACACTTACGTTCCATCTGTTTTTCACCGTGTTGGTTCCTAAAAGAAACGGGCATTTTCTGTTAAATTTGAAACATTGGATAGACTTTTTTATGCACAAACTATGCATTCTGACTCGGACGATATAATAATTTTGGCAGTAGATGAACT
This sequence comes from Gobiocypris rarus, assembly GCA_023029165.1. Classification (NCBI taxonomy): domain Eukaryota; kingdom Metazoa; phylum Chordata; class Actinopteri; order Cypriniformes; family Gobionidae; genus Gobiocypris; species Gobiocypris rarus. The sequence continues at coordinate 15,828,983 of CM040931.1, read as the reverse complement.
GTCAAATGAGGGATCTTGAGTTGAGTCCCTCTCATATGCTGATGTTATGTGTGTTTGTGTGTGTGTATACATATATAATGCATATTATTATATTATATTCTCTGTATAAAACTCCCTCCATTGATGTAAATGTTTGAATTAAACAACTAAATGGTGTAAACATTTTCTTTTCAGAATGACAATCCAGCTCCATAATTCTGAGCATAAAAGTAAGAAAAGTCAACCGTATGTCTGTCAGGATGAAGTGTCAAAATCTGACGAGTGGAAAGTCAACAATGCGAGAAACAGTCAGGCCTGGAGGGATCGTTTGAAAAAAGACCCTGTAAAATATGCTGAGTTCAAAGCTTTGGAAGCTGCAAGAGCAAAGGAGTATAGAAGAAAGAGGACTGCTGCTGCTATAGAAATTGATAAGGAAAATAATCGTGAGCGACAGAGAAGATTCAGAGCCAAAAAGAAGTTACAGTGTAGAAGAAAAGACGAAAAACTGTGTAAAGCTGAAGAGGAGCCTCCACCACCTAAGAAAAGAAAAGTCTTAACAAGAAATGAGAGGATGAAGAAACGAGAGTATGATAGGATGAAGAAAAGAGAGGAGAGGGAGAGGATGGGAGAAAAGAAGAAAAGACAAATTCGTGAAAGAGATGCGTCCAGAAAGAGGGAACAAAGAAACAAGGAAAAAAAGCGAACTGACACCCCACAAACAAACGTTGGCTCTCCAAGTAGTACAGCTGGATCTACAGGCTTTAGAACTAAATCAGGAGTATCACGGATGTGCAAAAAAATTCCGGCTGATGCAGAAAAGTTTGCAGACTTTGTAATGGACTTCATCCATCGCTGTACTCCTCGTAAACAAGCAGCTTGGAAAGCCAGAAGTCTGAAAACAGCTAGTCGACAAATAGATTTTGATGACCCATCTCAAGAAAAACTTCGAGCCACAATTGTAGCTCTAAAGAAGAAGGATACTGCAACCTTGGAGAAGAGGCGCCTAATTGTCACTAGTTTGATGGTTGCCAAAAAGTACAGAATGCAACGTATTGTAGCAAGGCGCTTTAACCTCCGTCCAGCATATCTCACCAAATTATCCAATTCCTCATCCATTGAAGGTTTGCATAAAAAGCACAAGTCTGATGCCACTTGCATGGACGTTGTGAACAATATAACTGCTTTCTATTGTAATCCTAAAGTAGCACAAGAACTTCCTTGCATGAGGACTGTAAAGAAACAACAACAAAGATTCCGCATGGAGATCTCTCTACAGAAAGCCTATGAACTTTGGAAGCTGGAAAATCCAGAAAATAATGTTGTGTCGTTTCATGTTTTCTCTTGGCTTCGACCTTCATGTGTTCTTCTTCAGCGTCGGACAGACATAAACAAGTGTCTCTGTGAATATTGTACTAGAATTTTACTGAAGCTTCAGAGCCTGAACAGAATTCTCACTGCTACTAACAATGACGAGTTTATAAAACTCAAGATCAAAAACAAATATGAACTTACCAGTTTTTCTCTATGTCCCAAAAGTGGTAACAGCAAGTACCATAATCTAAAGTGTATTAACAGAACCTGCTCCGACTGTGGTGTATCTCTACTCAAGGAAAAGTTTAAAGTGGTAGTAGATTCATATGGCAAACAAGAAGTGTCCTGGCAAAACTGGGAGAGTAAGGCTTACAACCACGATGGTAAACAAAAGACCAAGAAGGTTCAATCAACTAAGTGTGGCACATTCAAAACCATGTTTGACGAGTTATTGGGAGAAACAGACTTTTTGGCTAAACATCTTTTTACAGCCAACTGGCAGCACGACCAGTTTTCCCTTATCCGGGAAAAGTTGCCCAACACTTGGTCGCTATTCATCATGGATTTTGCTGAAAATTACTTGTGCATATGCCAAGACGAAATACAGTTGCCACATTGGTCCACAGTGAAGATAACTGTTCACCCGATTGTTTGCTACTACAGGTGTCCCACCGAGGGTCATGATCACACTGTCCAGGAAGCCTTGTTTTTTGTCTCTGATGACCTCAAGCATGATGCCAATGCCGTTCACCACTTCGAAACTCTGGCTATAAAGCACCTTAAAGAAAAGCGAGGACTGAAGTTAGAACATGTAGTCGAATTCACAGACGGCTGTGGCGTGCAATACAAGTCAAAGGTGCCATTTGCTGACATCTCCAAGGCTTCAGGTTTGTCTGTTGAAAGATGTTACTTTGGATCCTGCCACGGAAAGGGGCCCAGCCATGGTGTCTCTGGGGTTGTAAAATCATCTGTTCGACGTGCTGTCCTGTCACGTAGGATCACGATCAACAATGCAGAGCAGATGTATAATTTCTGCAATCTAAATTTGACAAAAGGTGGCTGTGATGGGCAACTCCGTACATTTTACCTGGTTAAATGTGGTGAAATTCAGCGTGACCGTCCTATAACACGAGTGAAGTCTGCCCTTGCTGGAACTTGTGTTCTCCATTCTGTACGGTGTATTTCTCCTGGGGTCCTGGATACTCATGTGTATTCATGCTTCTGTGATGGCTGTATGAATGTTGATAATGAAAGCCAGTGTTCCAACTCAAATTATGTCTTTCCCTGGCAACGACGTACTTTGAACATAGATGCTGAAGTAGAGCATTTATACCAGCCTGTGACTGAAGAAGAGAACACCTTACCTGACAATTCTGCTACTAGTACAAGTGAATATGACCAACTTCCTGATGAACAAATAGATCTCTGGATGAAACTTACTAACCCAGGTAAGTGCTCCATATCATAGCTCCAACTTGAACATAAAATGTATTCTTGACAATAACCTTTTGCATATTTTCCATTGTATTTGTAAACGGTCTGTCTTCAGACCGTTTACACATTTTTTTTTTTACTTAATGTCAGATTTAATTCCCTTTCAGAACTTCCAACCGATGACTTGGTAATGAATTTGTTTCGAGAAGATAAGGGACAGGAAAGAAGTAATGAAACAAGAAATTAAAGGCCTATTGAAGTTCTGGTGGGTAAAAACTCCTTAAATGATTTGTAATGTATTATTCAATTATTAGTCCTACCTTCATGTACTCTGGTTTCTTAAAGTTGAGGACATTGATGGACGTTTGTCACCATCTTAACGATTTAAGATGAAGAAAGATTTATAAATTTGGCTTTTTTTATCTATGGAAGACAATTGGAAATTTGTGGATTTTATTGGAACAGTTCCCAGGTTTAAAACATTTTGGCACTTAGTAAAGCAGTGTGTTATTGTGTAATTTCAGGATTCGCAGATAGTCGTTTTCGGGGAATACACTTTTCTGTACACCTGTCCACCCAAGCGGAGTTATTGAACCACAAACTGACAGAGGAGTCCGGATTAAGTTTCTGGAGCAGCGTGGAATCAGCAATTGTTTACCTTGAACAATGTTGAACTAGTATATTTCATGGACCATTTGACAGACCATTCTCTGTTGATGAAGAGGAGTATAAAAATATGAATGAGGAATACAAGACAATAAAAAAGAATGCATGCTAGTTGATAAACATAATTCTAATATGGAGAACTGACTTCCCATGAGTTACATTTCACAAGTGTATATTGACTGTCTTAACTGACTGTCTCAATAGTTACTCATCTTAAGTGTTGAGTTAATGTTACATTTAATTGCCCTTTTGCCTTTTTTTTGAGAAAGGTACTTGAATTGATTCTTCAGTGTTTCATCTGTGCTTATTTGAGTCGACTTCTAGTTAAATGAAGTGTGCACTAGCTTGACAGCACAAATCATTTGCCTATCATACATGTAATTTGCTAATACTGCTCAAATGTGACACTCCCTTGTCAGCTCTAAACTAAGTTTATGTAAATACAAACAAATTTCTTAAATATGACTTTTTTAGACTGTCAACAATCAGTGTTATACTAAAAGAGTATAAAACAGTGTATTTTATTTTCAAATAAAACTGAATGATGGCTGATGATGAAGGGTTTTTGATGCTTATGATTTGCTTTTTCTTTCAAATACGCATCAGAACATACCCTGGTCAACCACACCACAGTCATGTTTACTATTAAATGTTGCTTTACTGTAACTATTAGTTGCTAATTTCAGTCTGTGACTCTTTACTGTTGCACATATTTCTTAAGACTGCAAGTTAGCTTAAATTTGGAATGTGAACGCTAGATTGTCAATGGGAAGTTTAAACATAATTGATGTCCACTTTCCACTTGCACTGCCTCATGTTTAAAACAGCACTCTTGCAAAATATTCTAAATCACATTTTCTGGGAACCTATGAAGGTACTTCACATGAAGCGTCTGACAGAAGAACCATTTAAGGTTCAGAGCCTTTTCTTCTAAGCGTTACATTCATGTTTCCATGGCAACAGAAAGTGATTCCAATTGTAGGGAGAAAGAAGGATGTGAGTGTTATTTTGAAGGTGAGAGGATGTGAATTGATTTGTTGAGGGAAGAGATTATGCAGCCTATATTTGTTCCTCAAATCTTGAACTCTTGAATTAAACTTGGGATGAGAGGGAGGGAGATGTCCACTGTTATCTAAGGATTGTTTATAGTTTGTAATAAACCAGTGGGATTTTTTAACAGATGAGCAGTAATTTGAGAGGAAAACACTGTTTTTGTAAGGACAAGAAAAACCAGGGTTTTTCAGGCTTCCGAAACCTGAAAAATGCTGCCTTTCTTATGATACATTCCAAGGTAGGAAGCCATCAAGGTGAAAGACTGAAAAAAGTAACGCCAGATTGTCTGGTGGAGGACAAAGAACACTTTTTGCAGACGACGTCACGCTGAGTGAATCAACTAAGAATGTCTTTAATTTACATGTATTTATTTCACCTGAATCTCCCCCGTCCTACTTCACCCCCTCATGCCGTGACTATCGGAAACATACACAAAATCTATATGATCTAAAAGTGAACAAATACTACACAGTATATATGTGTTTGATATCATTGGAAATGTCTTAGTGCGACTGGTACAAATATCTCATCTCCACAGAAGCAAACAAGAACATAGTAAAGGTTTTAAGAGTTTAAAGAGATCTTGCCTAGTTTGGTAGGTGAGGCTTTCAACCATTTGGTCTTTTGTTGATACAGGTCTGAGACAGTGATTACATGTAAATTCCCTTTGTTAACATATGTTTCCATTTGAAAGAAGTGACTGTCTGGTCTGAGTACTCAAGGTGATGTAGCAGAAAGTTCAGGGCGCAATATTGTAATTCAGATTCACCTGTAACATTGTGTGTCCAACCAACGTTACGTATTGAAAGTCAGGAATGCATCTCTCACTCTTTACTTCAGAGTATTTGATGTTATGTATTGAGGATCTTTGAATTGATTATGTAATTGGAATTATACATTTACCTGACTGTTTAATAAATTGTTACACTTTGATTTATTCTGACTTACTCTGGAGTTATTAACAATCTATGAGATCATGAATGGGTACTTTCCACAAAGGGTTAAACGGAATAATTAAATGTGTGGATAACTATTAAATATAAATGACCAAATAACGAAATTGGCATTCTAATCCAAATTCTAATTTATGATAAAATGGAGTCAGATAAAGAGAAATTGGAATTAAATCCATTTTGCCCAGCTGAAACACTGAACGTGCATGCAACCTTCACCGCGGTTCGTTACCGATCATTGGAGCGAATTCAGCGGTCTTACAAAGGCACGTTCGAATCTTCGCTTCCTATCTCCTGAGGTACTGTCATCTGATTTTGAAGGCAGCATAGATGTATCCTTCACTGCCTTTAATATCCCACAATACTGTGTGTTACATTCGGTGTCACTAATGCTGCCTTGCATCCTATCGGAATTATTGTAAATACTAGTTTCATAATTTAAAAAAATGGACATAAACAATGTCAAAATTTCTCATGTCAAAATTTGAATGTCACGATTTAAGAAGTGGGAAGTAGGACATTTCAGATAGCACGTGAAGCTAAAAAATAAAGATGGTGCCTGAAAGTTGTGGTTGGTGGTCAGTTTGTAGGTAAATGTACATTTTGGATATTTTTTTCTAGTAAGATATTACTATTGTAGTAAATATTTGCTTAGTTATCACCAAAACTCTATTTTGTCGTAGGTTATGAAGGTACCACCTTCGTGTGTAAATGCTGCATGCAAAGTCATTGTCTGATATTGCAGTGAGGCAACAAGTCAGCTGCCCAATCCAGGGATGGGCAAATTCAGTCCTAGAGGGTCACTGTACTGTAGAGTTTAGCTCCAACCCTGATAAAACTCACTTGCCTGTGATATTGTTAGATTGGATGACATCATCTTAACTTGCTATACCTTGACTTGTAATGATCTGACGCCACTGGGTAAGGATTATGTTATATTATTTATACCTATACTGTAGCTGTATATAAAAACATTAGAAGTCTATGCGCAATCTCCCCATTTATTCCATTTATAAAATATATACAATATTTACACATATTTGTTTCACAGTGTTCCTTAAAAAGAATAAAGTAAATATAGTGAGTATGCTTGATGTTTCTTCAATGCATGACTGGAAGTCATTTCTCAGTGTCGTGGTCTCTTCTGCTCTAAAGTCTGGTCTAGAGGAGATCTGGAGCAGGACCGTTTCCGTCTCACATCCTGTCCCCTCTTTGATGAGGATTCTGGAATGGGTGACCGGGATGGACGGCTGTGGTTTGGACATTTTTTTGTAGGAATGTGATGACCTGGTTCCATTCCTAAAATAATTCACCTCCTGTGTGAGAAAGAATCATAAAGTACTTTTGAAGTGAACATACAGACGAGGGGGTCCGACTCCGGGAAGGGCGGCCTCTCTTTCCGTATGGGTTTACCAGGAGCAAAATGCTGGTGCTGTGAATTCAGCAGTCACATTCAAACTCTGACCAAAGAAGCAGACTAATGGGCAAAAGAGCTCAAGTTCACAACAGCAGTGATCTTTGAAATCCCAGTTAACCCATTGGCTGGGCAGTTTTTAATGTGATGTCCAGGGATCCCACAGTGGAAACACACGTAGTTTGGTGGAAGCAGTCCCAGCAGCTTCATCGCATCACTGGTGAATGTCAGAATCATGAGCATATCTCACAAATGACATACATCAGCTTCACACCCTGTCAATGTCTGAACACTCCCCTGCTGGAATAATAGCACAGACTGGACTGGTACATCACAGCTTGTATTTTGTCCTCCTCCGATGCATTTGCCTCAGCCAGATTCTCAGTCTGTTTCACAGGCATTTGCAATCTTTAATGTTCATCACTAATACGCTCAAGAGCACAGAGACACTCAACCTCTCGGAAGCTGCTTGTTTGCATGTGTGTGTGTGTCATTGTGTGATTTCTGCTCGATTTGGCTTTGCAGTTTAGCATAAGCAACTTCACTGTACATTGTGTTTTGATTTTCTGCGTGAAACACTTTTTTTTTAGCCTGGCGTGGCCATACTTAATTCTAGTCAGAATATGAGTCTGGTACCGCTCCATTGGGCTTTGATTATGGGGCGTGTTTCAACCGAGCCAGGAAAGACCTCAATTGGATAGACCCACAACCAATCAGAGAAACGGAGCGACGCGTGACGTTAGTTGTCAAATGTCAACAGAACTCAACTGCACTGTTTTTCAACTCAACCAAGTCCGTGTTTTTTTCCATGTCCGCGGGTTGAAGCAACCCCAATTATGTGTTTATATAAACCAAGGAATGCAAATTTTAGCAGGCAACCTTGGCAAAATAACATATTTTGCCAACCAAATGCCATTTTTTTCCGGAGAACTAATTACTCCTCTATGGAGCGAGGCCAGACCGAATTGCCCGAGCAAAAAATGTTGTGGGCGGGGCTAAATTCGGCTGGCATCCAGGCTACTTTTTTTTGTCTTCTTTACATTTCAAATCCAAAAACTGAAGTTCAATACTGTGCAGCAGAGTGTATTTCCAACACGATCTCATGACAATGCGTATAAATAGTACGAGTGTGCAATCTCATAGAATGTATACGCCAAAATGAGTTTTGGTGTGCATGTGGTACGCCGTTTTTGGCGTGCATATGATACGCACTTTTTGGGTAGGGTGAGGGTGGGGGTGTGGGGGGTTCGTACATATAATACGCCATAAAGTGCGTATCATATGCACGCCAAAACCGGCGTAAATGGGTTTTGGCGTATACATTCTACGAGATTGCACACTTGTACTATTGATATGCATTTTCGTGAGATCGGGCTCGTATTTCTCACTTATTTCCATGCCTTTAGAAGCTGATCCAGTAAAACTGGTGAAGAATCACTGTGCTGAATCTGCTGCTGAAATCACCATGAACACAAACAGGAGTTTAGGTCTATGACGAGACACAAGGCTTCTTTAGGTAAGTCGGTCTAGATGTTTGTCTGCAGAAAGCCAATCAAAATGAACATGCAGGGCCTTAAATGTCAGGGAATTAATGATAGTTTTATTGCATAGCATAGCTGTAAATATACAGCGAATTAAGTTTATTCATACATACAGTATCATTTGAAATGTTACATTAGTGCATACAGAACAAAATTATTACTTAAAACTGGAGTGTAGGTGGAACTGGTCTTACCTTCATCTGGCAACAAGCAAATGGCTTTTCCTGACAGTTTGATCAAAAGATTATAAAACATATAGTGCGTTTATCTGTCACATACTGGAGGAACCAGTCTTATTAAACACGAAGATCAATACAACAGCTTTTCTACATACAGTTTTGAAAGATCCACTTCATGGTTTGGCCCGATTACTGCAAAACAAAACACCAAAAGAGTTCAAATGGCAAACGCTAATGACAGACTGATGATTCTTCACATTACATCTGAATGATGAAAGTTATGTTCATGTCACGTGACTTGCTTGACAAATCCTTTGTTTGTGGGTTTATTTTTTTTTTTTACAGTCGGTTTCAGCCCAGCAGCAGGGATTCGTCTGATGATGACAGACATGTTGTTGGAGATGAGGGCTTTAAAATCAGTGTATTCTGACAGCAAAACACCAATAAGACCATTAGTTTCACTCACACAATGCTCACACACACCGAGAGAGAGTAGGCCTAACGTTACCATAGTTTCTTAATATTTCAAAAGGTATTACTATCTGACATCATCACTGTCATAATAACACTACAGAACTAGTAACGTTACAGCAGCAGATGAATTAATGGTTTATTGAACATTGCGTTTTTCTAAAAGCATTAGTTTGTGCTCTGTTAGTTGAACTGATCTCTAGCTCAACTCAACTAGTTTATCTCTACGATCATGCATCAAATGTGTTTAGTTTAGTTGAACTGATCTCAAGCTCACCTTCATTTTGTGCTGATATGCAATTCACAGAGCTTCAGTCTCTCGCGCCTAATAATTTGGCGTTTCAGCTCTGGGCGATGTTCGTCCTTCAAACGGGATCGTGTCATGGGTGAGTTTACTTGGAAACTTGTAATGAACACGAGGCATGTTGACTCAGTTCTTGTGTTCAGATTCCACCTCACAATTATTCAATTATTGTGAATTGTTTTGCATGCTGTTTTATTTTAGTTATTGTCGTCCATTGGCTTCCAGGCCAACACGGTATACTTCACTAAATCGTTTTTTTTTTTGTTGCATGTTATGCTAATGGTGGGAATTTTGAATTAGCAAAGTAACTGAGACACTCCTCGCTGCAGCCTGTAGCACGATGACGTAGCTGGGTCAGATCCAATACGTACTGGATGGTGGTTCGTTATGGTGAGTGCGTATAGTTATAATGCGAGTGCCAGTCTAGTTATAATGCGTATGCGCTGGTCTTAAGTGACATGTATGTTCAATATTGTATAAAGATGATGTTCTAACCTGTGTAGTAGTAGTACTGATCAATAATATGTAATTATTGATGAATAAGTCATCGTGATGCTGAAATTATCCTAGTTTCTCTCTACATACATGCAAAACTTGTAACATATTCTGGTCATACTTGCTGTTGAGTGGAAGCAAAAATGAGTCAAGTAGCCTAATTGTCTGTAATTTTAATCCTCAAGGTACAACCAGTACACATTCAAGGGAAAATGCTAAACGTGTGACTTGATTTCGTGAGCATGTTATTAGTAATTGTTTTTTCGCGAGCGGTTTTGAGTATTTCAGAGTTCACAAAGCTCTCAACTGCGCGTGCGCATGTGACGTCATCAAAATGTGAATGAAACAACCGCGCATGCGCGTCCAGTACGTGTTGGATCTGATCCAGTACGTCATCGTGCTTCAGGCTGCAGCGACGACTTCTTGGAGAAAATTGGGGGTAAAAACGTTTATTGGGGGTAAAAACCCTTTTAAAATTGTGCAATTGTGTAATGTTTGAATGCGAGCCCATCCATAAAGGGAGTTAATTTTTGTTATTACACTTTGGAGGAAGTTTTGCTGTAATCTTGCATATAATTAGATTTTTTAATCGTGTTTAACTAGCACTCACATGCACGTCTATATACACATCTGCCGTAAGATTATGCGATTGCTTTGACTATACTGTGCTTTCATATTTTATGTTGAGGTAGATTGTTATTCATGTTTTAGATGTCTGTAAATTGCAAGTAAGTGTTAGTTGATGGATATTATATTTAAATGGCTTATTCAGATGCTTATATGGCACATAATCTATTTCACACTTATTGCAAGTAATATTTCACACGTATTGTAACCTATTATTGTTTGCTATATTGATTTGTTACATAATAGGATCTGAAGACTGTACTGTTTTCTTATTGTAATTGTTATTTACTGTTTTTTTGTACAGACCACACACTCATATTCCATGCATCAGTAAAGTCATCAAAGCAAAGAACTGTGGTTGACTGAGTTCCGGGTTCTGACCGGCCCACCAGGGGCCCACCAGAGTGTTTCCTATACAGTCCTAAAGAGATCAATTTAAATTTCCAATTCCAAATCCTGAAACCATAGTTTGGTGACAGATTTGTGACCAGAAATGAGCTAAACCTGAAAAAGAAAAGTTTTTTTATTATTATTATTGTGAAAATGCAGAACGTTTTTATTAAAGTTAGGCTGTCTGTAAGGGAAGGGTGTCAGTTGAAGACAATCACAGAACAATAAGGTGTGAAAGGGTAAATAAACTCTAAAGCCACCGTATTCTTGCGATGTATGGCAGGGCTTTATGCTTCTTAAACAAAATGCTTAAAGGTTTCCATTGTGAATTTAACAAAACATCTACTTCACCTAGCTATTTATGAGATCTCAAGTAATTTCCTTCTTTTTTATGTAGAATTTTGTCCCAGTCTGGCCCTGAATACGTCACATATACTCTATATTTATATGTCTATATTTAACAACATGAGCATGGAGTAAATAATACGATCAAAAGATTTATTCATAAGTTTTTAAATAATAAAAAAGTTGTATAGTTGAAGTATTATTGAAGTAACAATAATACTGTTTTGTCCATTAACATTAAATCTCATACTTCTTACTCTGTGTTGTTAAAGCAGGCTATTATTTGTATTTAATGTCAAATAAAAATAACCATTTATTACAAAGCCTTGAACAAGTGAAACGTGTGTTTCTCTGTATGAAAACCAAAAAGGATATTTAAAAAATATATTTCTAAAATAGGGTTAAAACATATTTAAATGGCTCATAATAAAATAAAATTAAAAACATGCAAATAACAAATAATCATCTTGAAGCATAAACTGCTGAAGCTTAAGCCAATACCTCAGCCTTTTCATCCCTGAAAGTTAAAATAATGTTTTATTAATTTATAATAATATTAACATGAATAATATCTTTTGACAAATGCAAAAAAAAGCTTTAATGATAAAACGTGAAAGATGTTAACAGATTCAATATTTTTAGCCACCACATCGTTCACCACATCATGACAGAAATATCACACACAACTCATGCACCATATTCTCCATCATGCTTCTCTTGTCAAATATGTCATTGGCTTAAAATGCATATTTCACAAGGATTTGCGATGATTAAATACACGTAGGCCTATATTTGACATTAAATGCCCATTACCTTTGTGTCTTTAGGTAGGCTTATATTTGTCACAAGTTTACAACATGAACATACGTAAGGAAATAATTTTAAATGGTTACACATGTATTAATATATTTTAAACATTATATGGTTAAAAGTATTTGTTCTCAGTTTATGCAAATGAGTTCATGCTGTATGAACTAACAAAACATTTTTGTATTATCCATCAACATGGTTATTAAAAAATCCTCATTGTAGGCCATCTATGGTAGCCTATATGGTATCTTATGCATATATGAACAGAAAATTATTGTTATATTGTAGACATCGATCCGATCAAAATCCATGTGAAAACAGATTATATTTAACAAAATAAAATTATGTGTAGCTGGTGCAGCTGGAGCTCAGGGTTTAATATACGCAGCGCTCATCCAGACCAGCAGGTGGCGCTGATTATCATCGAGCTGAGCAGGATGTACGCAAACAAAAACAGAAATATCCGATATGGGTGTGGAAATAAGAGCTGGTTAGAGATTTCAGTGACATTTTATTAACGCACAATGTCTAAATTGCAGATTTTAAGCATTTTTCTCACAGAGAGATTAACTTTAGCAGCACAGGAGATATTCAAGGCTGTGGAAGACATATTTTCAGAGTATAATGAGGAGATGTGTCGCTCCAGACAGGAGATTGAGCTGCTCAAGAGGAGACTACAGCAGGCAGGAGTTCAGATGGACTCTGGTCAGTCAATTCACCTTCATTCTCATTCTGATACTTATTTCTTTCATGTTATGGGTTTTACCAACTCCATAGTTGAAGTCTTTAATTCGTTTACCACAGCCATGATCCTTTAAATAGTATATTAACATTAGCTTATTGAGATGTTTAGATTGTGCGCATAAAGTCACTAATTTGACATTTTTTATTATGCATTGTTCTTTGTTATTCACATATTTACGCTTGGCATATATACTGAACACATGACATTATGATCTTAAGAGCTAAAGTATGTTTATTGATTTTGTTTTCATTATAGAAACGCAGCCCTGCTCCTCTGAGACTCGAGCTCTGAAATACACCCAGGCATTTTCAGAGGAATGGAGATCTGAACATAACTTGAAGGATACAGAGATGCATATGAAACTAGAAGTTTATACACAGCAGGAGGAGAATGAAGTGCAAATACCTGTGTGCAACGAATCCACGTCGTTTTCGCCTTGTATGAACATTTACCACGACCAGATGCCCAGCAAAGACACTGAAACCCAAATGATGGACAGCAGCGAGAATGCTTTTCCATTTATTAACCAAGCACCTCAAATTAAGAATGAACCTGAGACTAATACTGAAGCGGGTATCACCTGTCAGGCACAGCAGCACATCACAAGACACGGCTTGGATGATTCAGGGGCCAGTGATGCGTCCAGTGATGTCAGCAAAATCAAAGATGGCCACATTAGCCTCAGACATAAGACACACACATTTAACGTAAGTTTGTGTATATGCAAAAAGAACAACGATGGAAATAATGTATATAAAAGAAGTAATTGTAACTTTTTATCACACAATTGTGTCTTTTTTCCTTGCAATTGCGAGTTTATATATCTCAATTCATTCTTATAACTCATAATTGTCATCTAGCAATCTTCTATCTTTTTTTTCCTCAAAATTCTAAGTTTATATCTCAAAATTCAAAGAAAGAAAGAGATATAACTAGCAATTGCTAGAAAAAAAGGTCAGAATTGTGAAATAAAACTTGCAATTACCTTTTTTGTCTTTTCTTCTGTGGCTTAAACAAGCTTCTATAGAAAAGTGAAGGACTATTATTTTTATTGAATTGTAAGACACGTTTATCCATAAACATGAGCTGATGGATGTTGTTGTTTTACAGCTGCCCCTCAGAAATCAAGAGATGTTGACGCAGCATAGGATGGAGCTGGCTCAGATAAGAGAGAGGTACTTGAATTGGTTCTTCAGTGTTTCATCTGTGCTGATTTAAGTCGACTTCTAGTTAAATGAAGTGTGCTCTAGCTTGATGGCACAAATCATGTGACTGTCATACAAGTAGTTTGCTAATAATGCTCAAATGTGACTCCCATGTCAACTAAGTTTTATGTAAATACACATTTCTTAATTAAATTTGACTTGTTTCAGGCTACAGTCTGCGAGTCAGTCTTATAAACAGTAAAACAGTCTAAAAAAACAAACAGAAAAACAGTTTTTCCAAAAATGAAATGTATTTCCTTTTCAAATAAATCTTAAGTGGCTGGTAAAAGGGTTTTTATGCTTTTGATTTATGCTCATCCTGGGTGATTCTCACATACGCATCAGAACATTTCCTGGTCAACCACAACATAGTCATGTTTACTATCACAAAATGTTGCTGTACTGTAACTACTGTTAGTTGCTCATTTTCGCATTACTCTCTTTACTGTTGCACATATTTTGCGAAACCGCACAGTTAAGAAAGCTTTAATTAGTAATGTGAATGCTAGATTGTATCAATGAGAACTTAATCTTAAAGCATAATTGATGTCAATACTTTTATCAAAACATAATTGAATTATTACTCTACAATGTAAAAATGTTTTTTAAAAAGAAATCCTTTATGCTCACCAAGGCTGCTTTTATTTAATCAAAAATACATTAAAACAATTGTGAAATATTATTACAATTTTAAAATAACTGTTTTATATTTTCAAATGTAATTTATTCCTGTGAGGACAAAGTTGAATTCATCTCGTTTTTTGATTCTAGAGGAGTCAAAACATGTTCTCTAGAGTGACGAATCACGCTTGTCTGCTTATCTTTTAAGATTGAATATTGGTCTGGGGAATCTGCTATTTATTTTCTACTGCACAAGAGGTGTGATCAACGAGCATAATTCAAAAGACTCTATGCAATTGGATAGTCCTTCAACCAATCAGACCACAAGAGGGTGATCAATGGGCATCGATCCATCTCTTCTCTATCTGTCATTGTGTTAAACCCGCCCAATAGTGTATCACGTGGATAAGCCAGTCTGGGATTGGTTCCTGCAAATGTGTAACAGATGCAGGATAAATGAATGTACAGGATAAATGAATGAACGCACTTCTCTGTCTGGCAATTCAATGGATGAGTCTGGGTTTGGCTGTTGTCAGGAGAACGGTACTTGCCTGACTGCATTGTGCCGAGTGTAAAGTTTGGTGGATGGGGGATTATGGTGTGGGGTTGTTTTTCAGGGGTTGGGCTTGGCCCCTAAATTCCAGGGAAAGAACTCTTAATGCTTCAGCATACCAAGACATTTTGGACAATTTCATGCTCCCAACTTTGTGGGAACAATTTGGGGATGGCCCCTTCGTGTTCAACCATGACTGTGCAACATTGCACAAAGCAAGGTCCATAAAGACATGGATGAGCGAGTTTGGTGTGGAGGAACTTGATTGGCCTGCACAGAGTCCTGACCTCAAACCGATAAAACACCTTTGGGATGAATTAGAGCGGAGACTGCAAGCCAGGCCTACATCCAACATCAGTTGGATCATCAGTCCTCACAAATGCGTTTCTAGTAGAATGGTCAAAAATTCCCATAAACACACTCCTAAAACCTTCCCAAAAGAGTTTAAGCTATTATTGCTGCAAAGGATGGGCTAACTCCATATTAAATCCTACGGATTAATAATGGGATGTCATTAAAGTTTGTCATCCTAGGCATCCCAAAACTTTTTGCAATATAATGTGTGCGTGTATATGTATATGTACATTACAGCGCTGATGGTCTTCTGTGCTAAGGAAATCAGTCAGTATTTCCAATTCACACTCAAACCCTTTATGAATAATAATTTATTTTACAATTTTCATTAATCTTTTGTTTAATCTCTCTTGCTTTCTAGTTAATCAAATCATCTCCCTTCCCTTCAAGATGAGAAGAGATGAGTCTCTCTTGGTTGGGGTTTGTTCTTCCTCGTTCTTTAAACTATAATGTTAGATGCGATGAATCGATTTTACAGCCCTATTTTTGGGTGAACTATGCTTTTTTTCTATGTGTGGATTCATTAATGAATATAAAGTTCAAAAGAACTGCATTTACTTGAAATTACATTTTTTTGGTAGTATTATAAATATATTTACTGACATATATTACTATTTGATGCATTCTTTCTAAATAGAGTTTTTTTAAAAATCCTACAGACCCCAACCGTTTGACCTGTAGTTTACATTTAAGCAATAAGTTGCAATATTATGATTATAGTCACAGTCACGCTAGACTAAAAACTCCATTTCACTCCATCCCACAAAGACATTCCACTAGCCAGTTTATCAGCAGATTTCCTGGTAGGTTTTTGTAGCTGTATTTCAGGTACGTGTGGCTGCATTTCTCAGCAGGTGGGTGCTAATAACCTCAGTGACTCAACTTCCTGCTGAGTTAATGGCCCTGCTTGGTCCCCAACAATATCCTGGCAGAAAAGATTTTATCAGTCAGACATTTGTTGCCTAGGAAGTAAACCTGTTTGGATCTGGCAACTTTTTTCCCAGCAACACTGGTTGTTGTCCATGGTGATTGTGTAGCCAAGACATTTTTCAGAGGTTCTACTACGCTGCATCTACGGCAAGACCTGGAGGAATAAGCAAAATCACACTCATTCACAGGACAAAGTCAGAGGCAGTGATTTAGCCTGATACAACCCCTTCTTTTCTTAACCTGTGCATGTGACCAGAAAAGCTCCAAAAGAAAAGGATGAGATCTTCGCTGAAATAGTCTGCAGGTGTGACATCCCCTACCAAGGGTTTATTTATTTTTTATTTTTTTGTGAGTTGGCTAGTGGGACACTGCCCAAAAAGAGGAAAATACTTCTAATAGTTCCTTTTTTAAGGTAAAATCTTTCTTGTTGTTTAGTTTGACAGATGAAGAGCGAAAGAAGGCTGCAGCAAATGCTAGATCCCAAAAGCACAGGCAGAAAGTGTACGGGAATCCTGAGCTTCGTGAGGCATACAGGAAAAAGGAGAGAGAGAGGTACCGCTGCTTACATGAGGAAATATCATTCAGGAGTGACTGTAGGTTAGATGCTTTATTACCAATGCAAGTACATAATGCATTGTTGTAGTAACAAAAGAACATTTATTCTTAATAAATAAACTATCGTTTAAAACCAAGGGGTCAGTGAGATTTGTTTTGAAAGAAATTAATAATTTTATTCAGCAGTGAGGCATTAAATTATCAAAAATGACAGTAAAGACATTTCAAATGTTAAAAAAGATTTCTATCTCAAATAAATGCTATTGTTGTTGTTTTTTTTTACGATATTCTTGTTTTTATTCATCAAAAAATTCTGATTAAAAATGTATCATGTTTCCACAAAAATATTAAGCAGCACAAGAATAAGGTTATAAGTTATATACTTCGAACAAATTTTTTTAGCAGTGGTTCTTTCGCTTTTTTTGTCAGGTCCCCTTAGAAAATATTTTAATAAATTATACCCCCCTCCCCCATTATCTAGTCATCTTTCTGTGATTAATAAGCATCGACTTAAAATGTTTGACTCTTAGCTAAAAAAATGTTTAAAAGTGTTCAACATAACTGCATGTTCTTTATGTCACTGAATATTGAATAAAACTGTCAGATCTCCCTTATAATATCATCTTGCCTCCACACTTTGAGAACCACTGCATTACTGGTAGTAAGTGACATGTTGCAGTGTAGAAACAGGGTCTTTATGTGAAAATCAGCTTTAGATTGAGCTTTTTGAATCAGCCTGACTCTGACTCATTTATATTTCTCATTTTTTAGATATCAAAGACGAAAATCGCAGGGGAAAGTGAAATTCGCTAAAGATCTGAGCCCAATAGAATTGAGAAGGCAGCAGAAAAAGTGGAGGAGGAGTTCTGCCGAATACAGGAAAAAGAAAGCATTTCAGGAGGTTTTAGACAACATTAAAGAAGACATTGATCAAGTCATCCCAGAGCCAGTGCCGGCCACCTCCTCTGCTCAACATTAGTGTTTTTAGAAATATATGCAAAATATACTTGTATTTTTGTAACTCAACTAGTAGAGCATGTCACTTGACAATACCAAGGTAATTTCCAAGAAAACACACTTGATGATATAAATCAATGTATTTAATGTGCTCAAAGTCCCTTTCAAGATCTTTTTACCTTGCGGCCATATTTGCAACACCTCTGGGCAGCTACAGTGGGTACGGAAAGTATTCAGACCCCCTTAAATTTTTCACTTTTTGTTATATTGCTGCAATTTGCTTAAGTCATTTAAGTTCTTTTTTTCTCATTAATGTACACACAGCACCCCATATTGACAGAAACACAAAGAATTGTTGACATTTTTGCAGATTTATTAAAAAAGAAAACATGGTCCTATGTATTCAGATCCTTTGCTCAGTATTTAGTAGAAGCATCCTTTTGATCTAAAACAGCCATGAGTCTTTTTGGGAAAGATGCAAAAAGTTTTTCACACCTGGATTTGGGGATCCTCTACCATTCCTCCCTGCAGATCCTCTCCAGTTCAGGTTGGATGGTAAACGTTGGTGGACAGCAATTTTCAGGTCTCTCCAGAGATGCTCAATTGGTTTTAAGTCAGGGCTCTGGCCGGGCCATTCAAAAACAGTCACAGAGTTGTTGTGAAACCATTTCTTCGTTATTTTAGCTGTGTGCTTAGGGTCATTGTCTTGTTGGAAGGTGAACCTTTGGTCCAGTCTGAGGTCTTGAGCACTCTGGAGAAGGTTTTCATCCAGGATATCCCTGTACTTTGCCGCATTCATCTTTCCCTTGATTGCAACCAGTCGTCCTGTCCCTGCAGCTGAAAAACACCCCCACAGCATGATGCTGCCACCACCATGCTTCACTGCTGGGACTGTATTGGACAGGTGATGAGCAGTGCCTGGTTTTCTCCACACATATCGCTTAGAATTAAGGCCAAAAAGTTCTATTTTGGTCTCATCAGACCAGAGAATCTTATTTGCTAAAAAAGATGTTTTTTTAGCAAACTTCATGCGGGATAGGCTTCTGTCGGGCCACTCTGCCATAAAGCCCCGACTGGTGGAGGGCTGCAACTTTCTACAACTTTCTCCCATCTCCCGACTGCATCTCTGGAGCTCCACCACAGTGATCTTTGGGTTCTTCTTTACCTCTCTCACCAAGGCTCTTCTCCCCGATAGCTCAGTTTGGCCAGACTGCCAGCTCTAGGAAGGGTTCTGGTCATCCCAAACGTCTTCCATTTAAAGATTATGGAGCCCACTGTGCTCTTAGGAACCTCAAGTGCAGCAGAATTTTTTTTGTAACCATGGCCAGATCTGTGCCTTGCCACAATTCTGTCTCTGAGCTCTTCAGGCAGTTCCTTTGACCTCATGATTCTCATTTGCTCTGACATGCACTGTGAGCTGTACGGTCTTATATAGACAGGTGTGTGGCTTTCCTAATCAAGTCCAATCAGTGTAATCAAACACAGATGGACTCAAATGAAGGTGTAGAACCATCTCAAGGATGATCAGAAGAAATGGACAGCACCTGAGTTAAATATATAAGTGTCACAACAAAGGGTCTGAATAGACCATGTGATATTTCAGTTTTTCTCTTTAAATAAATCTGCAAAAATGTCAACAATTCAGTTTTTCTGTCAATATGGGGTGCTCTGTGTACATTAATGAGAAAAAAAATGAACTTAAATGATCTTAGCAAATGGCTGCAATAAAACAGTGAAAAATGTTCTAGGGTCTGAATACTTTCTGTACCCACTGTGTTTTGGGCATCCATGCCCAAATCTTTTTGAATGGGGGAATCCTGAAATCTCAAAAACTGCTTGCCTAACTCACAATTAAATAACATATCTCAAATCAGCAACAAAATCTGACATGAACTGTCCCATAAATATTGTTTTTTATGCTTAAATAGTGCTAAACTTATTTTTCAGGCTAGACGAGCCAATGCGCATGTGCAGTCCGGTTTCTATGAGAACCGGCGCTTCTTGACAGCTGCAGTGATGAAGTGACTTTATCAATCAGCGATTGGCTCTTTTACTTAGAAGGCGGGACGTATTGCGCCATTTTGCATGTTGCAGATTCTCTTATTCAAAATGAATAGGGCAGGAGTGAACTGTCTTTCTTTATCTATAGTCTTTAATGTGTTTTAAAGCATCTGCCAAAAATGCAAATGATCCATAAAAAAGTAAAACCGTTCCATAAAACAGTTTCTGGAAAAAGAGAAAAAAAACTATCAAAATACACATTCATTACATGTTGTCAGTGTAATAATTTCCTTAAAATGTACTTTCGATTACAGAAAATTGACCATGTGTTTGATTTTTTTTATTTTTATGCTATGCATTTTTAAATAAAAAAATGAATGAAGCCGTTCCATGCAGTTTGTTTGCTCTTTTTGCTGTGTGAGTGAAGTCAAATGCATTTGTAAACATTTGTTTGCCATTGCTGTGATGAGAAAAAATAAAAATAATTAAATATGGTGGCCTTAGAAAACTATAAATATGTATAGTATAATATATACGTACACAAGTCTATATATGTGCCAATTATAAATATTATATTATTTGGACATTAGTGTGAGAATCACCCAATGAAAATATGCCTGAGATATGCCTTTTCCCCCAATAAATCTCATCAATAAATCTGTAAATGCTTTTTTAATCGAACTAACATGTATTTCTTTTTCCCACAAGTAAATTGCAATCACAGCGGGAAAGAAACAAGAGAAATAAGAGTGAAAATGAAGAAATGCACAGAGTGAAAAAGATCCAGCACGTTGAAGAAGTGTCACATGATGAACAACAACAGCCACAAAGGCGTAAGGACATTTTAATGAACTGTACTTATTAAAAATTAATGTATTAATTACATTTTGGAAAAAGTATTGGTCACATATGGCATTTTACTTTCTTTTAGAAGCACAGGATAAATGTAAAAGTGTAATTTTTCCTCTTCTTTAGAGTCCAAGATGAACCTGGCTGACATTTGTTTGGAAGACGTTCAGCATGAAGAGGAACTGTCTGAAAGTTATCACGATAATCACGGAAATCCGCCGCATCACGATATTCACGGAAATCCACACGGTACAGGAGAGTATTTGTGTGTCGTGTGCCGTAGAAGATTCAGCTCACCTGGACTGCTGAAAATTCATCTGAGAATTCACTCTGGAGAGAAACCCTACCACTGCAACTTTTGTGGGAAAAACTTTAGACAATCAAGCCACCTGAACACACATGTCAGGATCCACACGGGAGAGAGACCTCACATCTGTCAGAACTGCGGGAAGACTTTTATTGACTCGAGTGCAAGAAACAGACACTTCAAAAAATGCGTTCTTATCTCTCTGCATGGACAATGAAATCATAAGGAGCCCCTGTTAAAGGTCTCTTCCATTGTTCGCTGAATTGGAAATGTCAAGGTAAATAATTTTAAAGGGATAGTTCACCCAAAAATGAAAATGTGATGTTCATCTGCTTACCCCTATGCAGGGCATCCAAGATGCAGGTGACTTTGTTTCTTCAGTAGAACACAAATGATGATTTTTAACTCCAAACGTTGCAGTCTGTCAGTCGTATAATGCATGTGAATAGGAACACATGAGGGTGTGAGAACTATGAGAGTAAAAAAACATGCACAGAAAAATCCATATTAAACGCTGCGGCTCATGATGACGCATTGATGTCTTAAAACACAAAACGATCGTTTTGTGAAAGAAACCGAACAGTATTTATATAATTTCTTACCTTTAATTTTTGCACCACTATTTCGAACATCCTTCAGTGCGCAATCACTTCCAGTAAGTAAGGTCAATGTGCAATGTACACGATCTGGCATCGTTTACGCAAACAGCGGAAGTGATCTCTCATGCGTATCTCTACACCATATCATGTACATTGACCTCACCCGGAAGTGATCACGCGCTGAAGGCTGTTGGACATAGTGGTGTATTAGAGGTAAAAAAATATATAAATACTGTTCGGTTTCTCGCACAAACCGATCGTTTCGTGTCTTAAGACATCAATGTGTCGCAATGAGCCGCAGGGTTTAATATGGATTTATATGTGCATGTTTTTTATAGGTTTTTTTTACAAAGTCACATATATCTTGGATGCCCTGGGGGTAAACCGATAAACATCAAATTATAATTTTTGGGTGAAATGTTTTTAAAATGTATCAATCGATCGGTCCAATCCAATATCATTAAAAAACACTTTAAATTTCACTTTAACCATTTGAAAAACTTAAATTTTTATAAATTTTCACAGCAGGAATAATTTAGTTTCTTGACACATCTGAACTGAAGCAAGTACGGCTCACATTTTAACCATGTAATGCAGAGCAATGCTTCTTTTTCTTAAAAAAGCTGGCCATGCCTCCAGATTTTATCATGTTTGTTCCTTCTACATTATATTAACGGCTTCTTAGCTAGCATATTTATGAGGAATTTAACTACTTTAATTTATTACTATTTTTTAAGCAAACACTTTTTATTTTTAGAAATAATTTAATACATTTCTTTGGTCTCTTTTTTTCACTGTCAGTATACAATGTATAAATATTACTGTAGTTTATAGTCATTCATTTTATAGATTTGTTAAAAAGGTGAATCTTGTCTGTAAAGTCTTATAAATTAAAGAGAATGCTGTCTTTTTATTCTTATTTGTTTATTTTTGAGGTTTGTCTTCGTATATAAAGTCATTTTTACAACTGAAAAAATAAAAACCAGATATTTATATCGGATATTTTATATTTTAGACCTAGTGGGATGCATTTTGCGGGAAATTGCGTACATGCCTCACTTGCCCGTGCCTTGTCATATCAGTAAATAGAGATTAGTTGTCACAAAAAAGTGAGAAGAAAGGTTAACATGGAGCACGCTAAATATGTTGAACCTTTGGGAATCACCCATTTTAGAACACGTCTGTGATCGTAATACAACGAGAATCAGCATTGGCGTGGCAATGGATGGCGTCGTTTTCTATTACATAACAAGTAAGGTTTGTATTTTTTTGAACAGATACTAATAAAGTGCATTGTAGAGCATTATCTATTGTGTAGTGAAAAGTCATTTCATTATGGTTGTTGTAGTCTACTGTGCTTTTCAAGGAAGTACCATGTCTAATAATGGGTATTGTTAATGTCTTAAGCTAGTCAGCTTGATATCCTTTCTAATCTACCGGTAAACTGGTTATTATATCTCTTAAAGGCACAATATGCAAGTTTTTGCCACCAGAGGTCGCAATTTCAGAACAACAAAGGCAAAGCTCGATGTGGAACGATAGGAGATTTTGTTTTTACCATCCAAAGATATATGGAATTCTAGAATCATGTTCACAGATTAGGTAATTAATTAGTTTTTGTATTACCTGTACGTATCTTTATACTGTTTTATTAGCCTGACGTGGTCATACTCAATTCTAGTCAGAATATGAGTCTGATACTGCTCCATTGGGCTTTGATTATGGTGCGTGTTTCAACCGAACCAGGAAAGACCTCAATTGGATAGACCCACAACCAATCAGAGCAACGGAGCGTCGTGTAACGTTAGTTGTCAAATGTCAACAGAACTCAACTGCACTGTGTTGCCAAGTCCGTGTTTTTCTCAATGTCCGCAGGTTGAAGCAACCCCAATTATGTAATTATATAAACCCAGGAATGCGAATTTTAGCAGGCAACCTTGCCAAAATAACATATTTTGCCAACCAAACGCCATTTTTTTCCGGAGAACCCCCCCGGGAAGTTATTGTTTTGGGCTATAGTTTTGAGTAGCAATTGTGCGCGACATTGCAAAAAAACTTGGCAACCCTGTCTGCACGCACGCTGGATTAAGTAATGTTACAAGAAAAAGATGAGTGTAAACGATCTTTGCCAGTATTGTAATAAAAGAATTTAAGGATACACAGAGTACTTACCAACACGATCATCATTTCTGAGAGAAATAGTGAAGGTGAATGCATACGAACAAGTTCTCCGTTTAGGATAAGAGCAAATTCAACCTAAGTGCCTTTGATGACGTGTAAGATTACGTTACTGTTTATCATCTGTCCATCATCGTCTAAAGCTCGCCCTGACAATTTCATTGGTCTGAACAGTTTCTGTTCGGGCATATTTACTCCTCTATGGATCGAGTCCAGACCGAATTGCCCGAGCAAAAATGTTGTGGGCGGGGCTAAATTCGGCTGGAATCCAGGCTACTGTTTTATGTCATCGTAATGATTTAGCTCCAAGGAAAGTGAAATGTAATGCTACATTAGCTTGTTACTGATACATGACTATTTTTCTAGCGATTTTGTGGGTTAATGCTGTAGTTTTAAAGGTGCCTTTTAAGCCTAGTGAATGTTTTATGAGCAGTAGGATACCCATGTTCATCCGCACAGTCGCACAGAGCCGAAGCACAACCAAAACAATGTTCTTTTGTTGAATTTTTATTTTTATTTTTGCTAGAGGGCCAAAAGTTACATGTCATATGCAAGAATGCATTTCTACTAATTTCCTTGTTATTCCGGAAAAAAACCAACACAATATATTGTATTATATTATATATATAGAATTAAAAGGGCAGGCCTTAAAGGGAACACTCCACCGTTTTTAGAAATAGGGCTTATTCAACATATTTCCTACATTTAGATAAGTGGGCAAATGCTTTTTTGTCGCATGCATTGTTTTAGTTTGGCAGGGTCGCCGCTAGCTTAGCTTAGCATAATGATGTGCTGTTTTTAAGTGGCATTATATTTGAATGTCCCTTTGTAACTCTCTTTCCCACTGTCACCCTCACACGGAAGACACCTGTTGAAGTGCTCCAGAAATTGCTCTATTACTGGTAACCTCATTTCTAAACATCGCTTCTTAAGGGGAACTTTTTGCAGCATCTTTGCTAAGTAAATTAGATATTTTTATATACAAATCAACTTTGTCTAACATAGTTTTACTGTAAATTGAGAAAAAAATCAATGTTTCCATATGGCAACGCTGTACCACTACTGAAAAATAGGTATGTTGCTATATGGAAACGCTGTACCACATCTGACAGTAATGGATTTCCCAATTGGGATTTTTTAAAAATTTTTATAGATAGTAGCATCAATAATATGATTGCAGTTATTTATTTATTTATTGTAATACACTTGTATTTATGTATAAATGTATTTTTTCTTTTCAGAAAATGAATACAGCAATGTTTTATGGAAAGGACAATAGGAGGAGTACAGAGTAAGCTCTTCCATGTGATGTGAGTAAGGATGAGTTAGCCATTATTGAAGGTTAAATAATAGGGATCTACTTATTTTTGGTTAGAAGTAGTTGCAAGTTCCATATAAATCTATCAATTTAAAAAAAAATGTGCATTAAAATTGAAAAGAAAAGAAAAACTTGACCATTTTCCATAATGGTACAGTGTTGCTGCCATACAGCAACATTTCCCCCACTAAAATGAGTCAATATACATGAAACTGTAGCTTACTTGGAAGTATTTTAACATTAAAAAGACAGGTGAAATGGCCTGGGTTGCTGCCCTTTCGATGGCTGCTTTAACCATCTCATGCTCTAGGTGGCAGAAGTGATCCACTGTCTTTTTTAAGATCAGAAGAAGCATTTTAATGCCACTTTCCGTAAATTATAATTTTTTTTTCACATGCCATACAAGCAACCTATTTTCCATGCACTTGTGTACACAATTGCTAATTCAATTTATTAGCAGTCAATTGTTGTCTCCACAACACAGACCTTTTAAATGAAAAGCTTTGACTGTGAGAGCTAACACTACAAACAATCCACACAATCCACACAGCACACATTTGCATTCACGCAGCTCTAACGTCAATAGGCAAGTCAATAGAAATCTACATTACGATTAGCCTTGCTAACCCACATGCCTCCCGGCCTGTGAATGATGCTGGAAGAGTCATACAGACTGTGTTTACAGAGTAATGAATACACTGTATTAGTAAACCACTGAAGCGAAGTTCACCTGCAGCTTCTTGAACTTTTTAAACTCCCAAAATGAAAATCTTATCACTCTGCCAGCCTTACAGTTTTATTTACTCAGCTTTGTGGTATTCCTTTCTGGCAAGTCAGTTTTGACCTTTGTGAGAGAACAAAAAAAAGATAATTTTTTGTTTGTTTGTTTTTCGAAAGCTTGTGCAATTACCCATTCTCACTGTTTCCTTATTGTGAGGGCCATAGATACCAAACGATGTGAGGAAAGATGTCCTTGTTTAATGCCTGATAAAAAAGAATTTAAATGATTCTATTAAACAAACAACAAACATTGCTGTAGGGACACAGATAGCACCACATTGGCCACATTCGTTTTTCACATGAAGAATGGAAGCGTATTCGGCTAAGCTAATTAGCTCAGATAATAACACAATTTGTTTTGTCGGTATGACGAGCACATTTGTTCCTTTTGTTAGCTAGTAATTTTGTTTTCAGTCTAGGGACTTATACCCAAGCGTAAGATCAATGGTATTTTTTGTTTGTTTGTTTGTTTAAAGCTAAATGAGCTAAATGTCTGTTTTTAAGTGTTCTAACATTTTGACACTTTCCAACTGTCAAATTATGTGTGCTTAATTTTGAAAATAGAAACCAAAACACAAATACCGCAGTAAACTCTTGGCCTGTATAGCTCATTGATATTTTGTCTGTGAATCGCCTAAGGCATAGTTGAGGGAAAACACTTTAAAGACCTCATAAAGTAGCTTTCTGAATTCTATATGTTACAGTTTTTTCCTCTTGAGAAACACCTACTAAAACACAACTGTCATCAAGTATTACATGGGCTATTTTAAAGTCAGTTATAAACTATATAATAATACACAGTATTGCAAGCTCTATACAGCTGCACGTGGTCAAGCACTGCAGTATTTATAACATGGTCTTGTGATTCTCATCTATCCTTGTTTTTTTTCCTTTAATACCTGAGTTGTCTCTGGTCTCTTTCCCCTGCGGTCAAACCTACAGGCCAATCAAACCCAAGGCCTCTCGCTCGCCAAAGCCTTGAAATACCGTTTCTATGGCAACATCTGCCTCTTTGGTAAATGGAGGACTGCGCCTAATTTTTCTTGCAATTAAGAGTTGAACTGATGTACACAAAAGCCCTGCAGGCTTAGTATTGAGCTTGTATCTCAGAAGACTTGCGTTGTGCTTCACTGCCGTTGCTAGTCTACACCTCTGACACTGGATCAACACTAAAAGAAAAATCCACTTCATTTAGCCGTTCAGTACTGAAAAGTGATAGTAAATGTGGAAGAAAGCAAGGTACAATTTTAGCAAGTAAGCAGGATCATTTTGAATTTTCTTTGTATGTGATTAGAGCTTGTCAGTCATCAGAGTACGTCCCATCACCGTCAGTCTGAATAAGTCAACCTGCTGATTGGACTTTGTGCCCAGAATTACCACTGTTCATTTATTGCAGAATGAATTACATTAAAATGCATTACAATAGAAAATATATGATCATAATTAACATATTGTCAAAATATATCTGTTTTTGTAGTTTTAATTAATCAAATAAATGCAGCGTCTGTGAGCACAAAAGTTTAGAGACCAAAAAAATCTTACAGATGGTAGTGAGTATATGATGTATGTATGTGTATAGGTACAGTACAAATTACAATTCTGCCATCTTTTACTCAACCCAGATGTTACATCTGAATAGTGACATAAAGTTATAAGTTAACAATAAAGTCCACTTTTATGGTGCTTTTGTGTCCGTTTTGAAGCATTAAAAGGCTTTTATTTTCTTTCAGAAGAAAAAAGTCATAGGGGTTTGACTGACACGATGACAGTAAATAATAATTTAAATATTTGAACCAGAGCCATGCACATGCATCTCAAGACATTTCAAGTTTTTCTTTTTTCTCCCAACTCAGATATCACACAATCTGACCTCGGGTTACTGATAAATTGATGATTCTATAAAAGCTAATGTGAGGCACTCTTCTGGTCCAGTCTGACTTGATTAATATTCACTCTTGTGAATGAGGTGCCCTCTCATAGCCTGCCAGCTATAAGAAGGGAAGCCAAACCGGTTAACAGGATCAGTCTAGAGTCCATGACACACCAATAACCAGTCAAAGAGCAAGAGCGAGATTTCCATACTACATTCAGAATATGTATTCTGTAGCAGTATTTTCTTCATTTAATTCAAGAGCGTTTTTATTTATTTACTCATTAAATATTTAGGTTGTGGCTATACATTAAGTTGTTTTGGGCTGTTTTAAACTAAAAATGGAAAACTTTTAATGTGTTTTGGCCATTCATTTACATGACAACTGCCTTTTGGGGGCTTGAAAACGCAAACCTTTGAAAACGGGGTTCAGAGTGCACGGTTTTGAAAACTATACCACTATAATCTCTGTGTAAACTACAAAAATGCACATTTGTAAAAACATTGATGATCACACGCATATGTATTAGGCAACACAGGCTCATTGGAAATACGTGACTCTGCCTACATTTTTGCAAACCCTGAAATATGTACCTCCAGGTACGTTTCCCTGCACTTTTCGGGTGAAATGTCCACTAGAGGCGCCAAGTGGTATCAGTTTTTCTCATCCCCTTCCCTAAACCTAACCATTTGTGTATTATAAAAAAAACAGGATATAACAGGCAGATACGACTGCAGGCACAATTTATTTAAAAAGTACAAATATTCCAAGTGTTTCGAGGCCAAACGATTGATTTTTGTGAAGAAAATCCCTAAAAGCGATCAGTGTTGAGTCCACCCACCGAAGATCATATTTGAAAATTGCCGCCGTTACATCAGCTTTGACACCATTGGCTGTCGTATGTCTCGTGACCAATTGCGTCATTACGTCAGCTTTGATTGTAAAATGCCATGCTCTTGTGTGTCTCGTGACCGACCGCGTCATGCTCAAGAGTTAAGAGTATTATTTGAATAAAATATGAACAAGTGGAGGGTGTTCACACGAGGCGGCGGATTGGATCATCATTTCAGCGATTAAAACATTAAGATCAACTCTGTTCTTCACATGAAGATATGACTTCAGAAGACTTGGAATGCAACATTCCACGAGTTAATACTTTTACGTTTTGGTCAGTTTTTGCAATAAATACTTATCACTGTACTTTTATTTGTCTGTTATGTGTTTTATTGTTGAGCAGTGGGTAGGTTTAGGGTAGGATTGGGTTTAGTTGCTCCAAAATATAAAAGTAGCCTTTAAATATTCATGAAACCTTGTCTACATTTAAAAATTCAAAGAATAAAATGTATTTCAATAGGAATTAAAATTTGTGCTTACAACACGTTTTTCTTGAATTGTGCAGGAGTTACATATTTCAGGGTTTGCAAAAATGTAGGCATAGTCACATATTTCCAATGAGCCTGGGTTGGTATTCGGTGTTCAGCCTAGGAGCTTAGTGTTTCTTTAGTAACATTGCCATCTACTTGTCTGGCATGTGTCATTGTCATGAATCTGCACTGTATGTGATTTTAACGGTAAAAGACTGTAAAAATGATGTGGTTAAAAACAGTTAAAGGGTTCGTTCACCCAAAAATGAAAAAATTAGCCCATGATTTAC
Source organism: Gobiocypris rarus (assembly GCA_023029165.1). Lineage (NCBI taxonomy): Eukaryota > Metazoa > Chordata > Actinopteri > Cypriniformes > Gobionidae > Gobiocypris > Gobiocypris rarus. Next base: position 15,799,534 of record CM040931.1, on the reverse strand, counting down.
TCACCCTCAAGTCATCCTAGGTGTATATGACAATCTTCTTTCAGACGAATAAAAGCTGAGTTATATTCAAAAATATGGCTCTTCCAAGCTTTATAATGGCATTGACTGTTGCTCTGTTTTTGAAGTCCATAAAAGAGCATCCGTCCGTCAAATAATGTGCTCCACATGGCTCTGGGAGGTTAATAAATGGCTTTGGAAGTGAAATGATGCGTTTGTGTAAGCAAAATATGCTAATATCTTAAATCTGTAAAACCTAAAATGTTGCTACCAGATTTATTACGGTAAAGATCTGGCAACTGTGGTTGCCATTTTTTTACCGTACATTTTACAGTAATTTATTTTTTACAGTGTGTGTGAACGGGGATCGTTTTGACAATATCAAATGTAAAAAAAAAAAAAAATTTCAGTACATCATTTTTGTGTACATGTACCTAGGCTTGTCTTTTAACTTGAAAGCCATTTATCATGTAATCTTTGGTTAATAAAAATAAATAAATAAATACAATTAAAATCTACAGCTGTGCAGAGACGTTTGCAAAAGCTGAGAGTGCAGGTTGGATACCAGCCTAATGTTGGCTGCAACCCAAACACACAGTTACAATATCATCCAACCATTCTATTACAAATAGATCAGAAGCCGTGCAAGTCATTGTCAACATCTGCTCTTCCAGGAAAAAAATTAAATAAAAAACTATTCAAAATTCAAAAGATGTCTGTGTGCCATTAATATACATTTAACATTCAACATTAACATTCAAAAGTTTGGTGTCAGATTAGTAAGAGTTATATTAGTCTCTTTATGCTCACCGAAAATGCTCACTGTATTCAGAATACAGTAAATACAGTCATTTTGTGAAATTGTATTGCAATTTAAAATAACTTTTTTTATTTATTTATCTGAATATATATAAATATATATGTGTATGTATATATATATATATATATATATATATATATATATATATATATATATATATATATATATATATATATATATATATATATATATATATATAATAGTAAGTGTTAGTATTTATGGGTGTTGATGAAAAAAATATGCATCTTTAGCTGTTTCTTGAAAATGGCTAAAGGCTCAGCAGCAGGTTGAGTTATTTAGGTAGGTCATTCCTCCAGCTTGGAACAGTCAAGGTAAAGGTCCGTGAAAGTGATTTTGTGCCTCTTTGGGAATGCACCACAAGCTGCCGTTCACTTGCAGAACACAAGCTTCTAAAAGGCACATAGGTCTGATGTAGTGAAGCCAGTGGTTTTTCTGTAGGCAAAATTCAGTTTCATATTTAGTGCCTTGAATTTGATGCGAGCAGCAATTGGCAACCAGTGCAATTTTATGAGGAGGAGTGTGATGTGTGCTCTCATTAAAGACTAATCTTGCTGCAGCATTTTGGATCAGAGGTTTGACAGTGCATGCTGGAAGGCCTGCCAAGAGAGCATTACAATAGTCCAGTCTGGATAAAACAAGAGCTTGGACAAGGAGTTGTGTAGCATGCTCCTAAAGGGAAGGGCCTGATCCTCCTAATGTTGTATAAGGCAAATCTGCAGGACCGGGCAGTTCTAGCAATGTGGTCTGTAAAGTTTAACTGATCATCAATCACAACTCCAAGGTTTCTGAATGTCCTGGATTGAGTTATGGTTGACAAACCTAGCTGAATGGAGAATGTGTGATGAAGTGTTGGGTTGGCTGATACCACAAGCAGTTCTGTGTTCGCAAGGTTGAGTTGAAGGTGGTGGTCCAGCAAGAAATGTTTGTCAGGCAGGCTGAGATGCGAGTCAGATACCATCAGATCATCAGGCTGGAATAAAAGGTAGAGTTGTGTCATCAGTGTAGCAGTGATAGTAAAAACCATGTTTGACAGATCCATGTAGATGGAGAAGAGAAGTGGTCCAAACACTGAGCCCTGAGGTACCCCAGTAGCTAGATGTTGCGACTTAGACACCTCCCCCCTCCATGAAATCCTGAGAGGTAAGACTTGAGCCATTGGAGTGTTTCCTCTTCATCATGAGTGGTGACAGGAGGTTCTGGTGGTTAACGGTGTCAAAAGCAGCAGACAGATCCAGCAGCAGACATATCTGAGGATTTAGAAGCTCTTCTTGCCAGGCTCAGAGTTTCAATAACTGAGAGCAGGGCAGTCTCAATTGAGTGGCCGCTTTTGTTGTCCAAGAAGTTGTTCTGTGTGAGAAAGAGACTTGGTTGAACACAACTCATTCAAGTGTTTTAGCAATGAATGGAACAAGGGATACGGGTCTGTAATTTTCTGAAAGTGCTGGATTTAGAGTGGGTGTCTTAAGCATTGGGGCTATCCAAGCCTGCTTGAATGCTGTGGGAAAGGTACCAGTGTGAAGATAGGTGTTGATGATGCAAGTGTGGGTACAACTGTGGAATAAATGGCTTGTTATTGTACTATTCAATGCCAAAAAATATATACAGTGACCAGCTAGTCTAAAAATGACCACGAGCTGGTTTGATCTGCTGAAGATGATCTACCAGCTTGTACCAGCTACAGATCAGGGGTGCGTTTCCCAAAGCCAACTATGGTCACAAGTTTGGTCGTTACCAACAGAATTCAAAGGAACTTGCGACCATAGTGTGCTAATGATGCGCACTATGTTTGATCAACAGACGAACAGTTGAAAGTAGCAGAGATGGTTTACAGCTCCCAATTGTTGAATAAAAGCAATGGGGCTAGTTTTAGCCATCTGTGTTCAGAGTCTGACTCACTTTGTACTTTAAATGGATCATGAGTGACTTTTTGCCCAAACAGCAGCACTCATTTAGTTTGTCTCTCACACATAAGAGCATCTGTGCTTTCACTCCCATTCTGGCAAGTGGAAGAGTTGCACGTGTCACTAGCCATGGATAGTTGCTAGGCTACTGTGCTAGTGGAGGCCTGAGGCTGAGGGCAGAAGGGTGCAGTGCTTCTGTAGATGGGAGGGGCTGACCTCTAAACTCTGGCTGATCATGAGCTGTTTGCCTGCTTTACTGCATTATGGAAAAACAGGTTGCAGAATCATAATTTTTTTCTAGATTCTGAGTCGTTGTTCTCTGTGTGCTCTTTGTGACTTATTTTAATTTAATTTATTTCAGCTTTATTTTGATTAACATAAATGTTTTGTTCAAATGACAATAACCCTGGTTACAGTTTTTGGTAAATTCACTATTTCCTCATTCTGCTTAGGAATCAACAGGTAAAAAATAAAGAGAAAATCCAAATAATGCTTTATTTAGTGGGTGCATACCCCTTACTTCAAAGGTGGTGGAAATTGAATTCATTTGACATACTGAATAATTCATCTGCCTGTGTGTATCTGCCTGATTTTATGCTAACGGAAAAACCCAACGTCACTGAAAGGAATTTACATTGATGGCACTTTCATATAGGCTACCCACAACACTCAGTTTATGTGGCCCATGGGACTGGTGGCATCCAGACAGCCGCATTTGAGCTAAAATCTTATTTATCCAGCAAATGATTGATACTGGTACAGGCCAGGGAGACATGGGATTTGATCTCTAGGAATATGTCTCTTATGAAGGTGCTTTACTTTTGTAACATGTTATACATGCTTTAAATCACACTTTACATTGCATGTTATACATAATACATATAAATAAAAGTCATCACAATAGAAATAGTATCAAAAAAATCATAAAAATAACGGCATATTTAAACTACTGTTTAGCAGAGGTGGGGGACTCGAGTCACATGACTTGACTCTAGTCAGACTCGAGTCGCACATTTTAGGACTTGAGACCTGATTGACAAATATTACTAAAAGACTCGACATTGACTTGATATTCATGACTTCAGACTTTACTCGGACTTGAGTTAAATGACTCGAAATAACTTGTTTTTGTTGAATAAATATCTGTTTTTGAACGCACCGCAACAGAACCACATGACGCAGCAGGAAAGCAGAGAGAGCTAACGTAAGAGACAGTCGTGAATGAAGGCTACGCCAAGTTTCCATGGTAATCAGTCACTCACAGAGGTCAGCATTGCCCATGCTCGAACCCGCGCTCAGTGTTGCCAGATTCGGCGGGTTCCGGGCCGCGCTGTATCCATCATTTTCATACGAAGAGTTTGCGATGATGAGTTCAAAATTGCAACAACAACAACAAAAAAACTCTAGACTACGAAACCGTCAAGCACTGTAAGTTGAAATGTGGTATCTGACTTGTGTCGCACAATGATGGATAACTGCATATTTCTCTTGTTGAATAATTGACCAGTTTTGCTGAAGACGCTTAGTGTGAGCGCTTCGACAGCATAGCGTTTGTGTGTGTGTTATACGAAATATCCGCGGAAGTGTTACTAGTATCTCAGTTTTTATGCTTGTTGTTCTCAACTGTTGACATTGTACAAGCAACATGTGTCGGTTGGTCAGTGTTGTATTTGTGATTGGACGTCTGGGTTAAAGTCACCATTCTGTGTGTTCTGCATTGGAGCTGATTTTTTTTTTTTTTTTTTTTTACAAATTATGTAACTAAAAGTAATTTGTATAGTCTCCTAATGATTCGAATTATATACATAGAAATCCAAAATCCTGCCAACACTGCACAAATGTAAAATGTTTTAGTAAAACATGACTACTAAAGTGAGTATATATTACATTTTGTCTATTTTCTTTCTTCTTTTTTTCCAGCAAACTTTATTTGGAGTCAGAAAGACACAGATAGCTTACAATAATAGCATTTTAAGCCAATTAAGCAACAAATATAAAATTTTAAATAAAACCATCAATTAGACATAGTAGGTCAGAAAAAAAACTGGTATAACAATTGACATTCTGTCCCCCTCACGTTTGAAATGATGGCTACTCCCCTGTTTGGACATATTACTAATCCAAAGCACTCGGATATTATTGAAAAAACATAAAAAGCCTTTATTTAATCATGGGTTTAATATTTAGTATACAGGTGACAAGTACTGGACACGTACGCATTGCGGCTAATGAGCCTTCGTCAGGGTGTGAGCAGCAAACACAATGAGTTCTATTAAGTTTATTAGTCATATAACAATCACTTGGTAATGCTGTAGAGGACAAGCAGGAGAGAGAACGTTCAAATAATACAAACATATCTCACCTAATATATTGGCTACGTAATTTTAATTCTTATTTATTTTTTATTTTTAGACTTGTATTGTATTAACTACACCTTTTGAGTAGAAACGCATATTGCAATTTTTTGTTGCAAATAAAACTCCTATAGTCCATAACTACTGTAGTTTTAGCTTATTTTAATATAAAAATTCAGTTAAATCATCAAACATTTGTATGACTTGGCAGTGACTTGCTTGACCCAAGCTATGACTTGACCTGACTTGCTTGACATAAAGCAGTGACTTGACTTGGCAAAAACTTGCTTGTGACTTGCACATGTGTGACTTACTCCCACCTCTGCTGTTTAGTACTATTAATTTAATTAATACTTTTATTGAGCAAGGATGCATTAAAATGTTAAAAAGTACTTTTGAACTTTCTATTCATCAAAGAAAAAAATTGTATCATGGTTTCCACAAAAATATTAAGCTGTTTTGCATTGATTATCATGTAACATTTTCCACCCATAGTTAGTTACTATGAATTTTGGCCTGTTCCACACAAAAAGCTCTTATATGACTTCAAATTTTTATAAAATGGGGTACATTGTTCTTGTATGAAGCAGTCAGTTATTGCTAGTAAAGACTAGCATAGTCTTTTGAATGTAATCTTATGAGTTCCACAGACAAAAGGAAGTCACTGAGGTTTGAAACGACACAAGGGTGAGTAAATTATGACAGAATGTTTTTTGTGTGACACACGTAGACAAGATAGATTTTAGAATACCTAAGATGGTACATCTCTTGACCCTTTTTTCAAAACGATATTCAATTCCGTTTCCAGCAAAGCCAAAGTGCTAAGTCATATCTGGAGATGTAACAAAGGGAATTCCATGAACCCTAAACAGAGCTTCAGACATCAGACCAGAACAGAGAGTTCTAAAATATATATTTACTTACTTTGCACAGTGGGAGTATCACAAGTTGCAGTACCAAATATAATGCCCAGGGGGAGCTGTCATTCAAAGTGCAAAGTGATTAAATCATTCAAGCCAATGCTATGCTGCAACATGAGTTTGTGACATGCCTTATTTGACAGCTAGATCAGAGCAAAGCATTATGGATAAACAAATGTGTGACTGCGATTTTGCAGAGTAGAACATGTTCATCAACATTGATCTTGATCAACATTCCTAACAAATTGTATTTTAGTGATCAATAAGGAAAGGAAGATCAGAGTTGAGGGGTTCAGCAACATTCTTATTAACCTACTATAGTCTATATTTAATCTCTGATTTTGGGAGGAGTTTATGATAAGGTTTGGGAATATTTGATTATAGCAATGTTCTTCCAACATGAACAAAAAAGATAACCCAGTAAAACATTACTTTTATCTACTGTCACCTGTTTGCACAAGTGACTTCTGCATACAGCAACATGATTTCTTCCTCATTTCCCTGAGAAAATGGCATTATGCAATAGACCTGCAAAGACAAATGTATGCTCATGCACGGAGGTCTTAGATTGACTAAAAAACACTGTTTGCTGCAATTGTCCTTCCTCATACTCACCCCTATGGCCATTTAGAAAAACTCATCCTGCTATTGGATTGCAGCAGGCACGCAAGCCCCTCCACCTGAGAAAGATTCTCTGCAATTGCCATGGAAACTGTCTGAAAAGAAACCAGCAGTATTAATACCTGTTGCCATTTTCTCTCCCTCCTACATCTACATCCACATAACGGTAGAAACAGCAACAACAACAACAAACTCGCATTGGCAGGCAAAAGCTCCAGGCAGCTGTTGCATGCCAAACTGAGGTTACACATATTAGGATATGCATATGTGAGGGGGTGGGACTTGCTTTAACACGATAAGCAAAAGAACAGATCAGCTTCGATGCTGGTGGTACCAAGTCATGCTGGCAAATCCAATAAACTCTCTTAATAAGGAATAAGAGTACTATCTTGCTTGAAATTGGGAGCAGGCAAAATTATTCCCAAATGTTTTTATCATTAAGCAAATACATAATATATGCTTGTGGCATACAGCTACTTCCCGAGAAAATATAGTTCAGGATTTTGCTGCCTCATCTCCCTAATAATGTGAAGCATTCATCTCTTGCTAAAGACAGAACTAGCCCAACCCTACTCCAACATCAGCTTTTATTATATTATGTTGGAAATGCTCCTCAGTGGAATTGGTTATTACTTTACCTGGTTATTATTTACTCCATGGCGCTCTGGAATATTTAATTGTGATTTGTCAATCTCTGCATTCTGCAGTCAGATAATTCATAATGTTCTCTGTATCCATTGCAATGCTCTATATCAAAACACTGAAACATGCACTAACTTTCATGTTTCTCATATACCATACGGAGCCCCTAAAGCAGGGGTGTCCAATCCTGCTCCTGGAGGGCAAAAGTCCTGTAGAGTTTTGCTCCAACACACTTGCCTAGAAGTTTCTAGTGAATCTGAAGACCTTTATTAGCTGTTTCAGGTGTGGTTAAATAAGGTTGGTGCTAAATTATGCAGGACAGTGGCCTTCTAGCCCACACCCTCTCTGGAGCTCTTTACTGTGGGCATGATGGGTGGAGCTGTATCCCCTAACCACACCCTAACCCCACTCATGACCCTATCTCTCCACCCATTAAACAGGTTAAGCTCCACCCTTGAGTACCAGATGCTCTGCAGCGAGCACTACTTGCTTCCAGGAGCAGATTTGGACACCCCTGCCCTAAAGGAACATGGTGAATGAAAAAAAAATATGAGATGGGAGAAAAGAATATTTGTCTTTTGTGTTCTTTCGCAAATGGTTTGCATTCTCTTTATAAATTTGCGCTCACTCACAAAATGTTTGCTTTCCCCTGAGAAATGTTCTTTTCGCTCGCGAAATGAAAAATAAATATGGAGCTACATTCAAAAATGAATAAACGGTTAAATGCAGTCAACTTTCAGTGTAGCATTTCCTTTAAACAACTTTCCTTCAACATTCAACACCCGCCCAACCCCAATATTCATTTTATTTATTTCATTATTTATCTCCTTGCACATTTCATTATTTATATAGGCCTTTTTATTTATGCAGTAATATGTGAATTTATGTATTTATTTACACATTTATTTATTTATTTATTTATTTATTTATTTATTTATTTATTTATTTATGTCAGATTTATTGGCATATTTATTTATTGCTTTTGCTGGTTTCGTTCTCCATAGTAGTCTGCTATACAGTTATACAAATCTCATTGATTTGCATTGCAAGCAATCAGAATTTCATCTTACTTTTTGGTCATGTAAATATCAACAACTGCACCACAATCTGAATAAAACTGAGATTTTTTAAAAGTATAAGCGCCATATTCTCCTATAGCATACTGCTGTATGAGCCACAAAAGCCTGGTGTATCAAATATGATACTCAAAAAAAGAAAAATGGATGCAGACTTTTTAGATTTTGTCTACAGGACGATGTTGTTCGATGACAAGCTGTTTATTTGTCCTGTTTTTTTCTCAGTGTATGGAATTTGTGCACTTTAATTCTGGGTAAAGAATGGTAAAACAATTTTATAAATTGTTATTGTTCAATGTCTGTTGAACAATTTACAGGCATTTTCTTTTTCCAGAGAACTCGCCTAAGACAATTAGTATTTCAAAGGTTTAATGTGCTCATAGGAATTTTAACCCACATTATCTCTTGTATAGCCTTCATTCAGTTTTCAAAATGCTAATATAATTATTAAAATCAGCTAGTGGTTTGGAGCAATTTCAGAGCTCAGTGTACACAAGTCTTTTGGCTTGGCTTGATATTACAAAAGAGTGTTTTGGGCACAGGTACAAATGTCTGTACAGGTCAGTGATGAAAGGTCGGATTGATGATGTCTATAAATTATGTCTAATCATCAAGGTTAAATTGACTAAAATTCCCACAGCGTAATAGAGTAAATATACACTATTAAATAAATGGCATAATTCTTCTTTAGATACTCCATTTGTTGTTCATAGGAACCATCTCATAATGTCATGAGGGTCCACATATCTGTTTGTTGTGATCCAAGGTTTCTGTTCTCTGCAGCACTTTCATTTTCTAGGAAATGTGAGATAGCAGTTTAAATTATATGAACAAACTGCAGATGGTTTCATGAGAATACAAATTGACCTCTCCACGTCTATCATGTTTATAAAAAAAAGAAAAATAATAATAGATACTTGATTCACTCAATGATTTGAATATTTTAGGTCACTCACCTTCCTTGCAAATCATCAGCAGTATCATTCTTGTGTACAGAAGCAGAATTGTTGATGCGTTTCTTCTCTAAAGAAATTGGGGTCTTATTTGTCAAGACAGAACATGTCAGATTCTCTTGACAGTGTTTAATCGTGTCTGACTATATCAAATATTAAAAAAATCTCATTATTTGTATAAAACTTTTTTAACCATAATTAGTTGGCGCTTAGGGCAACCATAGTTCAGATCTGGCTGGTGTCATTATCTGTTAAAAAAAAGGCTTTAAACTCCAGATGTTATCTTCACAGTGCTCTTTTTCTATTCTCTCAATTTCCTAATAGCCCATCTGTTGAGTTATGCTTTAAAAAAGCGATGCATTCTGGAACTGGAAACCTAAAAGAATATAGTGACGACATTTATCCCAATCCTTATTTAAAACTGAGTTCAGGTAAATTCATAAATATTTGATAATAATTAAATGTAAACATTTTATTTCATTTTTAAAAAGAATAAAAAATATCACCCCTCAGATTTTGTAGTGCAGTTTTTTCATGCCTAGTTTTTCTGTTTTCATTTTATCCTGAAAAATTGATTACTGTGCCAGTTTGTGTGGAATGCCATCTATCAAATGGAGGCTTGATCAGGTATATGGATCGATTCAATTCACTTTCATGCCCTTGTTTCAGTGACCTACATGATCAAGAGCTTTGTAGTGTAGCAAACTCCAAAAAGCTGTGGGCAGCTGTAGCTTCAGACACTTTATCATATCAACTGAATTACACAGCAAAATTACTGGGCATCCAAAAATAAAAAAGTGGATGCATCCAATAGTGTACTGTGTTTTGTAAATATATACTGTTTGCCTACTGTAAAAAAAAAGAATATACATATGATCTAATGATCTAACATATATGATCTAATATGATTTCTCAATGCTAACTGGTCTCTTTGTTTTGTCTAAGATCAAGGTAAATTAAAGGTAAACTAATTTTGTCTTCCGGGAAACATGTATCTTCTGTTGCTTCCGAAGGGCAGTACTAAATGAGAAAAAAAACTATATTTAAAGGGTTACTTCAGCGATTAGCATTAAGCTTTGTATCAGTAGAAACCCAGGAGTATATTCAAATTATCATACTTTCCCCCCTCATATGACCCTGAGATGAGAGAATTATGTATTTTATTTCTGGAAAAATTCCTCGGATGACGCAAATATCGTCATTTTGCATCATCGGAGGAGTTTTTGGCCAGAGGCTGAAGACTACAGCCAGCAGAGGGTGCTATTTCCACATGTTTTCGACATCACACTCACAGCACTCGGCTCCCGGAGCTGCGGAGATTTATGTAAACGGAGCGGTGGAGAGCAAAGTGAGTGTTTTAACTTTTAAAATGAACTTCCTATGACAGTTAAGCTTCCAAAGACATGATCTGAACACGCGCCAGACTGATCACGCGCTGTGAATGCAGCCGCGAATCCCGCGATTACCTCCGCTCATGTGATAAATGTAATCCGATCCTGCTGCGTTTGTGCCTTGACGCTCAATCGGTTCACTCGCATTATATCGAACAGACACGTTCAGTTTTTAATTGTAGTGTCTCTAACTGAACTGATTTTCTGAAAATGAACGCGGTGGGCAAGTGATACATTAATCCAGTAGCCGACTAGCCGCGCCTAGAGTAGGGCAGTGAAGCAGTGCGTTCTGGGAATTGTCGTCTTTCATCCCCATGAGACCAAAATATATTTTCTGTGTTTTCTCAGTCTAGAAGGCACCAAATTCAAAAATAATTTCACATTTTTACTACATTAATGACCCAGTTTAAATACAGATTCATCCTTCCAGCACTGAAGTACCCCTTTAAACAAAATAAGAAAAATGTGGACATCCTGTTCAAAAGCCCTCCCGGCTCCTAAAGCATCGTGTTTCCTTCTGGAGGATCAGTGAATGTTTGAACCTTTTTTAATAGTTGTGATTGAGTCCCTCAATTGTCCTCAGTGTTAAAAAATGTATCCCAAAACCATACAGTCACTGCTGGAAAGGGTTCAAATATGCAAAAGATGCTGGAAAATTGAAGAATTTGCAGGACCTGGAGGATTTTTCTGAAGAACACTGGGCAGTTTAACTGCTCAGGACAAACAAGGGACTCAAGAACAACCATCAAAAAACACAAACACAGCCGTGGATCATCCAGGGAACGACACACAGTATTAAGAATCAATGGTTCATAAACTTTTGAATGGGCAATTTTTAATAAATTCAGCTATTTTTTGTCTTGTAGACTATATGTAAAAAATATAAATATTTAAAATGTCTTATTCAGGACTGCACTAAATAAAAAATAACATGCATTTTGTATGATATCTCTTATTTTGTCACAGATTCTGCAAGTGGTTGACATACTTTTTCTTGCAAATGTATATATAGCTACTCGTCTTACTGAAGCTTTGAAGCAAGAACATCTGATAATGATAATGATTTGTCACTCGAAGTGGGATCCATATGTAGGCTTTAATAACAACGTAGTAGTACAGGCAATGGTCAGGCACCGCCAAACGGAGAGTAAGCAATCGTGGTCAGTGGGCAGGCAAAAGGTCTAGGCAGGCAGATAATCACAGGCAGGGACGTCGTTAGGCCTATTTTAGGGGGGCTGAAGCTACCCCAAAATGTTCCTAAGCCCCCCTAAATGATAATAAGAACAACATAATTCGATTTATGACAGTGAAATTGAAATTGAAATGGGAGAAAAAACAGAGACTGGGATTGAGCCTCTTGGCCGTTTTTAGGTACTCCAGGTTCTTGTGATAAGTCAGAACAGTGAAAGGGTGAGTGGCCCCCTCTAACCAATGCCGCCACTCCTCGAAAGCTGCCTTCATGGCTAAGAGTTCCTTCTCTCCAGCTGCATTTTACTTCTTAGAGTAGAAAGCACACGGGTATAATTTGGGAGGTTTACCTTGTCTCTGAGAGAGGATAGTGCCCAGACCAGAATTGGATGCGTCTTCTTCAACGACGAAGGGGAGATCGGGATTGGAATGGCGCAGGATAGGAGCTGAGATAAACCGTTGCTTAAGCTGTTCAAAGTGGCAGTGTCGGACCATTTGAGGCGATTGGCACCCTTCTTGACCATGGAAGTTAGAGGATTGGCCACAGAACTGAAATTCCTAATGAAGCATCTGTAAAAGTTAGTGAACCCCAGGAAGCGTTGAAGATTCTTCAGGGAGGCGGTGGGCTGTGGCCAGCCAAGAACTGCTCTGACTTTACTCTCATCCATGTGGACCCCTTCTGGACTAATGACGTACCCCTGGAACGTGGTAGACGTATGATGGAACTCACAATTCTCCATCTTGGCATACAGCCAATGCTGAATGAGTCACTGAAGTACAGCCCTGATGTGCTGGATGTGTTCCTCGTAGGTGTCTGAATAGACCAAAATATTGTCAATGTGTACAATAACAGTCCGATTAAGCATGTCTCTAAATACATCATTAATGAAAGATTGGAAGACGGAGGGACTGTTGACCAGGCCGAAGGGCATGACGAGGTATTCATAGTGCCCTGTGATTGTAGAGAAGGCAGTCTTCCACTCATCCCCCTCTTGTATGCAAATGAGGTTGTATGCACAGCGTAGATCTAGTCTAGTGTAGTACTTGGCCGTTCAGAGTTGTTCCAGAGCTGCAGGGACCAATGGTAGAGGGTATCAGAACTTGACCATTATTTCGTTCAGACCTCGATAATCAATGCATGGCCGAAGGCCACCATCTTTCTTCTGGACGAAAAAGAATCCGGCAGACGCAGGAGATATTGAGTCCTTTTAAAGATATTGTTAAAGTCCTTGGCTAATTCCTCCTCTATGTACTTGGTCATGGCCTCTGATTCGGACTGAGAGAGAGGAAATATGCGACCCTTGGGAGGGGTGGAGCCAGGGAGCAGATCGAAGGTGCAATCGCAGGTCCTGTTCGGAGGCAGTTGGGATGCTTTGGCCTTACCGAAGGCTACAGACAGGTCGGCATATTCGATCGGGAGGTTGGGGACAGGAGTGCTCTCCTCCTTGGCAGCAATGAACCAGACCAGCAGGGGTGAGATCTGAGAGAGACATTCGAGGTGACAGGATCTGTCCAACTGGGCGATCTGACCATCTCTCCAGGAGACGTGAGGATTATGTCGGCGGAGCCAGGGTAAACCGTGAAAGACAGGGGTGTGTGGCATAGTCAGGATGTCAAATTGTATTGTTTCTGAATGGAGTATACCAGTGTGCATCAACAGTTCTTGGGTGATGAATGACACCTGACCAGAGCCCAGTGGACGTCCATCTATCGCCTCCACTTTCAGGCAAGAAGAGCAACGGGTGAGAGCAATGTAGTTACAATGAGCAAATTTCTTGAACATAAAATTTCCAGCTGCCCCTGAGTCCAGTAGAGCAGTAGTGGAGATCTTATGACCATTAACAGTACTGGTGATGGTACAGTAACGCACAGGTCAGGGTTTAGAGCATCTATGGCAACACTCACCGACTTTGGGGACTCGGGGTCTGGCCTTGAAGGGCAGGAGACTCGTAGGTGGCCAGGTTGTCCACAGTACAAACATAGGCGCTGAGCCAAACGCCGATCTCTCTCTGCAGCAGATAAACGGTAGGTTTTAATTTGCATCAGCTCTGTCGCATCTGGCGTGGTGGGTACTGGTTACTAAGGTTCTGGAGGGCTTTCACTAGCTCTTCTGTGAGCGACGTCAGGTGGTTATGCTGATGCTGGTGTGCTGTGTGTTGATTAGCCTGGGCAGACAGTGCTGACTTCAGATGCGAAACGGTCGCTGGATTGTGGGGTGGCAAAGTTTTCTGTAATGATTCGTCACTCGAAGTGGGATCCATATGCAAGCTTTAATAACAATGGTCTAGGCAGGCAGATAACAATCACAGGTCCAAAACAGAGTAGAGAGTCACAAAAGGGCAGGAGTAGTACACAACAGAGTCACAACAGGCGGGTCACAATAGGCAGGCAAAAACAATAAATTGACAGAAAAACGAGTATTGACAGAAAGTCAATACTCGGGCAATGGAGCCTTCTGGTGGTCAGAGGAGGGAACCGCGGAGTTCGTCTCTGTGACAGTAACGGTGTTGTTATTATTAACTAAATCTAAAACAAAATTGTTTTTATTAATTGAAATGAAGCTGAGATAAAATATTACATCAATTGAAACAGAACAGATATGTAAATTAATTAACAGCCAAGGAAAATAATGACTAGAAATAATGACATAACTATTATATCGTAAACTTCTATTGTTTTACATTTTTAAAATCCTAAACTTTGTTCAATAAAAGTCTGACTGGGACTTTTGAACCTGAATGTATATGAGTCTAACCAAGACTAAAAAGATAGATGGTGGTTGGGTCCCATCAGCAAGAGCCAAGAAAGTGTCTCAATACCCTAAATCCCCCCACATCACCCCTTCCAAACCAAGCACCTTCACGTCTGTCTGCATTAAAGAGATGTGGTAGAAAGGGACTACCGTAAATCCTCTAATATTGGCCTGTATTCCATTAGCGGCCGGGTCTCCAACATTGGCCGGTCTCGCTGTCACCGAAGGTAAATAAAGGCCGGTCTCTAATACCGGCCGGGGCTATTATTAGAACCAACGTTTTTCTGGGCAGGCCTCAACATTATGCTTGTGATACCGGTAGATGTTTGCTATGGTAGCCTGGTCATGTCAATCACCTCACTCTTGACTCGCACGTGAGACTTCAGACTGCAGCCCGCCTGCGCGAGGATGAGAACAGACACGCAGCGGAACATGAGGAGGACGAAGAGGAGCTGTAGTACAATAATTAACTTGTTGTAGAGGCTGGCGCGAGTGATGAGGAGTTTACAGGGAGAGATGAAGAGGAGGAGGAGGATTAAACAGAATTAGAGGATTGTTTTTTTTTTTTTACTTCAAACCAAACGAGACAGGAACGGTTAAACTTTGGAGCAGTAAGGTGTCTGTTGCCTTTTGTTATGAATCAATAACCTAATTATCTCTTAAGTGTTTACAATGCACTTCCAGTAGCCTATGTTTGCTATGTTTTTGTTACCATATTTCTACACTGGAATTTAGCCTGAATTACCGGTATTTGTTGTTAATGTTCTGTATGCATACCATAATGTTATGGTAACTGTATGTTTTCAATAAATGAACCTAGTATTTTATAGGTTGAAATAGACGCAAAATCTCATTTTTATTCATTCTACTGGTAGTTTGATTTGCTCAAATAGAAATTGAGGCCTGCCTCTAATTCTGGCCTCCTTCCAATAAAGGCCTGGACATGATGCGCTTGAGTAAAATAAAGGCCCGGGCCTATATTAGAGGATTTACGGTATTTGAAGTTGATACATGTTGCTCTTGTAGGAATGCCACCCCTTTTGCAATTTAGTATAGAAAAAAAGAAATAGAGAGGAATAGCAGAACAAAAAGCAGAATACATTTCCATTTAATCTGTCTATAGAGTCATCTCTCCAGGGGAGCCTTTGATCTGAGATGCAAAGCTTTATTTTACTGTCAGTAGGTACTGTGTAATGCTGTCTGGGTAGTATAGAGTGGGATTCAGACAGGAGACACACATGCTGGGCTCCCATGTTTTATGGGGGAGGGAGGAAACATAATTTAATATGATTTATATGCTGTTTTCTTCATGGGGACCATAAATGTCCCTACATGATTGAACATTCCTTGAGGGGACATCCTTGTGTTTGTCCTCACAACATAGGGAATACCTGAACCGCACACACAGACCAAAGTTCACACAGATGTTGGAAACTAAAACTTTCTTTAAATACTTAATGAAATTCCAATTGATACAGTTCTGTGACTTTATTTTAGAATAATGTAGGCTCAGAATCCATTTTTGTGTATATCCAATTGAAATCCGATCATATTTAGCAAGTATGATTGGTAAAGCATCACATGAAATCCAAGCTAGATTCATAAATGTTTTGAAATCCTGTTCAAATCTAATTTCTAGAAAATCCGTTTCAGTCTGACTGCTCTGATCAGATTTTGTCTAGTTTTTTTACTTGTCACTTTCTCACGGCACATAAAACGTAAATATGTAGTTGTTGCAGAAACATGGTTCTGTTGTTGTCGATGTGCAGGTCACACAGAAAATTATAATATAATGGAGACATCTCCACAGGCCAGTGATAAGGTATATTCACTTCTTTCACTGTATGGCAGAGATGGCAGAACAAAATAAAGTTGTGCGTGCCAGCCTCCTATGTTTCTGCCACTGCTTCATTAGTGCCACAGTGCTTGTCATATGGCATGACAACATTGCAAACCCATCCATGTGGTTTTTGACGTAGCAAACACAAATCGGATCTGAACAGTTGTGATACACAGTGACAGTAATTTAGATCACATTCCAATTGGATACACAAATAATCATTACCATTAAGAGATTAATTACCGTTAAGAGATCATGTGTGAACAGGACCTTTTAAAAAAGTACTGGTAAATCAGCAAATCAAAAAGCAATGTTCCGGTATGAGAAGATGTGACATTAGCAGTAATTATTATGCTATTGCTGCATCCGAAATAGCATACTGTATACTACGTTTAATTTGAAACTTACTTTACAACCATTAAAAATGTAGGCCTTTGTGTGTATTATGAATGAAATTCGGACATACTACATTCGTCATATTGTCATTATCATGTGACCTACGGAGTCAGTTGCGTTGTTTCAACGCCTTTCACTAATCTTTTGGCCTCATGTGAAAGTAAAGTTTCCAGCGAATGCGCAATTCAGATTCTCAGAAGTTGTAGGTCACCCAGGTACTTTTCACCAACTGTTTTTTTAAATACTATGTATTCAAAAAATACTATTCTGTTGGTGTACTGTTTTCTATATTATATAGAAAATATTAGATTTCAGACGCAGCTTATGAACAAATGCTGCCTTCATGTTCAGTCTGAAATGTTCTAGTTCCCAGTTGTGATTACAAGCTTGTAGTATTCAAGTGCTTTGTTGTCGGGAAGAACAGGAATCATGGAGGACACCAGGTTTATTCTTGCCTATTTATTAGGAAAATCTTATTAAAGCCAAAATGATATTCAAATTGACAATATAAACATTCACCACACAAGATAGTCAGCTTTCTGACAATTCTGGAGTTTTTGTCAAATACAGGCTATTTTCGCTGTGTATAAAACTTACATACAGATGATTATTCACTATGCACTTCTTTAATGACAAGACAAGGTTATGTAGCTGTTGTGGAGAAAACTAGTAAAGAATACCAGTTACAGGAGCCATCGTTCTCTCTTTCGCCATGTGGCATTAAAGTTTATGGCCCTCCCAACTCAGGAACTTGGTTATCAAGAATATCCCCCAGCTTCCTAGTGGTTAATATGACTTGAGAGGATGTTCATTTCCAATTTTTAACTAAGAAATTGATCATTCTGATAGCTCATGTAGACAGCAAAAGAACAGGATTACTGGTATGAGCACATATGAGGTTAACGCGCTGGTGTAAGAAGTGTTCTTTAGGCAAATCATAAAGCTCTGTCAAAGAAGACGATGTTTACAGTAAGCTCTGCTGCTTTTAAATGTTTTTTAAATGTTAACATGCATTAGACATACATCTGACCGTTGCTGCTTCTTTTTCCATTTTTCAGCACTGTGGCTCTGCAGTTATTGTGTACTATAGTAACTGAAATACCATAGTAACTATTATGTGTCTTGTGTTTTTAAGAGCAAAACCGCATTCTGTGTGTTCATTTAATGATTGACATCACAGAGTTTACTGGTACTGATGTGTGGATGGTATCTAGGCTGAATGCAGTTGCTTGTGTAAACAGGACATTTGTGTATTTACTGGAAAAGTTGTTATGGTAATTTTACAGTAATTTACCAGGATTACTGTGTGAAAGGGACTTATGAGTCTTATCTTCTTACAATAACAGGCAATACCGGCAAGAGTCAAAAAAACTGGTTAAGTGAAACAGAGAGGGAAGAATGCAAACAGAAGAGAGAATGGGTGTTGTATACTCTAATGTTACAGAATAGTTGTTATAAAATATATACAGTGCATCTGTAAAGTATTCACAGCATTTCACTTTTTTTACATTTTGTTATGTTACAGCCTTATTCCAAAATGGATTAAATTGATTATTTTCCTCAAAATTCTATAAACAATACCCCATAATGACAACGTGAAAGAAGTCTGTTTGAAAACTTAGCAAATTAAAAAAAACAGCCTTTGCCATGACACTCAAAATTGAGCTCAGATGCTTTGTTTCCACTGATCATCCTTTTCTACAACTTGATTGGAGTCCACCTGTGGTAAATTCAGTTGATTGGACGTGATTTGGAAAGGCACACACCTGTCTATATAAGGTCCCACGGTTAACAGTGAATGTCAGAGCACACAATGGTTATGGGACAAATCTGTGAATGTCCTTGAGTGGCCTAGCCAGAGCCCAGACTTGAACTCGATTGAACATCCTTGGAGAGATCTGAAAATGGCTGTGAACTGACACTCTCCATTAGTTTTTTATTTTTAATAAAATTGCAAAGATTTCAAACAAAGTTCTTTCACGTTGTCATTATGGGGGTAATAATGAATTGAATCCATAAAATAATGAATTTAATACATTTTGGAATAATAACATAACATGTAACAAAAACTAACTACAGCGCCCATAATGCAGTGCAACAAGTAGGAGGAGTCAGTAACCAGAAGAAAATGGAAGTCCAGACAGGAGTATGTGAATACTGTAATCAAAAAGAAATTGTAGAACATGTTATAATGAAGTGTCCAAAGTACAGAAATGAAAGAAGAATATTGTTTTTTAATTTAATTTTTAAATTAAGATGAAGCTTGATTTGGTAAATATATTGCAAAAGAGTTCGAATGACGACTGTATTGATTTTTTAATGCTATATTTAAAAATGACTCATTTAGATAAAAGGAAATAGGTAGTATGTTGATCTTGATCCACACTCCTAATCAGCAGGTGGCGGTAATGCACCTTGAAGTTGTATGCCAACCGCCATAAAAATCAAAAGAAGAAGAAGAAGAAGAAGAAAATGGAAGTCAAATCCATTTAGACACATGTGAAGAGAGAGGTGTTTTCTTTTATTTGTTTGTTACCTCCGAGAGCAAAAGTGCAAAAATAGATGAGCTTGAAGATTTCGTGTTACGCACTTTGTTAGCTGCAAGAGTGCTTCAACTACTACAGTTCCAGCAAGCTGCTCCCACGAGGGTTTTCGGTCGACGAAAGCTGTATCAACAACCATAAGCGCTGTGAAGAATGGACGTTGACAAAAATGACAAAACTGAAGTTTACAACGTCATATGAGTGATGCTGGTTGCACAGTGAATGAGTGTTCGGATGTTTGTTTCACCATTCATTTACAGCTGTGTTTGAACTGCGGGGGGTTGGAACAACGTGACAGTGGGGGAGTTTTGTCTTGTCCTGGACAGACTGCAAATCCTCTGATGCACGTTGGACTTCACGTAGGCCTTGAACAGTTATCCTTGCTACACAACGAGGCCTTAAAGGGGTACTTCAGCGCTGGGAAGATGAATCTGTATTTAAACTGGGTCATTAATGTAGTAGAAATGTGAAATTATTTTTGAATGTGGTGCCTTCTAGACTGAGAAAACACAGAAAATGTATTTTTGTCTCATGGGGATGAAAAACAACAATTCCCAGAACGCACTGCTTCACTGCTCTACTCTAGGCACGGCTAGTCGGCTACTGGATTACTGTATCACTTGCCCACCGCGTTCATTTTCAGAAAATCAGTTCAGTTAGAGACACTACAATTAAAAACTGAACATGTCTGTTCGATATAATGCGAGTGAACCGATTGAGCGTCAAGGCACAAACGCAGCCGGAACGGATTACATTCATCACATGAGCTGAGGTAATCGCGGGATTCGCGGCTGCATTCACAGCGCGTGATCAGTCTGGCGCGTGTTCAGATCATGTCTTTGGAAGCTTAACTGTCATAGGAAGTTCATTTTAAAAGTTAAAACACTCACTTTGCTCTCCACCGCTCCGTTTACATGAATCTCCGCAGCTCCGGGAGCCGAGTGCTGTGAGTGTGATGTTGAAAACATGTGGAAATGTTGCCCTCTGCTGGCTGTAGTCTTCAGCCTCTGGCCAAAAACTCCTCCGATGATGCAAAATATTTCCAGAAATAAAACACATAATTCTCTCGTCTCAGGCTCATATGAGGGGGGAAATGAGAATTTGAATATACTCCTGGGTTTCTACTGATACAAAGCTTAATGCTAATCGCTGAAGTAACCCTTTAAATAACCACCGGTTCCCTGAAAAGATGAGCTTAGCGGACATTTAACCCATACTACACACCTACAATTTTTATTTTGTACTTTCTGCTTAAGAACACTCTGCTTAAGAACACGAGCATTCAAATGCATTATCTGAACTGTGAAAGAGTCATGAGTTGAATATGGACTTTGAAAGAGACTGAATATTCACAAATAATTGTTTTGATCTCCAGTGACTTACCTTTGAAAACTCCTAACAACTGCCTCTTTTGAAAGATGATTGTGATCCACTGATGCTTATGTGATGGTTTATTTCATGAGATGTTTTTGTTCTTGTTGTTTTGTTCTTTGAGATGATTTGAATGAGCAAGGTAGAAGCAAAAGAAACGAGTCCCCTTTGAGATGAATAAAAAAAAACTAAGAACGTGGTTGCACTTGTAAAGTGAGTTTATTTTGTATTTGTACTGTTCTGTGAAGTGTGATTTGGGATAACGGGCGTATCTAGACTCACTACGTCTCAAACATTTTGACAAAAGTGAAACGCTGTGAATACTTTCCAGATGCACTGCACATTTGATTATTTGATAATTATCCATTACTGTATTTGTCATATTTATCTTGACACTTTTTTACGTCTGTCTTCACAACATGCTTAACTAGATATTTTATAAAATAAACTGATTCATTATTTCCAAATAAACATGTTCATTCTACTAACCTAACATTATTATATTGAACAAACCAACATATGGATCTGCGGAGACATTTCCTATCCTGATAGCATCTGTGACCCTGGGTGTTGTTCAGTCATCTATTAATCTATTATGCGCCAAGGAGCTGGTGATTGAAGTTTTAACAAGGTCTGAAATCACCCAACTAAAGCCATAGCGAATTCCATCAAAAACGTAAATTGTCCTGAGAGTGGGAATGTGTTATTTGAGAATGAGACATCTACCACAGTAATCTTAGCAGACACAATTGGAAATTGAATCGTAAATTAACAAGATGGTTTAGAGGCTTACAGATTTCCAATGCTTGTTGAAGCAAACAAACAACAATACATTTGAAAATAAGAAAAATACATTTTAAACTTACACATTTAAAGAAACCCTGTTAGTAGCAGCAATAATAATTAATTGAACTGTGAAAATGTGTTGTAATTCATATGTAAAGCAGACATATGAGTAATATTTATTCATTGATATTTAAAAATATATTTTTTAATATTATTATTTTTATATTAGTACATAATACATTATAAATTAATAGATATCAAAACATTTCTAAAGTATTACCAATGTTTTTATGTGATGAATATATTTATTCTGATTCATTAAGTACAATAATATTAACCTAAAATGATTTTTAATATTTGTTAATCATAACATGTTGACAGCATCTAAAATGTTGAAAGTACTTTTCAGCATATCTATACATATAACAATTAATGTGTGCTGGAACCTCATTTCACATACAAACTCCTATGATTACTATCTGTGCCACTGTTTTGATATCTTCTAAATGATTTAGAATGGTTATATGAATATATAACATGGTTGCAGGAGTCAGCTGATAATTCTTTATGAATTTTGCCCAGTGTGCCTGATGCATCCTTAATCAAGTCATTATACTCGTAGTGTGCAAATGATCACTCCTGAATTCTGAGAGGAAAATCTGCAGATTACAAATGAAGTGGTTCACATGGTGGTCACACTATAACTCATGCATTAAATCACAATGCAAGCGTTGGTTCGTGGTTAACATAATGGCAATGAAAATTACCCACAATTCTATGTAATATAAGAAGGACACTCTAAATGCTTTGCAGGGGCTCTGTGGTAAATGAGAACGAGAAATGTGAAATCTATTCTCTTGCCTGAGGCATGAATAACAAGCCTTTTTGTGACCCAGAATGTGTTTGCTTATACAATATATATAAATCTCAACATGAGAAAAGGATGCATGAAAATTATTAACGTAGCACTACAGCACTGTCTGGCTGTACAGGAACAAGATCATGAAGCAATAAATCATCCGCAATGCAAACTGTCTGTGCTGAACTTCAAAACAATGTTTGGTGCACAGCTATGGAGGTGTACTAACATAAAAGAGACTACCCTTACAGCACCATAGTAATTTATCATCATTTTAAATAGTTCTAATGATGATTACCGTTATAATCATGTATGCCAGTATTACTACGTACAGTAATGTGTTGTTTGTGTTCTTTCATTAATGTTTTGTTCCCAGAGGAAGTCATAATGAATTAAACAGTGTCTTAAACTGTGGTTCTATTCATTTTTCACTGCACATGCACAGTTATGCAATATATAGCATGTGTGTTCACATATGTCTTTTACATGGAATGTTTACTTAATAATAAAACATGTTCAGATGTGACAGATGGTGGTGGGTGAAAGCTATTAGCGGTCAAAGAAAGTGGTAATCTGTGCCTCCACCATGTACACAGCTAGCTATGTGTTAAATGTTCTATGTAAGGACTTTTATCACTGGATAACAAAATGAGAGATTTTCTCACTGGAAAATTATTGTCTATTGTTCCCATTGCTTTTGTTCAAATTCAGAGTTAAGGATTTTTAACCACTTTATTTTTCATTACAGTGAAATCATGAAATAAATTGACAATTCTTATTTGTAAGGAATATTGCGCTATTTATTATAAATTAATTGTACATCACAATTTTTTTAATTCGTGTGACATCATAATCTTTAATAAAAATAAAACAATTCAAGGCAACAGTTCTTCTCTTATTCGATGACGTGTTTACTGGTATGAGGGCGGGACAACCTGTCACTCACATGAGATCAGTGATACAACCATCCAATCAATTCCCAATGGACAAAATCAAGTCATTTGTTCTTGTTCGAGAATCAGGTTCCCTCGGATAAACAGCACAATAGGGAAGAAAATGCTATCGCAATTCTCATTTCATTCTTACAGAAGTGGGGATAAAATCTTGTACAACCATGCAAGAAACAGACTAATAAAGGAGATTAGAGTGGCTAAAGATACTGAAAAGCTGAAAAAGCAGTTTTTAGCCAACGACCCGGCGTCAGTCTGGACAGGTCTGAGGAACATCACCAAGTACAAGACACCACCCCCACGTTCTGTCGAGAATCAACAACTGGCCAACAATCTGAATGTGTATTATTTGAAAACCCCTCGTCCGCTCTGATCGGCACTTCACACAAACACCAACACCTCCTGCACCCCCTCCCTTCCTCTCCTGCCTTTCAACATCTGTGTGGAGGACGTGAGCCAAGTTTTAAAAAAAAAACAGAAGACTAGGTAAGCTCCAGGCCCAGATGGTGTTTAACCTGCCTGTTTAAAAGTCTGTGCTTACCAACTGGCCCCAATCTTTACACAGATCTTCAACAGATCACTGGAGCAGTTCTTTGCTGCTTCAAACGCTCTACTATCATTCTGGTCCCCCAAAAAACCCAAATTACTGGACTTAATGACAGACCCGTTGCTCTCACGTCAATGTGGTAATGAAGTCATTTGAGAGACTGGTTTTGGCTGTAGAACATCACTGGACCCTTGCTGGATCCTCTTCAGTTTGCATGCAAAGGAAACAGGTCTGTGGATGATGCAGTCAGCATGGGACTGCATTATATCCTGCAACATCTCGACAGACCTGGGACTTATTCAAGGATCTTATTTGTGGACTTTGGTTTGGCTTTCAATACCATCAGGCCAGATCTTTTATCATACAAACTGACCCAGCTTTTAGTGCCCACCTTAATCTGTCAGTAGATCACCAGCTTTCTGACAGATAGGCAGCGACTAGTGAGGCTGGGAAAACTCACATCCAGGACACTCAGTATCAGCATTGGTGCTCCTCAGGGGTGTGTGCTCTGTCCACAGGTCTTCTCCCTATACACAAATGACTGTACCTATAAAGACCCCTCATTCAAGCTCCTGAAGTTTGCAGATGACACCACAGTCATGAGCCTCATCCAGCATGGTGACAACTCTGCATACAGACAAGAGGTTGAGCAGCTGGCTGTCTGGTGCAGTCATAACAACCTGGAGCTGAACACGCTCAAAACAGTGGTGATGATAGTAGACTTCAGGAGGAACAGCCCAGCACTCCCCACTTACCACCATGAACAGCACTGTGGCAGCAGTGGAGTCTTTCAGGTTCCTGGGCACCACCATCTTTCAGGACCAGAATTGGGACAATCACATTGACTACATTGTGAGAAAAGCCCAGTAGACCCTGTAATTCCTTCACCAGCTGAGGAAGTTCAACCTGCCACAGGAGCTGCTGACACAGTTCTACTCAGCCATCGAGTCTGTCCTGTGTTCATCTATAACTGTCTTGTTTGGGTCAGCTACCAAATTAGACATCAGGAGACTACATACAGTCCCGACTGCAGAGAGGATTATTGGTGTCCCCCTACCCACCCTCCAGGACCTGTACTTTTCCAGAGTGAGGAAAAGGACAGGTACAATCATCAAAGACTCCCCTCACCCCGGCCTCATCTGAAATGTTGCCATCCATACAGCGCTTCAGATTACTAGGCACTAGAACATCTAGGCAATGGAACAATTTCTTCCCCAAGCAATTTCCCTCTAGAACAGTTAATACATTCCAAGTGCAATACCCCACTTTTATCCTTGCAATATCCTCGTAAATTAATTTATTCATCTTATTATTTACAATAGCTACTGTAAATATGTTCATTATCTGTAAATGTTTATTCTGACTAAACCTTTTTATATTTTTTTATTCTTAAATTATTACGCGTCTTGTTACATGTTTGTTGACTGGAATCTTCAATACCAAGATAAATTCCTTGTGTGCAAGCATACTTCTGTCAGGACCACTATCATCTAAGATGATTAATTGACTATTAGCATATAGTTGGGATTTCCGGTATGGTTCTGTTCTGGGCAAGAACTCCCTGCGCGCATCCATGCAGCCTAGCATGGATAAGAGCAGAGAGAGCAGCAATAACCCCCCTTAGGGTAAACCGAACAGAACCAACATCATGTATTGTAGATATCATTAATGTTGATATTAATGTACAAAATAATTCAGAAATTTTGTCTGATTCAAGGGGAATTAGTATACCAAATCCTGACTGACAAGAGGAGGAGCTGGTGGTGGAGGAGGGTAAATGAGCTCCGGAGAATGCAATAGCTGCTGATAGTACTGAAGGAGCTTCTATGTGGTGATAGATCTTGTATTCCTATAGGTAGAAGTGATCAGCTGACAGACAGCTGAAGCGAGTTTGACTACCGTGATCTGATGCTATACGCTTGATTTGGCAACCAAGCTATTTCTGATTCTGAAGCACATGCTATAATCTAGCTTGCACTGTGATGACACACATGAACACATTTGTTAGTATTCATATAGAGGGCTGAAATAATTTTTACTTACTGCACATTGTTGAGTAAACAAAGCAATAACGTAAATAATTTGTTGCGTGTAGGATGGATGATGGGGAAGAAAACACCATATTTGAATGCTTGTCTGAAGCTTGATGTATAAATTCATTTATGTTCTAAGTGCATTGAATCAGTGAAAATAAATACTGTCATTATATAATATACTGTCGAAAAAGAGGGACGCTTTGGTTAGGATGGAGTGAATTAATCAGAAAACAGTGTGAGAGAATTCACTATTCCAGAGATATGGCTACACAAACTGGAAACAAGATAATTCGCTTCTCTGGACTCCTTTGGAGTCATGCTGCCCGAATGGATGCATCCAGCAGTCCAAACGCAGACCAGCACAGTGGTAACATGCAGATTCCCTTTAGATTTGGCAGGCAGAAAGAAATTAGCACCAGGCTACACATTGATCCTCACATGTACCACCTTGCCTGGTACTTTAATTTATTTTTTATAATGTATAGAGGTAATGCCTGCTTTAAATTGCTTCTATGTTCCTAAATACATATTGTAGTACTGGAAGCAAGCTTGGAAAGCACCGGTCCAAACTTAATTTAAACTCATTTGTGGTAGGCTCATAAAAGAGAGGATTTTCTCCTCAAGGAAGGTCAAACTAAAGGCTCAGATGAATAAGTATTGAACTAGGTGGGATGGTTTAACGCTTTCATCTCCAGGTTGCACTCATCTATGTTCGTCAGCTCTGCTCTCACATCCCCCCCAATGTATAGTTATTCCTCTGGAACGTACATTTGTATTCTGTGGCTGTCTGTTTATGATGGCGTACAGGCAGAGAGGAGAGCACCTACCTGCACAGGAGGCGCTCTGAAGGGGGAAGGCCACCAAACAGAGCTAGGGCTCTGTTTGCACATAGCCTGCAGAAAGGTGACACACTGACTCGGGCATAATGGAATACCAGCGTGAATGGAAAATGCAGCTCTGGTGACAGCGGATGTGCAAACAAGGGCAAATTTGCATAGATTCAACATACTGAAATGGGCTTTACATCATTAAGTCTAACAAAAAGATATGCATGCACGCATATGCACATGAACACATTTTATCTAAAGGTTCAAAAGCAACAATATTTGTAAATAAAAAAAATAATAATATATATATATATATATATATATATATATATATATATATATATATATATATATATATATAAAAAGTTATGATGGAAAAATAATATAAAATATTTAAGATTCTGCATTATATTCAGGTCACTAACTTAAAGCACAAACAGGCTGTACACAAACAGAATGTATTTTAAATTATTTCATAACTGAGTTCAATATTATTCACTCTTAATTTTCTTATAATAATATTATATATTATAATTCATATTATATTTTTGAATATCATATTAACACAATCCTTTAACACAAATGTATTAATTAAAATTTTTATTAAATATATTAATATTAAATTATAAGTTTTACTATTATAAAAGTAAATCCATATATGACTTAAAGTGACATATTTAAATGTTTTTTTCCTGTAATTTTTTCATCCCTTAAAATAGTTTGAATGTAACTACACAGAATATAAAATACAGCCATGAATATGAAAATTATCTCAGAGACCCACTCTGTAAACTTTTACTTTTTTAAGTTAAACACTGAACAAGCAAATCGCTCTTTACAACATCGGACACATAACGGTAATTAATATGATTAGCTTTTTGCTTGACTTAACAGCTAATAATGTGTTGCTAATGTTACACAAACTGTGTTCACGTTCACCATCTCGGTCTGCCTTCTAACAATCAGCATCCTTAGAAACACTTTGATTGTCTTTACTTAATTCACCCGCTATATAGCTAAATGTACCTGTTTTTTTATATCAACAGAAAAATACTGAACCTGGCTTCTCTTGAGACTCCCCTGATTCACAGCATAGTAATGATGATATGCTAAAACCCGGCCGCACATTGACATTGATTGGTTACGAGGTAGTTTGTGACGTAAGTAGGGCTACCCCCGAATAGTCGACTAACCGTTAGTTGACTAGAGGCTTGGTCGTCCAGAATTTTATTAGTCTGTTAGTCACAGAGAAAAAAATTCAACAGGAAGTAGTGAAATCACACAGGCTGTGATGGACAGATCGGCAGTAAACCAAACATTCGCCTAATATATGTATCGGCCTCATATGGAAAGATCTATAGAAAGATTGAAATATCTAATATTAAAGTGGAAAACAATATTCTCAGATTATGTAATACTTATGAAACGTGCATAAAGGACAGGTGCGTCCACTGTGGATGACGAGTCAGCATTGTTGACTTCATCTCTGCAGCCGAAAACACAGAAAACAATATCAATAAATTATAAAAATATTTAAAAACTATTAAACTATTGATGTTTGATGTAAACTATTATACAATTGCCGGTGTGCTGTGGCAAGCCTTATGGTTGCATTTGAGCACAGATTAGGCTATAGGCAATTAAGGGCTCATTATTAGGATTTATGGCTTATTAATATAAACACACGATTACTTGATTAATGGTTTAAATTAGACTAGAAATTTAAGTAGACTATAAAAAATCTTAGTCAAGGGCAGCCCCTAGACATAAGATACACTAGCGATTTCAAACTTCATTATCTGGTTCACTGTCTTTTAAGGAGAAAATACTCAGCAATAGTGTTGACATGAATTTGAAATGGTTTGTGTTGAAACATATTAAAAACACCACATAGACATACAAACAGCATTAAAAACTTTAAGAGATTTGAGTGTCTATGCAATCTTTAAAAGAACAAGTCACTGTATGTGCCCTGATTAAAAAAGGAAGAAACCTATAGGGAGTCTCTCTCCCTTTGCCCTCATTCTTCTGCAATCAAAAAAAGCATTAACCAATGAAACCCAGTCACAGCCATAATTGTAAGGGTTTCGCAAGGGCTTTACAGTCTGCGTCCCTCAGGTAATGTTCAGCATCAGGCAGGAGACAGTGGCTTTTATTGATAACAGACCACTGAACGGTTGCATGAGCTGAAAGTGATGCACATAAGGTGGAACAAAAAGATCCAGAGAGCTATAGGACGATATCCACGAATAACTGACAGCTTCTTAAAAACTAAATCCATTTAAATATTCACTAAAAATACTGTTTAAATGTCATCGTGGACAGTGGTTCCACACATTACAAATATACAGGTCCTTCTAAAAATTTGCATATTGTGATAAAAGTTCATTATTTTCCATAATGTAATGATAAAATTAAAATTTCATATATTTTAGATTCATTGCACACTAACTGAAATATTTCAGGTCTTTTATTGTTTTAATACTGATGATTTTGGCATACAGCTCATGAAAACCCAAAATTCCCATCTCAAAAAATTAGCATATCATGAAAAGGTTCTCTAAACGAGCTATTAACCTAATCATCTGAATCAACTAATTAACTCTAAACACCTGCAAAAGATTCCTGAGGCTTTTAAAAACTCCCAGCCTGGTTCATTACTCAAAACTGCAATCATGGGTAAGACTGCTGACCTGACTGCTGTCCAGAAGGCCATCATTGACACCCTCAAGCGAGAAGACCACCTGGACTGTCGCTCAAATTTTGCATGTCATTTGGAAATCAAGGTGCCAGAGTCTGGAGGAAGACTGGGGAGAAGGAAATGCCAAAATGCCTGAAGTCCAGTGTCAAGTACCCACAGTCAGTGATGGTCTGGGGTGCCATGTCAGCTGCTGGTGTTGGTCCACTGTGTTTTATCAAGGGCAGGGTCAATGCAGCTAGCTATCATGAGATTTTGGAGCACTTCATTCTTCCATCTGCTGAAAAGCTTTATGGAGATGAAGATTTCGTTTTTCAGCACAACCTGGCACCTGCTCACAGTGCCAAAACCACTGGTAAATGGTTTACTGACCATGGTATTACTGTGCTCAATTGGCCTGCCAACTCTCCTGACCTGAACCCCATAGAGAATCTGTGGGATATTGTGAAGAGAAAGTTGAGAGACGCAAGACCCAACACTCTGGATGAGCTTAAGGCCGCTATCGAAGCATCCTGGGCCTCCATAACACCTCAGCAGTGCCACAGGCTGATTGCCTCCATGCCACGACGCATTGAAGCAGTCATTTCTGCAAAAGGATTCCCGACCAAGTATTGAGTGCATAACTGAACATAATTATTTGATGGTTGACTTTTTTGTATTAAAACACTTTTCTTTTATTGGTCAGATGAAATATGCTAATTTTTTGAGATAGGAATTTGGGGTTTTCATGAGCTGTATGCCAAAATCATCAGTATTAAAACAATAAAAGACCTGAAATATTTCAGTTGGTGTGTAATTAATCTAAAATATATGAAATTTTAATTTTATCATTACATTATGGAAAATAATGAACTTATATCACAATATGCTCATTTTTTGAGAAGGACCTGTATTTACTGAACTAAACTGAGCTACACCTTGGGTAGTGGAAACCGTACAGAATTGGATTTAGACATGTCAAAGCAGCACTACCGAATCTCATGCTGTTGTAAAATTCAATAAGCATGCTAAATGTAACTTTTTATGACATGGGAAAAGAAATTAGTTATAAAGCATATAAGGAAGAGATGTCTTATCATTATACTGACATTTTGTCAGTAATTGCACTATAATTAAACCAACATATAGCAGCATAATCTGCATGTATAGTAGCCTGCCCTCAACCTAAGCACAAATTCCATTATTTTCTACAATCATAACCCCCAAAACTCCAACATAACAGATAGGCTACTCTAAAAATACACGAACAACTCATTTTGCTAAAAAACATTTAAAACAACACAACAAAAACACTAAGACGCAACCATTCCTCTTGGCAAGTACAACAGACATTTGGCAAATATTTTTTGTTGGCAAATTGTGTTCAATGCTGCTCTGCATGGCTTCCACAAACAAGAGAATTTATAATCGAACAGAGCACAATGTGGACTTGCTTTAAGGTTTTTCTTCTAATACTGTTTTTTTTTAAATGTTTTCGTAAGTAACTAAATTAAACTCTTATTAATTGTCACAGTCATGTTTAGTTTGCCTTATCATGGACTTTTAGTTTATTTCCTTGTACAGGGCACATGTTTCTTTTGTATCAGTTTCCTGCCACTTGTCTTTTTCCTTGGTTACCCTCATTAGTTAAGTTCTGTTCAGCTGTGGTTAGTTAATTATCTTGTTTTGGTCTACTGTATAGTTCCTCTCTTTTCACTCAGTCTTTGTTGTGTCGTGTCGTGTCATGTTGTCCCTGCTTGCCTTGTTTGGAAGTTATTACACTTGGCGTATTTAGATTGAGTCTTCCATCGTCATCTTCCTACCAACTGTGACAATAATATCTTTAATAAGAACAATTTTTTGTGAAGGGTGAACTGGCAGATTTGAACTTAAAGACTATACTTTGTTCTCAGGACAAAGTTGTATTCCATAAATGTTAGGTCAGTTTGTCTTTTTTTTTTTACATGTCATGTTTTATAAATGTATACAGTTTCAGTATATTTGTTGGCCAAAGCAAGTTGTGCCACACACATATTCCCAGAAGAATCAACAAAACAAAAGATCTATGACATCTCTCAAACAGCCGTCTCTGTCGGAGAGAGCAGAACATGTCAGATACCTCATCTCACCAAGTTCAGGAAATGTCAGAGAAACCTCCACTTCCAAAATGTAATCTCTGCGTCTTGGTATTCTCTCAGCAATCTGTCAATCATAGCCATTGTCCCTGACAATGTATCTTGTGTGCATCTGTACCTTGAAATCTGTCCTATCTTTAGACAGTAACCTCATGGCCCTCATAAAATCAACAATATGAAGTGGTTTTATACCTGTTTTGCTACTGAAGTTTAATTTCTCTTCTGATTCTCTGTCAGTTAAACTTAAGATGACAAAAATGAAAAGGCATTATTGACCAGTCCTCCACCACTCCACAAAATAACCATCTATCCAGCTCAATGCAGAGAGAAACAATCAATCAAGCTTGTAAGGTCAGTGACCCCATGTCTGAACCACTCACATTCAACCAAATTTGCACTTTTCAGATCCGAACACATTAAACATGGATGGAAACAAGGTCAAGGGTGTTGTATCAATCAGGATAGAAAATGCTAGTCATAAGAAAATACTTTTATGATCATCTATAAGTGACTTAGAAGGATATGTCTTTATTAATCTACCGTATAATGAAGGTTAGTACTTTATAATTTCAGTGCTTTATATCAAAATCCATATAGAATTTAACTATACTGGACAAAACTGCACTTGTAGTAAACATTCTGCTATCAAGGTTAGTAAATCACAGAATGGATCTTGCCAATTCCTTAATCCATTTTGTCTGTATTAAGTATCCAATCAATGATTGTTCTCTGTTCTTCATCCTGCAGTATAAAGTGAAAAGTGAGTGAAGGGACATGTAGCCAGATATGTTTCACTCATCCAAGTGCACACACACACAGCAGTGAGTTTTGAACACATACACACTGTGAACAGTGGGAAGCCCCATTTTTGCCCGGGTAGTGATTGGGTGTTAGGCGCTTTGCTCAAGGGCACCTTAGTTGTGGATAATGAGAGTAAAAGAGAGCACTGTTCATTCACTCGCCCCACCAACATTTCACGTCAGTACTGAGACTTGAACCTGAAGTCCGACTCTATAACCATTAGGCCACAACTGCCCTGGTTCAGTCACCTAACATCTCAGCTCAGGTATTTTACCACATTAGGGGGGCGGGGTTTTTATTTTTGGGGTTATTTTTTATTTTTATATAGGTATTCTGAGGTAGAAATCTCTTATAGTGCAGCTATATTTCATTAATTGATGTTACATAAGCCGTCACCAATAAAGCTGCTTTGTGTCTGTCTGCTTAATCCCTGCTGGCTTCCCATCATAACCCAAATAGAAATTGTAATTGAACTCAGATCATGGAGCCTGTGGGCATGTATGTCTTTAAAAGAACCCAACTGTCCTTGTCCTGTCTAAAAACTAAAGGAGGTTAGATCCAAGCTTATTTTCTAAGGTAAATAAGAATTTGTTTCAGTTCAAGTCAAAGCAAAAGTCATCACAAATCTTTCTAAACTCTTCTGTTTCTGTTTTAGTTTTATAAAACACTGCCAGTCTTCTACTTTCTGCTCCAGTGTTTCGAAATCTGAGTTATTTGATGGGATTAGATTGGGATACAGTTAATTATTTAGGCAAATAAATGTTTTACTCTACCTTTTTTACTTTAACCGCATTACTCTTCCCATGTGAATTCCAATTCAAATATTGGTTTGTCTTTCAAAGGTTTATGTAAAAACGCCATTAAAATTCCCTTTAAAATTTGAGCTGAAAGGTAAATTCTTCAAAAGCATCTTATTAATACATGAATGAAAACTTCACTGCATGTTATGATGAAATTAAAACCAATATGGTTTGAGCTATGGCTTCATACGATGAATTTAGCAAACATATCAGTAAAAAAAGAGCACATCCTATACATTTTTATTATTATTTTGCAATGTTTTAGAACAGTAAATACATAATGCAATGAATGTATGTGAATAATGTAGTGAATAAAATATCAAAGTTCTTCAAAGTTTCATAAAGTGCCACCTGTAATAAAATAATCTGATAAAAATTCAAATTCTGTATATATATTTATAAGCTTAATACACACACACACACACACACACACACACACACACACACACACACACACACACACACACACACACACACACACACACACACACACACACACACATATATATATATATATATATATTTTTTTTTTTTTTTTTCTCATTACTAAATATTCCATGGTTAACTGTTAGTGGTATTATAATGAAGTGGAAACAATTGGGAAAAACAGCAACTCAGCCATGAATGCCATGTAAAATCACAAAGCGGGGTCAGTGCATGCTGAGGCGCACAGTGCACAAAAGGCGGCAGCTTTCTGCAGAGTCAACAGACCTCCAAACTTTGTGTGGCCTTCAGATGAACTCAAGAACAGTGCATAGAGAACTTCATGGAATGGGTTTCCATGGCCAAGTAGCATCCAAGCCTTACATCACCAAGTGCAATGCAAAGCGTTGGATGCAGGGGTGTAAAGCTAGCTGGACTGGACTCCAGAGCAGTGGAGACGTGTTCTCTGGAGTAATGAATTACGCTTCTCTGTCTGGCAGTCCAATGGAAGAGTCTGGGTTTGGTGGTTGCCAAGAGAACAGTACTTGCCTGACTGTGCCAAGTGTAATGTTTGGTGGCGGGGGGATTATGGTGTGGGGTTGTTTTTTCAGGGGTTGGGCTTGGCCCCTTATTTCCAGTAAAATAAACATTTTGGACAATTCCATGCTCCCAACTTTGTGGGAACAGTTTCAGGATGGCCCCTTCCTGTGCACCAGTGCACAAAGCAAGGTCCAAAAAGACATCGATGAGTGAGTTTGGTGTGGAGGAACTTGACTGGCCTGACGGCCTGACCTCCTGACCTCCCAAAACTTTTGGCAACATAGTGTATTTGTTTACAAACGTTTAAATTTTTATTATTATATTGCAATGTTTTAGAACAGTAAAAATCATAAAAAATATAAAATAATGAAAGCATGGGATATGGTAGTGAAAAAAATTCATCATATATTTCAGCTTCTTCAAAGTTTCATAAGTGCCTCCTGTAATAAAATAATCTGATTAAAATGTATGTTTTGTAAATATATTTATAAGCATAATATATGTTTGTCTACAAACCTATAATGAATTTAAGCATTAGCCTTTAGTTTGAAATGATAAATGAAGATAACTTGGTATTCTACTGGTGTATTTTCAAAACAAAACCACAATCAAGGTTTCTTGTCTCATATGACTCGGTAATAACAAGGACAGACCTGTGGGAGCAACCATGTAAACATCTAATGTGGCTTGCTCAAGGGCACAATGGCAATAATGCAGGATTTTGAAAACCGTAACTCTGCACACTGATTTGACTACATCTTAAATCTTAGTCTTTGGACAAACATGTACAGACATCACGAAACATGATGTTTAAATCACTTTCAGGCAATAAAATATTCAGCAAGTAACAGATTCTTCTTGATAAGGTATGGACTGAAATATAGAAATTTGCAGTTAAACCACACAGGAGGTGGGAAGATTGTAATGATAACAAACCACAAGGACAAAAATTGGTAAAGATTGTAGCAAGTAGACCAGAAGATTAGTCCAGTCATTAGCACAATATGCCCATAATGTCTGCTCTTAATTAAATGGCAGTTTACCAGCACCCAAAGAGCATGTTAACATTTACAGAGAAAAAGCATGATGTACACTGAATATGGGCTCATTTAAACATGGAGGTATCTTTCTGGCACACAGTCATATTTTAAATAGGCCTATGTGACATTTGATCAAATACGTCAATCGAAGGCATGTCTTCTGCAATACACATGCAATGTGGAAACATGCCTGCCAGACATAGAGTGTTGATGAATAATGTACCATCAGAGACATGCATGCATGAATATATACATTGCACCTCTTTCCTTGATGTATTGTGACTGACTATGCCAACTTTCAGTCATCAACTAGAGGAAACTCCATTACATTTTATGCAAGAACTAATTTACAACAGCCCAAGGGAACTGAAGAAGAAACTGAGCATGATTCATAGAAGAAAAAAAAATTGTTTTGTTACAAAAGAACTAGTTATTTAAAGTTAAAATGTAGCTTAGTCAGCTTACCCGTAGGCACATCCTGTCCTAGTATAATGTAAAAATAGCCCCACAAATGATTACGTTGTTTTGTAAAAATTAATTATTTTGCTATAGTCATAAAATATTTCTAATTGTCCAGCAACAAGATCCTATAGCTATAGGTATAAGCTTTCCATTAATAATGTGGCTAATCAGTATTCAGGTTAAGTATATAAAGGCATGAAAATAACACAGCCCTATACAAAACATGATGATAAATGAAATAGCACTTATTTTACAGTGAACATGTACATTCACCATGATTTTGTCAAGAAAGACCTGTTCCTGCATGGATCAACATATTTTGTTGATCCTGGAACAACATTCCTGTCTGAAAATGTTGTTCTAAACCTATCCCTGAATCTAACCCTACACATAACTTTTCCATAAAATCATAGGGAAATGATAGGTGAATAACACTGATGTAGAAGCACCTAACCCTGGTTGTAAGCCTAAACTTGACAAAAACTTCAAACTAGTCCCTCAAATCTGACTGGTTGATTGGAGTGTTCTTCCAGGCTCAACAATGATGTTGTACTTGGTGAAATCCCATTTATCGAACAGGTTGTATACCAACCAGGCCATATCATGGCCGTATAAGCCACCTATGAGGTCACAGAGGTCCCGACCTCTGTATTTTTCAGAGGTGTATATAATACATTTTGTGAATTTTTTTAACTAATATTAACAATACTTTAGTGCTGCAAGGATATTGACAGCACCAAGATCATCTCATCTGAGCTGCCTGTGGTCTGGCACCGCTCGTCAATGTCAAAATATTTGAGATGACCAATCAAAATAAGTAGGCGGGCTTTATGTTCGCCGAAGCTGCTGAGCATGAATTCGCATTTTCAGTATACGTTGCGAGATGTAAGTAGCAAAATGAATAATTTCGTTATTGACAGCTGTTTTAGGATAGAAATGTTAAACAACCGACAAAAATAATCAGCAAATTAATAAAATTGTCTAATTGTGCCATTTAGAATTAAAAAAGGACAATAACGAAGGCAATTTCATCCGATTAGGTGTAAGATAATGAATGTGTAACGTTACATATTGTGAATGAATTTAATCAACTTATTTACCTAGCGTTCATAGCCTTCCATGAATTAACTTAAGAAAATGCTTAATAAAATATGGGAACTCACTGATTTTAAAACTCTGCCTATACAGCCCTGCACCAGCATTGTTTTGTATGTTTGGTAAGTTCCGTCTCAAAATAGGCAATACGTCATAAAAGCTTACCAATCAGGTTGTGAATTTATCCCTATCCTTATAGGTTCAGTATTAGATTCTGTGTTAAAAATGGCAATCTGAACACTAATTGGACAAGGACTAAATGTTTATTTTTTTTGGTCTGGACCAAACAAACCAAGTGAACCGAACTACAAGAGTGAACACGCAAAATGTTTTATTAACAACGTTCGGGAGGAACACTTTCAAATTGTCAAATCAATCAGCAAGATATGAGGCCTACATATATACATACCTCTGTTCCTTCAAAATTTCAAGCTCAGAGGCCTCTCCTCGGACAGTGTGCCAATACACATTTAATTCCGTTTGATTAGGAAACTCGTGATAAGGAACTTGTGAACCTTAGTTTAGACAGAATCACTGTGCTGTGTGATGTACAGTATAGCATTACCATAGACGGAATGTGGTAAATATCAGAATATCAAACTTGACGATTGCCGCAACTGACCACTCAGAACTGAGTATTTTAGAGAGAAGTGCAATAAATACCATAAATATACAGTACATAATACAGCAAACAGGCTTCTCCTCCTAGTGTGCATACTCTGTGACCTTCCCCTCAACTTGGCATGTCAAAGGAAGACTGCCATACTGTGTAGACAGGCAAACAACATGTCTGTTCCATTCAGGTAAGAAGAATTGCCTCGTACACCCTCTCTCTCACCTGTTACTAATCAATTTGTCTGCATTAATTAGGCATTCCCATTCCCCACATTCACAAGCTGTCAAATGAATCAACTACGGTGTCACAGAAAGCAAAGTAAGCTGGGTTGACACCAGGTACAAAATGGTTCTTTAGTTTCTCTGCTCATTGGATCTAATTACAGCTTATTGCTTGTTACACTTACAAACAGTATAGTTTAATCTTACCTTGCAAATTATCCAAATGAGATTTAATGTAATGATAACATGAGCTAATGCAACTGATTCTTTGCTTTATAACATATGCGATCATTGGCATAAAGGTGTTAACATTTGGTGCACATTATTTTATGTGTGTGTGTGTGTGTGTGTGTGTGTGTGTGTGTGTGTGGGCTGCACTTCACCATCAGCACAGACCAAGGCTTCAGTCCTTAACAAACCTCCCTCTTTGTAAGTTTGTCCAACCTCCCTCTCATGAACTCGATGTTCAAATACATTGCAATCGAACATGTCAATCAAATGAAAGGAAATGATGCGGCAGTTTGTGAGTGAATGACTCTGTGGTCATATGTCAATACTTCTACATCCTCCCTTTGTCATTTTCCATGAGCATTATGCTCTGTTCTACTCAGCCTCACGAAACTGCAGCGGCTACCTAGCAACCCGTTGCTATTAGATACTGCTGGGCCAGTCACCATGGCAGCGGATTCTCACTTATTTTCTTTCCCTTTGCACTGTAAACCCTTGCTCTCTCTTCTATGACATGAAAAACGAACAGTGCGTGTGTGTGAAATAGGGATATTCTGTGAAATCATGTGGGCATTCGGTGTTAAAATACTGACATTCAGCATGTGTATAATGAAGCCCTGATGCTCCACACACCCACACAAACTAAAGCGAGACTGCAGTGTTTGAGTATGGAACCTGTATAATCCTGATCCATTAGTGTGTTCCTTCTCAAAATGACATTTGCAACTGGAATTCCAACGTTAGCAACAAGCATAACACCCTATAAATGATCATACACAGCACATCTTTCCCACACTTACTGCACTGCATATGGAGCTGAAGTTCTGCTCAGCTTCCATTTAGTTTTAAAGAAACAATTCAATCAAAAATTTAATTCTGTCATTATTTAATCTGGTTTTAATTAATTGTTTGCAAAAACAACATAAGCTAAATGGGAATACATGCCTCTACCTACATCCAAAAAACTCTAAAAATATAGCTACTGTATAGGGTTAGTTGTAACACACATGCAGTCCACTGGTAGTGTAATTTACTTCAAATCTACTTCACACTTTCCTCGCCACTGACTGAATTTTCCGGCTAGCTATGTTTTCACTGTTATATGGTAGAGGGCGCTATTACACATATTCAAGTACAGAATCTCCGGATCAAAACACAGGAGAAGAAGAAACACTTTCCAATTTCCACAGTTTAACACTTTCCACACATGCCAGGATGACAAAACCTAGTGTATTTATAGTTGCCATATCAACACTATATAGAGAGAAAAAAATAAAAAAATATATATATTTTGTCAAAATAAAAAAAATATATATATTTGGAACATATCACTGAACATTTAAATAACCATAGCAAAAGTACATTTCTTGCATTATTTTTTCATCTGTTTTTTTTCCCTTTTTTTCTAAATATTTTATTTTTTCATGGATATTTTGATTTAATCAGATAACATTTTAAGCTGCCATTAGGTGGTCATGTTATAATGTGTCCCACCTATGGGGCATGTTGTCACATTTCATTTCCATTCTTTTGGGGTAAATCAAGAAAAATAGTATATCCTGTATTAATGAAACAAAAAATAACTGTGCTAGACGTGTGCAATAATGTGAAAAAAATAAAAATAAGAAATACCCCACGTGGATTTACACAAACTGAGAAAGTCAAAAAGCGTTAGGTTGTGCCCCGCTCTCCCCTACTGCACACATAATTCACTGCAGTTTTCAGCTAAAAAGGAACACTATGGCAGTAAAACACCAACAACTTTTATCTCTTTTCGCACAACCCTTGCAAAAAATAAGAGTATACTTATAAATAAATTAAACTAAATACATTTTATGATGTTCAAGTATATTTATGAAGTAAGTATACTAATACCAATGTAGTATAGTAAGTGTACTATTTCAATACTATATAAAATTATTTTTTGAAGTGTACTATAAACCTACTATAACAACTACAATTCTCACTTGTACTGCATCTGTACTACAAGTGAACTTAAAAAGGATACTAGTAGTTTGCTATTTTAGTAGTAGTTGTGTACCCTTTAAAGTGTACTCTCAGTAAACTACTAGTTTTGTAGTTTTATACTTAGTATACTTGTACGTTTTCTTTAAGTGAACATAAGGTCATACTTATAGTTTACTATTTGTATATTATTATTGCACTTAAAGTATACTACTATGTTCCTATTTAGGTTTTAATTCGTTAACAAAGTCGTTTCCTTTTCGTGGGTTCAACATTACATTCGGTAATATTTTTGATTTATATGCTGTTTAACGTTTGATGATCGCAGTATTTTATATTTGCGTAAGCAATCTTCTATCGCTTGTTTCTTCTTCTCCTGTGTTTTGATCAGGAGATGCTGTACTTGAATATGTGTAATAGCGCCCTCTAATGTATAACAGTGAAAACATGGATAGCCGGAAAATTCAGTCAGTGGAGAGGAAAGTGTGAAGTAGATTTGAAGTAAATGACACTACCAGTGGACTAGCCTACAATTATAGTCTATTCTTAGACCTTTCTGTCAGTTTAAGTCAAGTGTACTTATCTGCGTTCAAACTCATGACGCTTGCTTGCCTCCAGAGAAAATACATCGCTTCACACTGTATGTAAATACTTCAAACATTTTTATCTTCATTTGAATTTACATTTTAAATTTATTGTGGCATAGATCAACATGCAGCTGGTGAACAAAAAAGTTAATGGCAAGCCCTGGATATAGGTGGTGCGTTATTTATTTAAGCAATAAAGCATTAACCTTGGACACTGCACGGCACTGACTGGACATTTTATTTCCAAACTGCCATGATACACACAAAAAATGTTTTAATAAAACATTGTCAGTTTCACATTCATCTGTTTTGGATGCCACACACTGGAAATTTCACTTTGAAATTGTTGTGAAACATGCAAGACACAACATAATATAATTTTGCAGAAATATCGCCACAGAGCCTGGTTTGATTAAAAGAGTGACCACTGCAGTTCTTCAAAACAATTATTTTGTGTTCCACTGAAGAAAGTAAGTCACACGGGTTTGGAACTCACCAATGAGTGTGAGTAAATGATGAAAGATTCCTCATTTTGCTGTGAACTTTTCCTTTAAAAATGTGAATAAGCTGCAGTGAACAATCAGACCATTTTATATGTACTACAACAGACAAAAACATTTGACCACACATCACTGTTTGTGTCACTCTCATCAGGTCTTATTAATAACATAATATATCAACCTTGTCATTATGACAAAGAAAAACACGTGCTTAAACATGAATACATACAAAGTAACGCTATTAGGGAAAGGACATAAACCCAGGGTAATTTCTTTTGATTCGAACATAACACATTTTCTAATATTTGGCATGAAAATGAGAACATAAGTCTCATTTAAGAAACCAGATCCCCCTAAACAATGAGGAAATAAAAAAACACTAATTTGTGGGTGCTTTAAAACTCTGCTAAGTGAGAGTTCACCCAAACATGAACATTTTGTCATCACTGGACCCTCTCTCAGACTCTTTTGTAGGCTAAAGTGTTGGATTGCCATTGTTTGTTGTGTTCGGACACTTTCCAAGCTGAAATGAGGCATTACACAGACATTGTATTGTGTCCTCTTCGCCCTTTTTAGGAAAAATGCTATTTTTCTCGTATATTTCCTTTGCAGCTTGAGTTCTGAAAACCG
Organism: Gobiocypris rarus; assembly: GCA_023029165.1. Classification (NCBI taxonomy): domain Eukaryota; kingdom Metazoa; phylum Chordata; class Actinopteri; order Cypriniformes; family Gobionidae; genus Gobiocypris; species Gobiocypris rarus. Next base: position 15,758,023 of record CM040931.1, on the reverse strand, counting down.
ACAAAAAAAGGTGGTATTTGTCCACACAAAATCTGTAAAAAAAGAGTTATATATATATATATATAATTTTTAATAAATATAATATTTTTAATTGTGACAGCCGCATTTGTTTTATGGAAATGAGCAGCCTGTATATTCTGCTAAACATCTTTTTTTGCCCTACGAAAGGAAAAAAAAAAGTCATACAGATTTGGAACATGACAATGAGTAAATAATGACCTGTTTTGTTTCAATATCCCTTTACATTTGCAGGCGCTGAGCTAAATTACCTTATATTTGGCACAATCAGTGCACACCAAACAGGTGTGTGGATTCTACAGCCCTTTTTTCCACTGGCTGGCAGCGTCAACTCGACCACATGGAGGTCACTAAAGCACAGATGGGCAAATGGGTAGAGGTCTGTTGTTTTTCTTCTCTGGCATCCCCCTGTAGGACAGATATAGAATCAGCTTCATCCAAATTCAAGCTTTAACGAGTTCGAATGGAACCCTGAAGGTTTAACACCAACTTCTCGGCCAAAAGTCCTCTTCTGTCCCTTACCCGGCACTGGCCAACAATCATCTCTGTCCTCCCTATTACCTCACAGTTTGGGAATTTAGCCCCCTGCAGTGACAGCTGCTGACAGATTTGACTGCCCCTCACAGTGTCAAGGTCAGAAACAGCACTCTGATGCTGCCCCAGGTGAGGGTTCAGTGCACTTCCACATGATTGACAGGGTTCACAGATGAGTTAGAAGTCTCAGTTATTTTCCGTCCTCTGTGTAAACTTCTCCCAAACAAAGACAAAAGTATCTGCTCTATCTAGATTTTAAATGAGAGAATATTAGTTAGAAGTTAAACCCAACTGAGGAAGCTGCTCTTTCTTGCACTTTCACTGTGGAGAAAGACACAGGGGAGGATTGAAACTCAACATATCTTCTCTCTAATTTCACCCTAATTGGATTGGTTCTCTGTGCCGTGTTGGAAATCAACTCCTCTGGCACCTAGCCACTCTCATCAAACCTTTGACTACATCTCAAATGCACATCTGGGCTTCTCCTAACAGGAACACAATTAAGCAATGGTACACGCATCTATCAGTCTGCTAACATTCCCTGATGAGCAGTTTTGTTGCTTGTTTCCTTTTCTTTTCTTCCTTTTCATTACACAGCACTGGACCCTCTCTCAGACACTTTTGTAGCCCAAAGTGTTTGATTGTCGGTGTTCGTTGTGTTCAGACACTTTCCAAGCTTAAATTAGGCATTCCACAGACATTGTGTCCTCTTCGCACTTTTTACGAAAACATGCTTCTCGTATTTCCTTTCCAGCATGAGTTCTGAAATCAGTTAATGGCAAGAAAATTTGTCCATGCAAAATATCGTCATAATTCTTGGGTACAGTGTGTGGTTTCTAGAGGTGTTGGCTTACTGACCAAAATCAAAATACCTAATTGTGGCTTGGGCCCCTGCTTGTAGTCTAAGCAATGTTTGCCCCTGTTTTATTGTCTGCTGGAAATAGCACATATCAACTTGCATGTTTGATATCATTCATGTCCATAAAATGTGATAAATTAAGGTAAGACGTTTGTTAAAACCCTTAAGTATTCTGCCAGCAAATACTAAAAAAGTACTGTCACGTTTATTCATTTAGAAGATTTACAAAGCAGGAACATCACAAGCACACCGAAAATCTGAATAAGTTGGCAAAAAAAAAAGTGCTAATCAGTTGCATCTTCTTTTTTAAGTTAAGAAATTCAAAGTTCAAGTAAGCAAGTAGAACTGGCAGTTTAGATTTTAGTTGCTCTTAGCAAGTTATTTCATACATTTAACTTAAAATTATCATGTAATCTATAACTAGCTAATTCAGCAAATGCTAATTGGTAACACAATGCTTTGATAGCATTAGCATAGCATATCAATTGCTGAAAGGGTATCTATTCTCAAACCAAGCTCATACTCCACTTATCACCCCCCAAAAAAACACATAACAGAAAGTCTTCTAAATAAGCATAGCAAAGCATTAAACAGTGTTAAATCTCTCACTTAACATTAATCTTGCTCAAAATAACTTTATATAACACTTAATTTCAGAATTGATTCTCACTTTCGACTGCCATGGCAAGGCATGCTGGGTCAAAAGAAACTAATTAAGAAGTATAGAAGTTAATAAACAATTAAACAATTCAGATTACTTATAATGTTTCAGTTTCTTGAACTCAAAAGAAAAGGAAAGTTATAAGTTCTTACAAAAGTTAAATTGCTAGAACTCATTTTTTAAATTTGAGTTTGCCATACTCAAACCAATTAATTATTTTGTGTGTTGGGGTTTACAGTGCAATTTGTTATCAGTAATGAGTTATAATAAAAATAAAATATGTATAAAAAAAGGATAATTTCTAGCTTATAAATGCAGAGCTACATGTGTTGTTTGCTTATCATCTATGTCAAGAAAACAAAACATTCATGAGGAATCTCTTTCCTGTTGTAAAACAAGGTTGGCAGAGACATCTAGCTGCTTTTCCAAAAACACAGACTCATCTCTGGCTGACTGAGAGTGTTAGCCTTCATCTGCCTGAAATCATATCAGAAACGGATTAAGCTGTCGCTCTGTTTACCTGACTTTGGACAACAATCCCAGCAGCACTGGTACCAAAACCAAAGTCACGTCTTAGAGAACTGCTCGCTTGCACAATACAAGGTAGGCCAGCTTGTAAAGTAGAAAACATCACAACTGGTTTAGGATGAACAAAGCTCCTTCATCTCCAATAAATGCATTTGGGAGTCTATAGCAGCAGGAGGCATTCCCACGTGTCATGACGCAAAGATGAAACGTATTTCAGTCGTATTGTTACCGTTTTTACATACTCTTAAGAACTGTTGTTGGGTAAAAGCTTCCAGTAATGGTCCACCGAGGATTTTGGCTTCGCATTAGATCCATTCACCCCCTCCCCACTTCCTTTGGAGTGAAAGTGCTCTGAGCCTATGGGATAATGGGAATGAAGTATAGTGGTATCATGTTACCTGAAAAGATGGCAGAGAGCCTCAGATCTTTCCTCATTCAGGCTTCCTGCGGTGCAGTCTGCCAGCATCTCCTGTCGCCTGTCTTCTTTTCTACTCTTTCCTCACTATTTCAGTCAAAAAGTTTGATTGGTAGCTTTCTTCAAAGGTGTCTCATCACTGTCCCCTCAAATCTAACTTCTTTGACTGCTATAGAATGATGACTAGTCCTAATTCCTAAAAACTTGAGTTTGCCTTTATATAAGAGAACCTGTGAGGCTAGGAAGGTGATGGGATGCTCTGCCTAAAGTGACACTATAGCTGTAGGACATGCTCCTGTGTAAATTCTCACTGGACAGACTGTCAAGTTTGGAAATAAATGATCCATTATGTGTCAAATTGTAGAGGCAAAGTGACTTTTTGTGAGAGAGTTCCAAGCGGTCAGTGAAAAACCCCAGGTAAGTCAACTTCAGGGAGACCAAATGACAAGTTTAAGAACAGTGACACTAGAGTGTGAAGCCTGGGTCTTCCATCCCCACTCATTTTATCCGCTCAGGTCACGGCAAACGTTTTGACCCTGTCAACTCAATGAGGCTACTGCAGGCCTTATAAATGAATTCCTCTCACCTCACAAAAACAAAGATAAAGATCCAATTTTCTCTGCAATACTCTGTCCCACAAGGGGTTTTCTTTGAAATATGATGAGGGATTCAATTAAAACCAGAGTGCAAAACCATGACATCTTGCCAGAAACAAAGTGCATGGCCCAGAGATGCTGAATTTTAGATGTACTATAAAAACTGGACTGATTAAAGACAATGATATGAGAGAGACTAAATCCTACAGCATTATTAAAATGGCCATTAAAGCTTTGGGAGTAGAAACTGGACACTTGTTGATTTATGACTAGAATTGATGATTTAAACATTCTTTACAGTCACAATAAAGAAATGTGCAATTATGAAGAGCAGAAATCTATTTCAAGAGCTTCCAGTGAATGGACAAAATGCAATTAGCTGTGTCTAGAACACAAAGTGCTTAACGTCAGCAGAGAGAGAGGGGGGAAAGAGAGAAAAAGCACAGCCGAAGGGAAACGAAGGGGAAATGGAGATAACTCATTCTCTCATTTGAAAAAGGAACGCTCCCCTAGTGTTGCCATGGCGACATGTCCTCTCAGATCCTCGTCGACATGTTAGTTCTCGGCCTCAGTGCTTTCTAGCCTCCAGGATCGGTGTTGGTGGGGGCGGGGGCACTGCCATCCTGAATGAATCAGGCTAATGAAGGAGAAAGTCATTAGAGACACAGAATGTGCAACAGAAGTCAGTATACTGGCTTCTTGTTGCCTCAGGAACAACAGACCTTCAGAAGGAAAGAGTTCACAGTATATGCTTGACCAGGAGCCAGGTGGTTCATACGTCCTCACATCTAAAGTTGGACCAAGGACCACAGCAGATGACCTGGTTTAGATGTTTGACGATTGCTTTAAGACTACATCTATCCATCCATCCATCCATTCAGTTTGTCGACAAATTTAGCATAAATCCTCATTTTGGTGTAAATGCATTTAATTAACTAGCAAGTACTGAAGAAGAATGATACATAGTAATACAATTTAGATTAAATAATCATTGTGACAATGTAAATATATATTTAAAGCTGGTAAAAAATGATCCAAAATAATTTTTTGACCAAGTACACGACAAGCCAGAATTCAAAACTATCGCCTTACTTTAGCCCCAATCACAACGGTAAGCTTGTAATAATGTGTTATATTTAAAGTGGTATGGTGGATTTCCACAGGAAATTCAAGCATTTCTTTGTGTCATTAGGTCATGTCTGTATACATAAAAGAGTCTGGCTAGTAGTAGCAATGCATGTGAGGAGCATGTATACCGCATGGTCTTCAGCAGATCATTTATAGCCTTTTCTCACATCAGCTGGAATAATTAAACATATCATTTTGATGGCGGATTGTAATGCAGAAAGGCCAAAGTGACATCATCAGTGACAACAGGAGATTTAGGTACGATACAGGTAACGCTAATAAACACTAAATACACATAGTCACGCACACTGTAAAAAAATTCAGCCTCTCCAATTTAAAATGTTCTAGTGTCTAGTCTAAATTTTTCAGTTGGCCAATTGAATTTCTGTGAATTGATACGATTTAAACCAAAACATTTAGATGTGACCAGTCATTAGAAAATTTTTCACAATTACAAAAAAGGAGACAACAAAAAACTACAGATAATTAACATAAGTTATAGAGTCAAAGAGAACATCAAATACAATAAAGTAATCAGATAACATAAAAATGAGAAAGTGAGAGATCACTTGAAGGCAGAGAAGTAGAGAGGAAAATAATTATTTACTGAGCATAGAGAAAAGATGAGTTTTAAATTGGGATTTAAAGGTCTGGAGAGTTGGGGTGGCACAGAGATTAGAGGGCAGCTTATTCCATAGCTTAGGGCCTATAACACTAAAAGCCCTTCCACCCACAGTAGAGAGTTTATACTTGGGTACGACAAGCAAATGCTATGCTGATGTCGTTAATATTAACAATTTTGAACAAAGTATAACAATAATAATAATTTGCACGGTTTGATGTTATATTAGTGATCGGTAGATTTAATCACCGTTGGTAGCGTGATTTATTGTAATGTTTTATTCCCAAAAGTGGCTGACATGTTACTTACTTGTTCAGATGACATTTTCTGATGAAAATTCTTATTTAGGTTATACTGATTCTGATGTACAGTATCCACACCAGTGCGCTGTCTGACAGCAAAGCCAGACATTACTCCTCAAAACATTAGATTAATCCGCGCGCTGAGGAGCTGCGCAAACGCACAACTCACGTACAGATGATAACTCTGCAAATAACTGCAATTGCAGGTTTCAAACAGAGATGGCGACACACAGGCAAAACTTACGGACTGCAGCTTTAAGTACTGAGCAGTACCGTGTTAATCCTTTGCAGGGCCCAGGGCTAAAATTATTTTGCGGGGCCCTAATCCAAAAATTAAGTAAATGTGCAATCAAGCCATATAAACACGGCACGTACTCGTGAAATAAAAATAAACATACACAAAGCATAATCCTATAGTATTTATGTATTTTTTAAACATGTTATGTACATATTTTAAACAATATTATCGAATAACAAGCTTACAAATCAGAAACAGCCCAGCAAATAAAATGATTTATATAGGCTATCACTCACCACTAAAAGGGTTTCTTTCTGCTTTTCTTCGAAGATAATTCCTTGATTAAATCCTTAAAATCAAGTTGACGCAGAATGTCGTACTCACTTGACATTACTGTCAAACAGTTAAGTCTTTGTTCATGCATTTATGTCCTCAGTTTATTTTTTATAAGTCCCAATTTTGAAAATGACCTCTCTCCAGAGGCATTTGACACAGGGAAGGTGAGAAAGATCCTTAATGCAATTTCAACATTGGGAAACACACACTGGAGCTGCTTTTCTTTGAGGATAAGCATTACATTTCTTGTCAAGGTGACGATGTACTGCGTGTCCGCTGTGACTCTTGATTCGGGTGTGTGACAACGATGCACAACATACACATAATTACCTCGATCAAAACAATTTTTATAACGCAAAACAGAATTGTCTCGGGGGCCCCCTAGTGTTCGGGGCCCTGGGCTGCAGCCCATGTTGCCCATTAGGATAACGCGCGGCCTTGGTACTGAGTAATATTAATTAACAACATGCACTTATATATATATATATATATATATATATATATATATATATATATATATATATATATATATATATATATATATGGGTTAGGGTTGGTAGCATGTATTTATGCATAATTTACTAGTTAGTAGTTATGCATAATTATTACTTTGTAAGTACATGTAACATGCAACAAGGACACTGTAAAATTAAGTGTTATCAAATGTTATAATTTTTATTACATACTATAAACAAGTCACAATCAGTTATGCTCTTTTGGCAGCTGTGATAACTGATTATTGGATTAAATAAAAATTGTATATATTATTGGATCAGCACATCTGTATAGCTTTAGAGAATACATTGATTGCCAATTAAGTTTAGTACACAACTGACTAATTAACACAGTTTAGAGAGGGTTTATGAAAAAATATTATTTATGCTGATACTTATTCACAGAGGAGCTAAAACATTATGACCACCTGCTTATAGACCTGCAGGTTCTTTAAGTCCTGTAGTTTGTGAGGTGGAGTTGCCATGGATCGAACCCAATTGGATTGAGATCTGGGGAATTTGGAGGCCAGGGCAACAGCTTGAAATCTTCATCATGTTCCTCAAACCATTCCTGAACCATGTATGCTGTGCGTGGCAGGGTGTATTATCCTGCTAAAAGACATCACTTCCACCTAGGGCACACCTTTGTCATGAAGAGGTGTACCTGGTCTGCAAAAATGCTTAGGCAGGTGGCTCTTGTCAAATTTACATCCAGATGAATGGCTGGATCCGGGGTTTCCCAGGAGAATACAGACCAGAGCATCACACTCCCTCCACCGGCTTGTCGTTGTCCCACACTGCATCCTGGTGCCATCACTTCCCCAGGTAAATGGCGCACACTTACACGACAGTCCAGATGATTTGACTCATTGGACCAGACAACCTTATACTTCAAAGTCCAGTTCTAACACTCGCCTACCCATTGTAGATGCTTTCGATGGTGGACAGTGGTCATCATCGCTCTGATTGTTCTATGGCTATGCAGCCCCATATGATTGTGATGCACTGTGTGTTGTGACACATTCCTCCCATAACCATCATTAAAATTTTGTGTGACTTGTGCCACAGTAGACCTTCTCTTGGCTAAGACCAGAAGGAATAGCCTTTGTTGCCCTTGTACATTGATGAGTCTTGTACCCAATGCCCTGCCGCCAGTTTGTGGTTTGTCCCTAGATCCCTCCTCAGACCAATGATGATAAATTCTCGCCAATGCTGACGGGAGCTCTTGACGTTTCAGAGCAACTCTGACCCATTTGCCTTTCCATAACAATATGGCCCTTGTCAAAGTCACTCAGATCTTTATTCCTGCCCATTTCTCTTGAAATTACAAGATGCTTACCATCTAATCTATCCAGAGCTTAATATGTGGCCTTGTTAGAAGACGTCATAATGTTTTGGCTCATCAGTACATAGTCAAGTTAGTCAATTTTATTGTGATTTTCACAATACACTTTTAAAAGAGGCTTTACAGAAATGTATGATGTCAATGTTTGTAATACCTTAGGGCCCTATCATACACCCGGCACAATGCGATGCCAGGCGCAATGTTTTCACATCCAGCGGCACATTGTTTAAATAGCAAATCCACTCGTGCCCATCTGTTCACCCATGGATGTGCTAGTCTGAAAACAAGGTGTGTTCAGGCGCATTGTTGGCGTTGCATTTTTGAGGCAATTGAAAACAATTGCGCTATTGACCAAAAAAACCCTGATCTAAAGTCAGTGGTGCAGTTTTTTTTTTGTGTGTGTGTGTTATTTAAAGGGCACGTTAGTAATATGGCGGGTATACAAAGCGTGTACACTCTGCTTGTTAAACATACAGGGACGCACAGCAGCACAAAAACATTTTTAAATAATAAAAATTCAGTCTTTCCACTTGCAAATTCCGCCATTTAAATAGTGAATCCACCATGGTGCAAGCGCAACTGGCTTTGATTTATTGCGCGTTATGCCCAAAACACACCCATTACTCATTAAGAGACTAGGCACAACCCTTCTGGACCATGCGCCTGTCACGGCCACCATTTTTTTTCCGTCATTAAACTTGCAACAGTGCACCTGTGCCATGCGCTTCAGACCATTAAAATAGGGCCCTTAATGTCTTATTGTCCACATTTCGCATTTAGAGCCACACAATTGTTCAAAAGTTTAGGTCAGTGACATTTTTTTATTTTAAAAGAAAGTAATACTTTTGTTTAGAAAGGAAACATTAAACTGATTACAAGAGACAGCTAAAACTTTGTTACCAATTTTCTAATGCTGAAATACATTAAAAGAATCCAGAAAGTTTAAAGGAAGCCATTCACTGCAATTAAGGGAACATAAACTACGATCAAAGAATTAGAAATGTACAAAATTCAAAAAGAGGTCTTAACAGACTGCTACATGATTAGGGCTGGACGGAAGGAACACGACTACTGCAACGCTTAAGATCAAGAGAAATTAAACAAAAACATCAAGGCTCATTAACACCTCCTTATAAAGAGCCATAGACATTACTATTTCAGATGTTTTAGATATCTCTTTCATGTCAGGGATGAAAATAGTTGAAAAGAGCAGATGATAGAAATAAATTATTTTGTCTGACTGAATGTCAACATGCTTTTAAACTTGTGCAGTGACACAGAAGACCAAGGTAAAAGAGAGGCTGGATTTTTGTTTTATTCCTTTTTAAGCGAATTGTTCTCTCCCTATTTTTTTGAGCGCTTCTAGTCGTGTATTTCCTACAGGGCAAATTGAATGACTGGCCCCGCAGACCTTTCAATAGGGGTCAGACACCTCCAAAATGGGAATCAGTACCTCCCCATGGTTCATCAAAGGGAGCATAAAATACAAATGGAGCGAGAGAAAGTGAGAAAGAGCCGTGCGAGATATGTATCGCTGGCTGAAGTGGATTCAGAAGCGAGATAGTGAAAGCGAACAAACCTTTCAGATGGAAATGAGGGCACACCATACAAACCAAGGCCAAGCACAGCCTGTGCATCGTCACCATGGCAATCCACTGCGAAACAGAGAGGGACCTGTGAAATAGGGCCACAAAGAATCTCAGAGGGCCGGTCTCATCGTTTAAAAACTCAAAGTCATTTTTCTTATTCAAAAGCTTGAGGCGGTGTAGGAGTCATGGAGCTGCCGTACTGCATAATCAAGGAAATTGAATAACTCTGCATATGTAGCTTAGAAATGGCCACAAATCCATTTCCTCCTTGTTGTTTATTAGGTCACAAGCCACATAAAAGCCACCTGTCATTTCAAGACACATCAAATAGCGGCCAGTACTTTTCCCCCCTGTGAACTCATGCATTGAGAGAGACTGGAGGTAAAACCACTCTGAGTAGACAGCGTCTCTGCTGCCTTTGCTAATGTATTGCATTCACCATTCTTTTTGTCTTACCCTCTTTCTCAAGCTCTGCAATGTCCCACCGAGTTCAGTGACCCTTAAGAGAAATCAATATGCTTTCTTGTCATGCCACTGAAGCTATCTCCTCTGGTGCTGTTTCTCTTCCCTTCTGTTTTCCTTCTTGACACACTTGATGTGCTTTCCCTGTAGTTACAAAAAAAAAAAAAAACATGAAAAAACATGAGGGAAATGGAAGGCTTGCAGCTTCATAGCATTAAATAAATAGCCTCGTATCTCCCCTGTACCTGCTCTGCTTCATCCTGGGAATAAAATACACCCCTTTACTTTTACCTATATAAACTCACATAGGAATTCACACATCATTACAAGTGATACATTATCACTTGTGAGATTAAAAGATTCACTTCCTTGTGAAAATCAGAAGTATTAACTGAAACTATTAGGATTACCACACTTAAATTATGACTTTATTTACTATCTAGACCCAAATGACTTTCATTATATGGACACAACCAAAAATACAAAGTCATACAGGTTGAATAAGTTCCAGCACCCTATCATGACATTCATCCGCCTTTTGTCAATATTACTGATTTATTTAGCAATTATGAATTTAAATAACACGGAACGTGAAAATGATATAAGACCAAAGACCATGATACAAGAGAGATTAAATCCTACAGTATTATTAAATGGTCCATTAAAGACTTGGGAGTGAAAAACTGACTGATTTACAGTTTAAGTCGGAACATTATTTGCAGTCAAAATAAAGAAATGTGTCTTCACAAAAGAAAAACTCAGTCCAGGAAAGAGACAACATAATTATTCATTTGATTATAATGATGCTGTTAATATTCACTCAGCATCATGCAACATTTTCCAATCTGTCAAGAAGTAGAGGTGCATTTTTCCCGGTGAATTTTGGCTGTATTCAAATTGCGCTCCAGTTAATTTCCAGCTCACTGCTTGACTTCTGGATGTGAGACAAATAGGAGAAAGAAAGTTTGTGCAATTCTGTAGTTCAAAAGACTGTCAACAATGGCATTCGGATGGCTGAGAGCATAAACATACAGCACACAGTGGAGATCCCAGGGGTTGTCATAGCTTGACTTCAAAAACGCGAACCACGGAAAGTGAGAATCTCTGGGAACAAAGTGAATGCCATAGCCTCCATGTGGAGAGGGTTCGGGTTTGCTACTGTCATTCAAGGTAAAGTGACAGAGAAATGTTTGCAGTGGTTGCAGACATGAACCGCTCAAACGGTTGAGATTTGGTACTGCAGTCTTGGAGACTGTGTGAATAATTCAGAGCCTCTAGGGATGCCAATAGAAGAGGAGCTTGGGGGGAAGCCACTGTACTTCTTCACCTGCCATGTCTGTACAGGTAACACATCAGGGCAAAACAGCTTGAAAACACTAAAATCTTCAGCACTGACGCTTTGGATTTTTAATGCACTCTGCAAAACCATGGATGCTCTGAAGAATTTTAATGAAGCACTGTGGCTACACACAGTGGGATGCAAAATGTAATTTATACCTTGCAATAAAGTTTTAGTATTTGTGAAAAATAAATATTATGACAAAGAAATAATGATTTTGTTAAACATTCTTCACTATTTATAACCCTACCCCTAAACCTTCCCATCACAGAACACTTTCTGCATTTTACATTTAGTAGTATGTTTATTATCGTTTCCCTCGTAGGGACCGCTTGCTGGTGTAGAAACAACATAAAGACAGTATTATTTTTAAATTGTTTAATGCCATCATTTCACGAATGAAGGGCATATCACTGATACTAATACTTCTATTGATGTCTCAATGACATATTTTTGTGCCCTATGAAATATGCAGAGATTGAATAAAGTTATCAAACAGTTTGCACTGTATACATTATAAATTAAATAAAGATGAATCCTTATTAAAGCTACAAAACTTCTTTACTCAAGAGCAGCAAGTAATTTTCTGTTACCTTTGTTCTTTGATTAACGTTAATGACAGAGAAAATTAGTGACTGCCGTCACTTTAAGACATAACACGGATCTCAAGCGCATCTCATTTTCTCTTTAAGACTTTATTTAACTAATTTAAGACTGCTCTTATGAGGATACAAAGTAAAACTGACATTCTGGCATAATTCTGTGTATTGTTTGTTAAATCGTGAAAGAGAACTCAATTCTGAAACGCTGTCTGAGCGCATGATACTGGCGTGTCTTTCTGTGCATTGTGGGTGTGTCACATAGCCAGGACTTTCACAGACAGTGTGTTCTTTTTTGAATATGCAGGAATTAAAAGCTTTTGCATGAATCATAGCGTGATCATATAATGTTACTCTAGCCAAAGGATAACAAAAAAACAAAATCTGCGTTAACGGTGTAATTTTTGATGCGTGAAGCTAAAAAAAATAGAACGCATGTGTTAAAGGGTTAGTTCACCAAAAAATGAAAATTCTGTCATTAATTACTGTAATGAAGTTCTTACTTATGGCAATGAAGTTCGTAGTTATGGGAAGGAAGGAGGCGGAAACTGGAGGACATTTAAAAGACTTTCATCAAATAAAACAAACAAACTGAAAGTAAACCGCAGCAAGCCCCTCACGGACGGCTGCAGCGCACACACATAACAAACGTAAATAAAACATAACAAAGTCCAGGCCTGGTCCTCTCTCTTGTCCTTCACTCGTGTCGCTCGTCCTTATATGCCTCCGAGCTCCCTTATGAGAGGACTTGCTCATTATCAGTCACGCACCGGTCTCACTCGCTCCTTCCCTCTCTCGTTCGTCCACCCCGCCACAAAGAACCGCAGAACCATATACGTCACTCACAACAGTCTGAGAGCAACAGCACCACGCCACAGTCTCATGCCGGAAGTGGGCGGAGCAAGGTCATTGCGGAGGTCAAGCGCGTTCGTTCCGTGTTTGGTTCGTTTCAAAGTTTAAAACCACCTTTGCTATTATCAAGATTTGTATTAAAACAATTTAATTGTGTGTGTACATGTATAAAGCAATGACATTAATATGTAGTGGCAAGAAAATATTATTTCATAGAATACATTTTGGAATTAATGAGTTGGTTTTCTGCATGATTTAATTCATTAAAATGTCTATTCATCAAAGTCAAAAGTTTAGACGAACAATACACACCAACACTTTTGATTTGTTATAATAATATGTCATATCTTTGAATACTTAAGTTTTTTTAAATTCAAATCATCCCTACGGGATTGGTGACACAGAATATGTGACAGTATTCAGGTTGCTCTAACAAATATAGATTTTATGTTCAGAGTTCTCAGTTCAAGGTTTGCTGTTCGAAGTTCACTGTTCATTGGTGTTTATGCTTGGTATAATGTTCAGTTGCATGATGTTCTGCATGTTTCTTTTATATTCAGAATTTTAAATGTTGTTTTTGCAGTGCAGTCAGTGGTAATTTTGCCTTTAGAACAAAGAAACTTGGCTCACTTAACAATTTTCCAATGGTTATAATATATTAATATTTCTGTTTGATTTTGTTGCAGTAAATTGACAACCAGAATCGCTCCAGGAACATGGAGGCTGATAAAAAACAAGGTTTGTTTTATTAGGCTTTCATAAAACATAAGCTACTTTTTGTGTGGTGTTATGTTTTGTCACATCCTTTCCAGGAATAACGTTACGATATTCCATTGTTTTAGAATATTCCACACCAGTTGGCTGGCTCTGTTGACTGTGGAATCTTCATGTTGATGGTGAGAAAATATTGGAGAGTAGGGAAAGTTATGAACTGCAATGTCTTTTCATAAGAATGAAAAATGAAAACCAAAGAATGGTTGACTGTGAATTGAACTTGAATTTTTATTTCAGTATGCTCTGTACATAGTTTTCGAGGCACCCTTTGATTTCACAGCTGTAAGTCTTGGTTTAAAAATGATCTATTAGATTATAACCTATTAAATTTGTTGATCTATTAACACTCTCTCTCCCCCCCATATGCAAGTCTGATTTTTCCCTCATTCGAAAATGGTGGTGTCTTATTCTGATGGAAAATTTTGCCATTGAAAGGTAACTCTCTTGCTCTCAAGTTTATCTCTGTCCATGTGTCTATAAAATAACTTAATCAATTTGTCACAGGGAAGATGCTGCCATTGATGTGCAGGTGTCACCTAAAGGACAGGACACTGAAATCTGTGACACGGTATGTTTTTATTGATACAGGGGAATTTCAAAACTTTAATATACGTTACATCCTGAATAAAACAGGTATTGTTAAGGACACTTTTTATCTGCCCAGGTACAACATATATGAAATTAGCTAGCAGCTAAATCTGGTGCACACAAACACTCCACTTGTGAGAGAATTTTTAAAGATTTAATCCCTTATTTGTATATTTCTCTCATGAAGGAGTCACTGATAGTGAAAGACCTTTGGGCACAGTTGGATGGATGCAAAAAAACTGCCATACCTTCAAAGGTTTCGTGGAAGAGCCGTGGTACCTACATTTGAACAAGGGAGACCAGGAAAATGCCCTTCTTCAACTCGATAAAGCAGAAGTTAATGAAGACATTCAACTAGCCAAAGAACCTTTCATGTTTCGTTTCCAATTCAGAGAAGACATGGAAGCTTTTCTTTATGAATGCTGCAATAAAAAGGGTCTCAGGGTCAACTCAATGTTTATGGAGGGTTAAATGTGTGCCTGCTGTGCCATAACTTTTGTTAGATTTTCTATGTTTGAATTTGTATTTTTATTTCATTACTTTTATTTATTTATTTATTTGGAGCAGGTGCAGCTGTTGTGTTATGCGTTTGCTGTTTAAGAGAACAAGATATACATTTTATTTTGATATCAATTTTATATATATATTTTTTTTTTCAGGCAATTATAGAAACTGTATGTTTTGTGTGTTCAATGAAAAAAACGTTTAGTTAAATGGATGTATAAACACATGTTCAAACACCAAGCTTTGTGTTTGGTGTTCAATTTATATTGTTAATTATTTATGACAACAAAACAAATAGATAATAAACAATCATTTCAACTATATAATTAACAATTTGTCTATGGTAGTGTGTTGTCTTTTGTTAAGAGGTCACAGCATAAGTCTTTTATATATCTTTATATCATATGATAAATCTTTTATGTCATTGCTTTATACATGTACACACACAATTAAATTGTTTTAATACAAATCTTGATAATAGCAAAGGTGGTTTTAAACTTTGAAACGAACCAAACACGGAACGAACGCGCTTGACCTCCGCAATGACCTTGCTCCGCCCACTTCCGGCATGAGACTGTGGCGTGGTGCTGTTGCTCTCAGACTGTTGTGAGTGACGTATATGGTTCTGCGGTTCTGCAGTTAGTCGTATCTCAGTAATTGTGGCGGGGTGGACGAACGAGAGAGGGAAGGAGCGAGTGAGACCGGTGCGTGACTGATAATGAGCAAGTCCTCTCATAAGGGAGCTCGGAGGCATATAAGGACGAGCGACACGAGTGAAGGACAAGAGAGAGGACCAGGCCTGGACTTTGTTATGTTTTATTTACGTTTGTTATGTGTGTGCGCTGCAGCCGTCCGTGAGGGCTTGCTGCGGTTTACTTTCAGTTTGTTTGTTTTATTTGATGAAAGTCTTTTAAATGTCCTCCAGTTTCCGCCTCCTTCCTTCCCATAACTACGAACTTCATTGCCATAAGTAAGAACTTCATTACAGTAATTAATGACAGAATTTTCATTTTTTGGTGAACTAACCCTTTAACACATGCGTTCTATTTTTTTTAGCTTCACGCATCAAAAATTACACCGTTAACGCAGATTTTGTTTTTTTGTTATCCTTTGGCTAGAGTAACATTATATGATCACGCTATGATTCATGCAAAAGCTTTTAATTCCTGCATATTCAAAAAAGAACACACTGTCTGTGAAAGTCCTGGCTATGTGACACACCCACAATGCACAGAAAGACACGCCAGTATCATGCGCTCAGACAGCGTTTCAGAATTGAGTTCTCTTTCACGATTTAACAAACAATACACAGAATTATGCCAGAATGTCAGTTTTACTTTGTATCCTCATAAGAGCAGTCTTAAATTAGTTAAATAAAGTCTTAAAGAGAAAATGAGATGCGCTTGAGATCCGTGTTATGTCTTAAAGTGACGGCAGTCACTAATTTTCTCTGTCATTAACGTTAATCAAAGAACAAAGGTAACAGAAAATTACTTGCTGCTCTTGAGTAAAGAAGTTTTGTAGCTTTAATAAGGATTCATCTTTATTTAATTTATAATGTATACAGTGCAAACTGTTTGATAACTTTATTCAATATTAACAAATAAGTTAAGACATTCTTACCTCCATGGACAACAGCCTTTTTTATGTGAATTTTTACATGATTGTTCAATTTGTCCCGTCTTGTTGGTTTAAAAATAGAGTTTAAACAAAAAGGGCAGTGGAAATTTTTGCAACATGTTGTACATTGCATCAGTGGCAGCGCTGCACCTCTCTGAATGGTTATATGGTTCTATAGATGAAATAAGATACATTCAAAACATTACTCATAGTCATAAGAAAAATACAATGTCAACAACAGATTAAAATCACAAAACAAACACAACACACACACGCGTGTGCGTCGCGCACCACAAGCCAGAGCCGTTTTTATATAGCGTTAATCCAACAACGATCGATTACACACCCCCCAAAGACAAGTATTTACCGTGTTCTCTTCTTCCGCCATGATGACTCAGATTACGTTTGTCCGTGTAGCCTTCTTTCAATACTTTACTTTCTTGCTGTGTCTTCCGCCATTGTTGTTTTTACATGAAACTCCGCCCACTTCCGATCAGACTGCTGCTCCGCCCACTTCCGGCATGAGACTGTGGCGTGGTGCTGTTGCCCTCAGACTGTTGTGAGTGACGTATATGGTTCTGCGGTTCTGCAGTTGGTTATTATTGCAATTACTTACCCTCATGTCGTTCGACACCCATAAGACCTTTGTTCATCTTTGGAACACAAATTAAGATATATTTTTTTTTTAAATCCGATGACAAACCAATGACATTTCCTCTCTCAAGACCCATAAAAGGTACTAAAGACGTTGTTACAAAGTTCATCTCACTACAGTGGTTCTACAATAGTTTTTGTGCGAAAAAAAAACTAAATAACGACTTATAAAAAGATGGCCGATTTCAAAACACTGCTTCCTGAAGCTCTGAGCGGCAAAGTCACATGATTTCAGCAGTTTGCCGGTTTGAAACGCGATCTGAATCACTGATTCATAACCCTTTGAATCTTCAGGAAACAGTGTTTTGAAATCGGTCATTTCTTTAGTACCTTTTATGGGTCTTGAGAGAGGAAATGACATTGCTGCAAGTGGTGGCCATTCTGAGCCATCGGATTTCAACAAAAATATCTTCATTGGTGTTCCGCAGATGAACAAAGGTCTTACGGACGTCGAACAACATGAGGGGAAGTAATTAATGATAGAATTTTCGATTTTGGGTGAACTGACCCTTTAATGGGTTAACAGCACTAATACAAAGGCCTACATATATATATTTTTCCAGTTGTCCAGAACTTTATATTCCATACTTGTCCATAGGGAACCCTAATAGATGTCATTTTTATTTCTCCCATTCTTAAAGAGCTAAACTAGTGGCAAAGATAGTCGTGCTATATACCGTAAATCCTCTAATATAGGCCCGGGCCTTTATTTTACTCAAGCGCATCGCGGTCCAGGCCTTTATTGGAAGGAGGCCAGAATTAGAGGCAGGCCTCAATTTCTATTTGAGCAAATCAAACTACCAGTAGAATGAATAAAAATGAGATTTTGCGTCTATTTCAACCTATAAAATACTAGGTTCATTTATTGAAAACATACAGTTACCATAACATTATGGTATGCATACAGAACATTAACAACAAATACCGGTAATTCAGGCTAAATTCCAGTGTAGAAATATGGTAACAAAAACATAGCAAACATAGGCTACCGGAAGTGCATTGTAAACACTTAAGAGATAATTAGGTTATTGATTCATAACAAAAGGCAACAGACACCTTACTGCTCCAAAGTTTAACCGTTCCTGTCTCATTTGGTTTGAAGTAAAAAAAAAACAATCCTCTAATTCTGTTTAATCCTCCTCCTCCTCTTCATCTCTCCTGTAAACTCCTCATCACTCGCTAGCCTCTACAACAAGTTCATTATTGTACTACAGCTCCTCTTCGTCCTCCTCATGTTCCGCTGCGCGTCTGTTCTCATCCTCGCGCAGGCGGGCTGCAGTCTGAAGTCTCACGTGCGAGTCAATCACCTCACTCTTGACATGACCAGGCTACCATAGCAAACATCTACCGGTATCACAAGCATAATGTTGAGGCCTGCCCAGAAAAACGTTGGTTCTAATAATAGCCCGGCCGGTATTAGAGACCGGCCTTTATTTACCTTCGGTGACAGCGAGACCGGCCAATGTTGGAGACCCGGCCGCTAAAGGAATACAGGCCAATATTAGAGGATTTACGGTAGGTCGATTTCTCTGCTGTGCTCCGCTGTGCTCATCTGGAAATAAAAAGCTCTGAAAGCCGAGGGAATGACCTATGTCAAAGAGGCGAAGAATGAAATCATCAAAATGGAAGCGGCAGCCAGCCCCACTGTACTGACAACAGCTTTGTTAGAGTAAGTCCATGCCAGCCCCTTTTCCCTTGAGCCGCAGGTTGGAGTCCTGCAGGACATGTTCCATCTGCTGAAAGGCCCAGAGAACATTGATTGAGTGTGCTTCCTGAATCTGCTCCTCCCTAAACACTACACGCAATTATAGACATGCTCAGGAGAGAGCAGCCGTCCACTAATTGGTTTGATTCATGCAAAATGAGGGGATCTGAGTTGAGCTAACAAATATCTAATGTCTTAAAATCAGACAGAGCATATTTCATGTCTTTTGTGAAGATGATACGCGGGGAAATGACAGCAGAGCAGATACATTCCTGACAGCAGATAAACTGTCAACGATATAAAAATAGAATTGCTAAAACTGAGCTGCTTTTTTCATCTTCTTTTTCTTGTCAAGCCAATGCTGTAGTTAAGCAAGTTTGTCATGCTGACTGTAGCAGGTGCTAGAAGCAGAAAGCAAGCTAGCGCCTAGAGTTAGGCACAATTAATTAGAGACAGAATTATACATACACATGTGTAATTTATGCTTCCAAGACCTGTGATTCAGATGGCCTGAGGAAAAAGAAAAATCCCAGAAATCTTCAACTGCCTTGCTCTTGGATGAGCCATTTATGTTTGTGAAATTTAACCTGGCATAGAATCAATTGCTGTGCAAAAAAATCAGTTACATATAACAACAATACAATCATTAAATCTTAGTATGATGCATAGTGCTGACATTGTTCAATATTTTGATATTGTTCTTAAGACTGTTCCTCAGTATGTCCTTCTAAATCACAAGGGTATTTTAACTTCACCTTGAGTATCTGCATAACCCCAATTAAAACCAAAAGAGCTGTTAAAGTTCTGGCTTGATTTGAAATTAATTAATGTTAAGCAGCTAAATAAGAAACTTTTCCAAGAGGCTAATTAGTTCTCTTAATGGTCAAATTAAATAATTAGTGTGAACAATAGGGAATATTACAGAGAACAAAATTTAAAAGCAGTCCATGAGTTTAGAAATGAGCGTTTAAAAGGCACACACAGGGGTCAGTTGGAGTTTTGCTGCCAGCTTTCGGATGATTTGAAATGGAAAAGTGTAAGACAGTCTCACTCCAGGCAAGAACTGAAAGGAACGGTGGTTAAAATGGAAAGGATTAGATTAAACCTCTAGAGATGATTCGTGGGCTTAATTCTCCTCTAATTCCTTGAAGTTTACAATTTGTGTGGTGCAGGAGAGGTAGATCTCTCTAATGAGGTTGGCACTATAGTCAAGGGTTGGCGTTCGGAATGCCGTTTGGTTCCAGACGTGGGCGTGTCATTTGTACGTATCGGAGATCAAAGCACATGTATGTGCTGACAGTGTCCTCAAAGCGTCTTAATTAGGCAGTGATGCACACTGGGACTCCTCATAATTCACACCAACGCAAAATTCCCTTGGATGCAAAAAAAAAAAAAAAGGCGAGGAGTTCTCTCAGGATTGCCAGATCCTGTAACAACAGAAGGAGCAGAAACATTCTGCATCTGAGAGATAACTTCTAAAAAGATGAAAACAAACAAAGAACATCATTTTAAATATGGAAAGCGTTAGCAAAGATTGTCTGGGGACATAAACCTGTATGCTATTTGAAACATGAGATGTGCTTGGCTCGATATTGCTGCGGTTAATGACTGCTGATTCATTACAATTGACTTGAGGAGGAAAAGGAAGTGAAATTGAGGAAGAAAAGTCTTATTGATGCACACCTCTGTTGGGGGTCAGCAAAGGTTTTCAAGAAAATAGGTCTTCCACTGCCATTTCTTATGGGTAAGAAAAAAAAATATCATTTTTTTCGTTGCTCACTAGTCAGGCAGTTTCCTTGTGGTTTCTGGTGAAAAGATGCCTCAACAAAAATAGTCTCTGTCCAGATATAGTATCATCATAAGATGACGATTTTTCTGCAGATACATTTGTGAAGCCGCCCTCACCAATTCTAGCTGAGCTTCAAGTGTCAACTCATATTTACATCACTTTCTTTAGCAAATGGAGTGTGAATAGTGAGCAAAGTCTTCACACAGCCAGACCGACTGAAGGTTGAGAAGGGAATTTTTTTCACACCTTGCAGTGAATCCGAAGCCCTTTCTGTTTCAAAACTCTTTTGGTTTATGCTGTCATTGTGTCAGTCTTTTTTTTCTAAGGGAAGCTTTGTAATAACTTCCTGTTAGATCAAAAAGGGCAGCATCAGAGAGCTGTATGACGGCAATCTGCACTGAGCTCAGCTCCACTGCTCACGATAACAATAGAAAGCAAGAATGAGGATTTGGAAATGTGTCAGATGCTTCTGTTAAAAGTATCAACCTCTAATCTTTTCCGCTGTTCATTTTGCAACATTCTCCAGTTTTCGGCTAATCCTCCCAATATTACATGTTTCTGGATTTTGATAAATACCAGAGAATGTTTTTCATGTTTCATTTTTCAAAATGGAATATTTAAATGTCATCATTCGCTAATATAGAGAAACATAGTGCAACAGTGCAATTATGGATATTTCTGCACACACTGATTGATGGTTTTAAGGGAACTTTGACATTCTAAACTTTTTGTTATTTATTCATTTATCTACATTTGTCTTGTCTTTGTACTATAAAAGGAATACTTCCCCCAATAATGTGAATTCTGTCATCTTTTACTCAGCCTCATTTTGATCCAAACCTGTATGAATTTCTGGTAACATTTGATTTTGATGGTCCCTTTTGAACATTCTGTTGACTAAAAGTAGTAACGTTGTCAACTAACTCTCATTAGTAGAATGTCTTCTTAAAGGTGCACTATGTAGGATTTTTGCAGTAAAATATACAAAAACCACCAGGCCATTGTTATTTGTTCAGTTGTGTATTTACAATATCCCAAATGTTTCCAACTATTTGTAAATCGTGAGAAAATTGCTATTTTATCCAAGGAACAGTCAATGGCGTCATATCTGTGTTACCCACGGTTTCTGGTTTTATTTAGCAGAAACGCTTTACTCTGTCACAGCAACCGCCGAGCGAACGCACAGAGTAAAGTCATAACATAATTTTAAACACACTTTAATGTATCTAATATGACAAATAGAGCTGCATTATCTCATACTCATGACCGGAAAAGCGGAAATGGCGTTGGCAACTGTGTCCCGCCATAATAAATGTCCCGCTGCTCGCTTGCCGTGTGTTGCGTAATAATCACTCTAGCGGCCTTGCTCAGCTCCCTCAAAACTCTGTCCCGCTCCGCTTCATACTACAGTAACGTTAATAACCGCATCCATGAATGATTTCTGCCCGATTCCTATCCCGATGTGAAGTGAAGAGTGTCCCATGATTCTGCGCTCAAACTTGGCGTCATCAAACTACAGCTTTGTTTTGAATAGGCGACCTCTAGTGGATGGAAAAGTTACATAGTGCACCTTTAATATCTGCTAACTCTTTATTGGGATGACAGACTAAAAGTAACTTTGCAAGTACGTCAACCTATTATCTTAGGCCCATATCTTCTTTGTGTTCTTTTGTGAGTTGTGTAAACTAGCATGTAGATGATTCAAAGGCCACAAAAGTTTGATGACAAAAACAGAAAAAAGCAAGAAACTTTGGCATCTGTGAAACTGTCAAACCACTCTCATTACTGAAGTACATCCAGAAACTCCTAATCTATATCCAGGGATTCGTTTTTAACCCCACAAATTCAACGATGATTAGAGGCAAAGGTAGAAGCAGAAGAGAGATAGAAAAAGAAAGACAGGCTTTCTGAAATAAAAGGAGGGATTATCATTGTAAGACCTTTAAAAAGTGAGACTGAGGATTATTTCACCTTCTCATGGAGAGATGCATAATTCATGTGGTCTGGAATCCTCGGTGAGTGTAGTGGCTTCCTCATTTCTTCTATATCATCTCTCATTCTGTTCTTCCATTCCTTCTGGATTGGTGATTTTCCCACTTTCCACTATAGTGTTAAAGAAGGCTGCTTTTATTTTCCTGTACAGATCAAAGCGGGAGGTTTGATGTACATCACAAATCATCATGGGTAGATAAAATGGAGAATGTTGACCTATCAGTACCCTATCCTTTAAACCATAGACCAAATCTAAAATATATCTGGAAATTGTATTTGAAATAATATATTATTTATTTTAAATTACATTTATATATATATATTTTCTTTTTTTTTTTTTTTAATGTCTACCCATCATAATGCACTCTAAAAAATGCTGGGTTGTTTTAACCCAATTTTGGGTCAAATATGGACTAACCCAGCAGTTGGTTTTGTTTTAACCTTGTGGTTTGGTTAAATGTTTGCTTAAGACAACCCAATTGCTGGGTTAAAACAACCCAATCGCTGGGTTAAAACAACCCAATAGCTAGGTTTGTCCATATTTGACCCAACATTGGGTTGTTTTTTACCCAGCATTTTTTAGAATGTGGCCTGTTCCACGAACATTTCATCTTAAGCCTGGTCCGTGAAACCGGGGGGTACGAGTACTCTTGTATAAACCTGAATAATAATTATAAATAATCTCATAATTTCCAAAAACTCATCAGATAGAATGAAACGGTTACAATGTAAATTTTACACTACTGCTCAAAAGTAAGGTTGGTAAAAAAAAATGTTTTAATGCTTTTGAAAAAAGTATCTTCTGCTTACAAGATTTTATTTTATTCAATAAAAATACAGTAAAAACAGTAATATTAACTGTCTTCTATTTTAACTTATTTTGAAATGTAATTTAAGCTGAATTTTCAGCATCATCACTCCAGTCTTTAGTGTTACATGATCCTTCAGAAATCCTTCTAATATGTTGATTTAGTACTCAATTAACATTTCTTTTTATTATAATCAATATTGTAATGTAGTTCTTTGTTGAGGGCAGGAAGAAGACACAGGGGTCGGCCTGACTGGGACTTACACACTTTTATTTTCTCACGCACACACAGACGCTCTCTGGCGTATACACTCAAAATCCACGATATGGGTCGCCCCGTTTCACACCGGCCCACCGTAGTGGCTCGTACACTCAAGTTCCACGATATGGGTCGCCCCGTTCAGCTCTCAGCAATAGCAGTATCTCTCGTTCACTCTCAGCCGCGTGCGTGTAGTCCCAGTCCAATTCTCTCTCTCCGGTCCTCATCTCCTGCGTGGCTTATAACCTGTCTCTCCACGCCAATTACTGAAACAAGAAACAGGTGTTCATCGTTTGCCTCTGATTCACTTACGTGCCGCTCGGCCTCTGACTCTCTCTCCCGTCACAGACCTCGCTAAACCACGCCCCCCTCGCCACATACCCCACCGCCCGACTCAGGCCGGGAGCCATCCGCCTGCAGCCTCCCCATTTCTGGAAAGGAAGTCAGCCACAACCATCTGCGCCCCGGCCTGTGGACCACCTTGAACTTAAATGGCTGTAAAGCTAGATACCAGCGGGTGATCCAGCGCGTTGGTATCCTTCATCTTGATGGAGCCACTGCAGAGGGGCGTGGTCCGAACAGAGGGTGAACTCCCTCCCCAGGAGATAGTAACGGAGGGTAAGAACGGCCCACCGGATTGCCAAACACTCCTTTTCGATGGTGCTGTACATCGTCTCTCTCTTTGAGAGCTTGCGACTGATGTACAGCACCGGCCGCTCCTCCCCCTCCCTCTCCTGTGTCAGGACTGCCCCCAGCCCCCTGTCCGACGCGTCAGTCTGCAACATAAAGCGGGAGAGAAAAATCAGGCGATTGTAGCGGCCCGCCACATAGAGCAGCCTTCACCTGGGTAAAAGCCTGCTGGCACAGCTCTGACCACTGGATCGGATCTGGCGCTTCCTTTTTAGTGAGGTCAGTCAGTGGGCTAGTGAGTTCGAATAATTAGGCACAAACCTTCTATAGTATCCCGCTAGCCCAAGGAACTGCCTCACCTCCTTTTTGGTCTTGGGTCTCGGGCAGGCTGCAACTGCTGCTGTTTTATCAATTTGAGGCGCACCTGCCCATGACCCAAGTGGAAACCCAGATACCTGACCTCCACGCGCCCAATCGCACACTTCTTGGGTTGGCTGTCAGCCCGGCCAGTCTCAGCGATCCCAGGACAGCCGCACATGCTCCATATGCGCTGCCAATCATTACTATAGATGACAATATCATCCAAGTAGGCAGCGGCATATGCAGCATGCGTCGAAGAATTCTATCCATGAGGCGCTGAAAGCGTGGCGGGCCCCAAACAACCCGAAAGGAAGGGTGATAAATTGGTGTAATCCAAACGGCGTCGTAAAGGCTGTTTTCTCTTTAGATAAAGGCGTTAAGGGGATCTGCCAATATCCCTTTGTTAAATCCAGCGTCGAGTAAAACCGAGCCGTGCCCAGCCGATCGAGCAACTCATCAACCCTTGGCATAGGATATGCGTCGAATTTCGACACAGCATTCACCTTGCGATAATACACAGAACCGGATCGAGCCGTCTGTTTTAGGGACTAAAACTATCGGGCTGGCCCAGTCACTGTAGGATTCTTCTATCACTCCCATATCCAGCATTGCCTCTAACTCATCCTGAACCACTTTTTTCTTGTGTTCTGGTAATCTGTATGGCGGCTGCGAACTACCACACCCGGCTCCGTCTCGATATGGTGCTGAATGAGATTCGTTCGACCGGGTAGGGGCGAGAACACATCCGAAAAAACTTCCTGCAACTGGGCTATGTCAGTGAGCTGCAACGGCGAGAGGTGATCTCCCCCTGGTGCCAGAGCGAGGGATGTACCTTTGTGCTCACCTCTGGCCCGAGATCCTCCTCCCGCTCACTGCCGTTGCCAACATCACCGACTCCCCTCACTCCATTTTTTAAGGAGGTTAAGGTGGTATATTTGATGTGCTCCGCTCCTATCCGACCGAACTACCTCATAATCGAGATTTCCTATTCGTCGGTGACCACAAAGGGCCCTTGCCACTTGGCGAGCAATCTTGAGCTGGAAGTTGGGAGTAATACAAGCACTTTATCTCCCAGTGCAAATTCTCGCAGTTTCGTTCCCCTATTGTAGAGCCGGCTTTGTTTGTCTTGAGCCTGGAGCAAATTCTCCATGGATAGCCGCCCCAAAGTGTGGAGTTTTGCTCTCAGGTCCATTACATATTGAATTTCGTTTTTGCCTTGCGAAGGTCCGTCCTCCCAAGCCTCCCTGAGGACGCGTCCAACACCCCACGGGCTGACGTCCATAGAGAAGCTCGAACGGGGAAAACCCTGTGGAGGCTTGTGGGACCTCGCGTACAGCGAACAATAGGGGTTCCAACCATCTATCCCAATTTTTGGCGTCTTCTTGTACGAACTTTCGAATCATTGTCTTCAGTATGCGATTAAATCGTTCCACCAAACCATCCGTCTGTGGGTGATAGACGCTGGTGCGGACCGATTTAATGCCCAATAATTCGTAAAGTTCGCGTAACGTCCGTGACATAAGCGCCGTGCCCTGATCAGTGAGGATCTCCTTCGATCCCCACCGGAGATTACGAAACAACGCTTCGCAACACTCTTTGCGAAATGCTACGGAGGGCAATTGCTTGGGTATCGGGTTGCATAATCCACCAAGACCAATGCAAATCGATGCCCTCGTATGCGGATCGCTCTAATGGTCCGATGAGGTCCATGCCAATTCTCTCGAAGGGGACCTGTATAAGCGGTAGAGGGCGCAATGGCGCTTTGGGCAGGCGGTGGATTTACCAGTTGACATTCACGACACGACGCGCACCATCTGCGCGCGTTCGTGAATGCCCGCCAAAAGAACCGGACCATTAAGCGATTTAGTGTCGCCGCTTGCCCCAAATGACCGGCCATTTGTTAGAATGAGCCGCCGGAAAAGCATTTCCGACGGCTTTTGGGACTAACAACTGGGTTGTATCCTGTTTTGACTGAGTGTCTTGGGTCACTCGATACAACCTGTCTTTTAATATGGCAAAATAAGGATACGAGCGTCTGATCAGGGTGGAGAAGCTGTCCGTCGATTGATCGGACCTGCGCAAACGCATTTTTGAGCGACTCATCCCGGGACTGTTCTAGAGGAAAATCATCGCGGTCAGTGAGGTCCAGCCTCTTTACCCCGCTCCGTTCCTCTGAACCCGCACCCGGTGGTCCCGGCTCAGCCTCTCCCACCTGCGCAACCGCTCTCTCTCCCCGCCTTTTCTTCCCCCAAGAGACATCCGCACATAAACATGCCAATAGACTACCAAATGCTGGCCAATTTGTCCCCAAAATTAGCGGATGTCGGAGGTGCGGACTAACTGCCACCTCCACTCTATGGTTTTGACCCGAAATTGAATTATAACCGTCACCAGCGGATAGTTCACCACATCCCGCACACACGAACCTTAACCAGGCGGCTATTATCCAGTGCCAACGATTGTATCAGGCTTTGATGGATAGAGGTCTGGTTACATCCCGAATCCACCAAAGCCGGATAGGTACCCCCCTGAATACTCACTGGTATTTGGTACAGCCCGGCTCGAGGGGGCAGCCTGAGGCGCGTCGGGGACCCGGATCAACGCCCCCACCTCCATCACGGACACCTATCTATAAAGTGCCCCGGGTCCCGCACCGCCAACAGGCGGCCCAGACTTCCCGCCGCCCCAGTGGCAGGAAGTGAACCAGGGAATTGGCGTGGAGAGAGAGGAAGCGGGACCGGAGTCTGGAGGGAATGCGGCGGCTCCGCGCCCCTGGATGGCGCTCGAGCCCAAGCTCCGTCCGGGATTCCCGAACCTTCCCGCGCCTGACCCGTGCTGGGTAGCCTCCTGGTGCGGGAGCCGGAACTGGCCTATAAGGGACGGAGAAGAAGAAGAAGGGAGGGGTGAGAGAGAGAGAGAAGCCCGGCAGGGGTTCGCCGACCCCTGGGCACGCCACCATTTGATCCTCCGCCAGCTCGATGGCTTGGTCCAGCGACGTCGGCCTGTGGCACTGGACCCATTGCGCGCGGTTTTCCTGGGCAACCGCGCAATAAACTGCTCCAGTGCCACTCGATCCACAACCTGGTCGACCGTCGACTGGTCCGCCATCAGCCATCTGCAGGCGCCCCGGAGCTGCTGGGCCATCACGAAGGGCCGGCTGTTCTCCCCCAGTGTCAGCGACCGGAATCGCTGGCGATGTTGTTCGGGGGAGAGACCGACCCGCTGAAGGATGGCCCGCCGTAGGTCATCATAGACCAGGAGGTTCTGGACTGGTAGTTGTTGGGCCGCTATCTCGCCTCCCGGACAGCAGCGGGATGAGGCGCACCGCCAGTCCAGTCGCGCCACCCGCATGCTTCCGCGGACCGCTCAAATAGGTCCAAGAAGGCTTCCGGATCGTCCTGCGGTCCCATCTTGGTAAGCTGCATGCGGGTGGCGCTGGCCGGGTTGATGATGGATCCCGGCGGAACCTCCCGGTCAAGGCAGCTCCGAACAGCTCGCGGTCCTGCTGCTGGGCCAGGAGGAGCGCCTGGAATCGCCGCTCCTGCTCCTCCCTGATCTCCAGCATGGACTGGTGTTGTTCTTTGTGCAGGCCCGCGAGTGCCTGGATGATGTCCGCAAATGGCGTTGCTGACGGCGCTTGCATGGCGGCGGCTCTGGTCTTCCTCCTCCCGGGTTTTCGGCACCAATGTAATGTAGTTCTTTGTTGAGGGCAGGAAGAAGACACAGGGGTCGGCCTGACTGGGACTTACACACTTTTATTTTCTCACGCACACACAGACGCTCTCTGGCGTATACACTCAAAATCCACGATATGGGTCGCCCCGTTTCACACCGGCCCACCGTAGTGGCTCGTACACTCAAGTTCCACGATATGGGTCGCCCCGTTCAGCTCTCAGCAATAGCAGTATCTCTCGTTCACTCTCAGCCGCGTGCGTGTAGTCCCAGTCCAATTCTCTCTCTCCGGTCCTCATCTCCTGCGTGGCTTATAACCTGTCTCTCCACGCCAATTACTGAAACAAGAAACAGGTGTTCATCGTTTGCCTCTGATTCACTTACGTGCCGCTCGGCCTCTGACTCTCTCTCCCGTCACAGACCTCGCTAAACCACGCCCCCCTCGCCACAAATATTAAACAGTATATTTATTTACCTGACGGTATAGCAGAGCCATATGCTCTTTTAAGTGGAACATTTATGTTTACCATAAACACAAGGATAATGTGAGGCTACCTGTCCATCATCATCCCAAAATCCTACCCATCACATCAATTTTACTTCTAAATTAAACGGTTGGTGTCAGCCTTTTGTGTATTAATGTTTCCTGTGTCCCTGTGACATATCCTGACATTCTGAACAACCGCTAACCGTTAACCGCTAGTCGTAACATTAATTTCAATACCACTACAAGTGGAATCAGGTTCCTGTCCAACATGTCACTTGTAATTCACAATACTACTGAATATGAAAATTCATATTGTTTAATAAAATATTATCTATGGAATAATAAACCATATATTTAGATAAAATGTATATGTATAACTTTCAAAAGAACATGTTGCTTCAGACAACTGAGGCTAAAACTTTTGCATGACCCACTTGTGGTATTTGTCCTCACTGAGAGAAGTTTGTCTTTGGTATTTATTATGCAGTATATTTGGAGTTGCATATTTTTCTAAATTGAACTAGGCACTACATATCAGGGACAAAAATACTGCAATCATTTGTCACTTGCCTGATTTAAATGAGAAAGTGGATGAGAGAGTGAGAGAATTAACAGGAGAATGTATCCTGTGGACATAACTGATCTTCAAACACTGAGATTCATTTGAAATTCAGATTTGGGTTCTATTTTTAGTCAGGACTGTGATGAGCGCCAAATCATGGCAGATTCAGCTGTTCAGTCTTTTTTGTCCCTTTACACATCTGGGTCCCTGAAGGCTTAGCTTCCATGGCATTGCCATACGTTCTGCCATTAAATCATGATGCAATGGATGCTCAGGTCTGGAGATTGTCCCAAATGCCATTTCTTCTGAAATGAAAGCTCTAGCGTAAGTTCTGCCAGGAAGACTTAATTGTCACGTCACTTCTACTTTCTTATCTATCCAATCACATTCTAATACTTGAGTATAAAAGATTGGCACTTACCCATTTCTGAGTTCGCAGATGCTGACGCGCCAATTCACCGCCATCTTCCCCTCCACCTCCAAGACAAAATCCTTTCCTACATCTAACCTACCACCACCAGGATGGTCCCTTCCAGACTCCACGGGGGGTCGGCTGCGCCTCTGCCTTTATCTTCAGGCAGGATATGCAGAGTCCGGACCCTCCGACTGCGAGCTACAGACGGGACCTATGTCAAAATACTTGATTGCTTGCTGGGCTGTTAATAAATGGATAATTGTCACACTGTTCATTCTCCCGAGTCTTTCTGGTAGAACTGTTTTTACCTTCTCATGCTGCCTTGAAGTCTGGAGTTGAATCTATCAAAAACATAATTAATAGTAGAGTTGTACATGTAATGTGTTTGGTTGTTTGTAAATTACAAGTGACAAGCAAGACATGATGCAACAGCAAAGACATCCATCTGCATATACCACAGACCAACATTTAAAAATAGTCGGAACACAATAAAATATATAAATATGATGATTAATCAAATGTCATCATTAATCATCCTTTTATCATTAATAATGACTTGAATGACAGACATCAAGCAATTATGCAAGACAAACTAATAAAATAACAACAAAAGACAAGAAATTGATCAAATTATTAAATAAACGTTTTTATATCAGCGATATAACAGGCCTAGATAAATATCAGAAATTAAAAGGGATGCAGTCAAATGTAAAATAAAACCAATTAAGTTTCTCACTGTGTTAATAAATAAAGCTAATAAATGTATCCATCAATAGCAGTCGTGTTCACGTTTTCTTGACAGTAATTAAGGCTATTGATTAGGAATCCTAAAGTCGTGGCATTGGTACATAATATTTTAAACATCAGACTTGGTAAAGAAACAATAGATAAAAGCTGAGTGCAGATAACATGAAATTTGTTGCAGGCAGACAAATAAACAGTAGGAGGTGGGACTGTGTGGGAGTAGAGGATGATGGAAGGGGTGGGTTTGGGTATGTCAAGGCTACGAAATTACCCTCATTAGTCTAGTGAATGGGTCAACAGGGAAAGGTCCTCTTCAAAGGGATTTTAAACAGCAGAGGAAGTACTGAAGGACGGGAAGCAGCTCACACATCCAGGGCTTCTCAACATCCAGCTCGCTGCTAATTGCAGCCAAACTCCTGATGCGTTTTGATGATAATATTGCTCTTAGTTACCTTAATTTGGGTCCCAAGGCTGTATTTGGTTTCTGCATGGGCTCTATATTGAGCATGCTGGGTCTGATGGTGTGTTGAAAGAGTGAATTCTTCGGGTCCCTTCCAGCCTCTGAAATGCACATGGAAATGGCTTAACTGAGAGTTTGCTTTTATATCTCTCTCGTTCACACACTACTGCAGAAAAGAACAATTGTCCACTGACACACATTCAGTTTGGAAGAAGGAGGTTGAAGCATGGGTAAGTGGCAGACCTACAGTTCGGAGAGGACTAATGTAATTAATGGAGCTTGCTGGGCTAGGCTGGCGTGGGACTGATCCAGCTGCAATGTGTGTCACCAGGCAATTAATTTACTTGACAGGGCCTCCCAAAAATTGCAAAAGGTCAGGGGACCAGGATATGGGCCTTAGCTGGCAATAAAGTAAAGCCTGGAAAAAGCCTTGAAAAGTTGCTCACCGAAGGCCTCCGAAAGTTCATACGCTGTTAACCTGCTATGTAGGACATTTCAAAGTCTTTAATGTCAGGGCTAGTTTTTAATCTAGAGGTCAGACCAGGGAAATATCATATAAATAAAGGATAAATAGAGAATAAATAATTGTTTTTGTACCGTTTTAAAGCAGCAGCATGTGGCAGACTTCTCTTCTGAGTTTTAGTGCAATGTAAATACATATTTTATTTGATGCTTTTCCTGGTAATTGATATTGTCATCAAGCAAACATATAACTTATTAAAGCCAAGTCACATCAAAGCCTCATCAAGTTATATTGCCTCAAAAATAATACTATATAAAAATAACAGGCATATTCTTTTGTTATTTTTTTTATTTAACTGTTTATTTAACCTTCTATTCGCACCATTAGTCAAATCTTCAGTAAACACAATATGTGTTTACTGAAATAATGGTGGCAAGCCCAAAGGTGCATCTAAAAACCAACTCATTCACATTCAAGGAAAACTGCCCTTCTCAAGTCGTAATTAGGAGTTTGTCGCATTCAAGTGCTTTGTTGTAAAAGAGTAGGAATCAAGGAAGACTTCAGGTTCATTCTTGCCTATGTCTTAGGGAAATCTTATTAAAGAAAAATTATTTAAGATATTTAGACAATATCTGGAGTTTCAGCCCAAATAAATGATATTTTCACTGTGTAAAATACTTACAATATAGCAACACGTTTTCATTCCCAAGGCGTCAAAATCTGAAGCACGGTAAAGTGCCTTCCACGTCACAATGAAGACGTTTTTCGACGCGGAGGGTACTCTGTTGATTTCAATGAGAAACCTTTGCCGACCTACACAGATGCGTTGGGCATGGGAATGTTATCGTCATGATGAAATTATATTGGGTTATGATGTTCCCATTATGACATGTTGGAGTGTGATTCTCAATTTAATCAGACAGCATAATTTTATTTACATTTATTTTTTACGCTATTTAGACGCGTTTGAACATGTATCCCAACCCCATCCCATCCCTAAACTTACCCATTTGTGTATTATATGAAATAAAATACTGTAAATAACAAGCAGATATGACTGCATGTACAATTTATTCAAAAATATTCCTAGTGTTCTAAGGCTAAAGGATTGATTTGTGTGAAGAAAATCCCTAAAAGCGATCAGCGTCTCCATCCGCTGAAGATCATGCATACATTCAAATTTCAAAAATTGCCGCGTCAGATTTCATAGTGAAATTGCATTGGCACTTGTATGTCTCGTAACCAGTTGCGTCATTACATCAGCTTTGATTGTAAAATGTCATTGGCTCTCGTGTGTCTCATGACCGAATGTGTCAAGCCGTCAAGTCAGGTGTATCATTTGAATGTGATATGTGAATGAGTGAATGAGACCCCTGGTCCTGTCTCGTCCTTTACTAGTGTCGCTCGTCCTTATATGCCTCCGAGCTCCCTCATGAGAGGACTCAAGCCCTCTCGCTCGCTCCTCCCACGTCTCTCGCTCGCCAACCTCAACATAGTCACAAACTAAGTACTTATTCAAAATAAGTACCAAGAGTATGCGATTTCAGACGCAGCTAGTGGCTATACTTGGAATAGCATAATAAAATTCTATTTTTGCCATATAAAGATATGCCATCTGATATGGTAAAATAGTAAGAGTAGTATGCTATTCCAAATGCAGCAGGTCATGTTCCTGAATGAATCAGCGTTTGAATGAATCAATGGCTGAATTCAGAACCACATACTAGCATATTACTATTTTTACCATATCTTTTTATGGCAGAAACAGTAAAAGTTGTATGTTAGTATATGGTTCTGAATTCAGAAAATGATTTATGCATTCTTGTTTCATTCCTAAATTAATCAGTGAATCATTCGCTTGAGTAAATGATTAAAATGACTAGTCACCACCTACTGGCATGTAATGATGTGATGATATAACCTTTTGACAACCGTTATATAATATCCTTGCTAACCCTGCTGTTAATAATATATTAAGTTTATAATAGGCCTACTAGAAGTTTGCTGTCTCCTGATGATAACTCCTTATTTGGCAAAAGCCCATTTACTCAAGGGTCCTCTTAACATCTTTCGACCTTAACTAACCCATAAGCATTTAACGGAGGCATTAGTTTGACATCAAGAAAGCACCATGTCTCAAGGGAGGCAAAATACGCTTGTGTCTGTTCTCTCTCTGAGTATACTATATAGATCGAACTCTGTGTAGTTGCTGCATTCAAGTGATTGTAAACATGTCAATAATTTAAGCATAATGGCTTACATTCACTGATATGGATGTAGAGACAATCACACTTTGTGCCTATGGGATTCATGATAGGCTTTTGTTCCTCTGTAAACACTAAAGAGTCTTGCACTGTCTCAAACATTTTGCATGATACAAAACCAAATAGCATATTCACTGTAAATGTTATCCATCTTATTCACATCACCAGCCTGACGTTAGGCGGACGACATGCAGGTAGGCGCAGTGCATCATCTGAATTGCTTTGCTCAATAAGCAACTGTTTATAGCAGTATTGTGGTTTGTCTCTACTGCATTCTACTTATTACATATAGTGAAATATAACTAATGCATGTCGTATAAGTGTATTTACTGAGTTATTACATTTAATTGTATTGGTGAATTTTGTTTCTGCTACACAAAGTATTTAAGTTGTGTTTACAAGGAAAATTGAGTTGAAATTACTTAAGGGTGCATGTTGACGACGTAAAGTCTATTTGGTCAAACACAAATTAGATGAGTTCAAAGTACTTAGAAGTCTGATGCAAATAGTTGCCTCCATTTTTTGAGTAAAATCAAGTCGATATTTTTTACAGTGCACATTTCAAAAAGATCAGCAATACAATGGAAATGTGATGAAACACTTCTTGTCACGGTAATTGTAAAAGTTCAGCCTAGAAAAGTGTGCCCACACTGGCAGCAAGGAAGAACCATATAGTCTGTAAAGTCATAAGTGAAAAAATCAGCACTCTAAATATACAGGCAGCTTCAACAAAATTGCTTTTTTAAAATGAGCTAAAGCAACACATTTGCTATACATTTTGTCCTAACTTAATTGGATTGTTTTCAATCCACTTAAATACAATATATGTAAAATTGAAGTTTACTTAATCCGTTTGTGTTGAGATTACACTAATGATTTGTGTTGCATTAACTGAAATTGGGCGGGGCTTGTTCGTTCCCAGCATGCTTTGCATATGGCTAAATCAAGAGAAAGTAAATGTTATTTTATATGTAAACGTTTTATTTTATGTATTTTGAGCAAAATGAGAAAAGGGGGAGACTCGATAGTGTGTAATAGTGTTTAATGTTCAATTATGTTGAAATTATTAGAACAATTACAATTATAGTGGGTTACCATTGCGACCAAGAGTGAAACATTTGCTTAGGCTGTGGACTGATACCTTCATAACTGCTTTGCTGAAGGAGCTTTTAAAAGAGCTTTAATGAGTTACACAATCATGTCATATCTGCAGCTTTAATATGAAAAATGTCAATATTTACTGATCACTCTCAGCCTTTTTATGTGTAACGCTCTTTGTAGGTGAGGCTAGATAACACCTAGATTCACAGTTTTTACAAACGGCGGACAAAATCGAACCTTTGATCTGCATTGTGTGATTATGTGCGAAGTTCTGAGCTGACTAAGAATGTTGTAATACATATGCTGAGCGCACGGCATGCATATTATGACCAGATATGTGTAAGAAAAGAATGTGTTGTCAAATGTGAAAAAGACAAAGCATTTGTTAATTTTCACATGAACAAAGTGACCATTAGATGGCCATAAATGTGGTTTTATTTTCACAGTTTCACGCGTCAGAGCTTATAGAATGCATGTAATTTTGCATGCAATACATGGAGGAAGCTACTTTTGGAAGGATGCTTAAGTGCTGGCTGTGAGCGAGTGCATGGCCCGCTGACATGCCTTGGGGCAGCGGATGAGCCCTCAAAACGATGCATGAGACGGTGGCAAGATCTGTAGCGCTGTGGGCCGAATCAGACAAATAGAGCAGTCTGGGCTAGAGGATCTTGTGAGGTTTTTTTCTCAGGGTAGTTTTATTGTTTGAAAACCACTCTGTATAAAGGCATATACATTAAAGTCTGGACTACAAATAAGCTACTGAACATTTCAACTGACCGGGTATGTTAGAACATTTCAACAGAACGGGTATGTTTGTAACATGGGCAAAGTTGTAACCACCAGTTCCACCAATCAGGGATTAGTCCTATGATCATTTCAGTTGTACTCACTTCCTCCCAGATCCTTTATTAATGGTTGGAATTAGGCACATGCAGATTTTATAAAGGGAAAAAATGAATTTGAGGTAAGAATGTTAATTAATGTCTATTAATTCTTTATAAATGATTAATTAACTATTAACTAATGCTTAGCTAATGAGTTATAGCATGCGGTTATTATAGTGTTACCCTTATGGGTTCTTTACACAGGTACACTGGAGTGAGATTTCATTAAGCATAGATAGCATTAAGGCTAGTTGTAGTAGGCTAATTTACACACATGCACACACTCCTGAGCCAAACAATAAGTGGATTTGAGCTGTGGTCAGTCACAGAAAGAGAGGCATTGCTTTTTTGTTTTTTTTTAGTGGTTTCAATAATCCTATTTTTGAGGCATATTGCATGTGTTGCTTCTTTTGTCTAATTGTTACAACCAGGGCTTGACATTAACACCCGCCAACCCGCCAAATGTGGGTAGATTTCAGCTGTGGCGGGTAGGCAGCCACTCCCACCAGCCACTTTGGCGGGCTTAATATAATTTCAGCCTACAGCCAAATTAAATGCCAAGACTGTCGTATCACAAAATTACAATTCAATTACAATTCTTTATCGATAAACTTGCAGTTAGTGCGGAATCGCGCTGAATGACACACAACAGAAGCGCTCTCTCTCGTGCGCTCTTCCTGTCTTACGATCATTCTCCTGGCGCCTGAAAAGTCAAATACATGCGGAAACTGATGTCAAAATGTCCGTGGAGTATCTTGCGTGAACACGGTCGGTTATGGCTTAAGTGTAGTAAACAACTGGGTAAATAACTGGATATGTGTCAGAATACTACATCCATGCATTCAGCAGCCCAGTTAAATACCTTGTTAATAAAAAAACTACAGATGTTAACTAAATGTATACATATTAAATAAACCTACTGTATCTGAAAAATGTACTATTATTTTTGTAATTAGCTAATTTGCTTCTTTAGCCTAACAAAAATAACTCATATCATATTAAATTTCTCATATTAGCCTATGCTCTTATTGCCCAAACGCTCATTACTCAAAATCAAGTAATTTAAGCAAGCCAAAGTCAACTTAAATCATATAAAATGTCATTTCCAAACAGCAAAATTGTGGCCAGTGAAAATGCTGAGTGGCTATTAACTTTGGAAAACAACTATGGCTGGTGAGCAAAAAAGTTAATGTCAAGCCCTGGATACAACCTATTAGTGGGGTAGATTGTAACAAAGACAAACCATGAAGTTCACATTGTAGTAAACAAATTTAGATACTTTGTATAAAACTTTGAACATTCTACCTCAAAAAAATGAAGTGAGTTAAAGATGCTGAAGCAAAAAGGGTTACAAACTTACACGATCTCCCCCCTACACAATATTGTTCAAATGTTAGGATCTAGATTTTAAAAGATACTTTTATTCAGCAAGAATAAATGTATATCATTAAAATGATCAAAAGTGACAGTAAATTAATTTATACTGCTACAAAAGACTATTTCAAAGAAATGTTGTTCTTTTTTAATTTTCTAGTCATGAAAGAATCCTGAAACAGAATTA
This sequence comes from Gobiocypris rarus, assembly GCA_023029165.1. NCBI lineage: Eukaryota > Metazoa > Chordata > Actinopteri > Cypriniformes > Gobionidae > Gobiocypris > Gobiocypris rarus. Next base: position 15,720,810 of record CM040931.1, on the reverse strand, counting down.
TTTCACAGTTTCCACCAAAATATGAACAACTGTTTATTGAGCACCAAATCAGCATATTAGAAAGATTTCCAGAGTAATGACTGCTAAAAATAACTCTACTTGACATTCTGTGTTTACTCGAATAAAGGAGAATCTTTAAAGCTATAATGAAATCGAAGTGTGGAAAGAGTGTGAATGGATTTTATGTTGAAGACATGAGTGAATGTTTACATAAAAAAGCAGCAATGAGCGTACTGATTTAACTAGACCCATGATCAAAATATCATCTTTGCAATGTAACAAAAATGTTGCAGCATTCAGTTGAATGAGAGAAGTCTCTTTTAAGAACAAAGAGCGTCTTCCTCACTGTACGATCAGCTTCAGCAGCCATAACCCAGGATTCATCTTCAGCGAGAGAAGGAAATGCAATCTGAACTGGGCCATGAGTAAGATGAGATGACTCTTTTATCTTAGTCACAAAACCAAACCGATACCCCAACCCAACATCACTCAGCCCAGCACACAGTCAAGGAGGATGATGGGAGAAAAAGCAGCTTTATCCATCATGCAGAAGGTTTGGGCTCTCCAGCCGCCAAAGTCTCTGATGCATAAGTTCTGTCTCTACCACGCTTGCCCTTCCAACCTAGAAGAAAATTTAAAACAAGTGTCGACAAAGGGAGCAGATTTGAAACCAGAAACAATCAGTATGGTGTCATGTCTACTGTATGAAGGCAGAGAAAAATGAGGGAAAAGTTTTGACGGAAATACAAATGCAACACACATTTGATTCTACTCTAAAACATTGCCATTATTTATTCTCCCTCATCTTCCATGGAGGACAAAAGGAGAACATCTGAATATTGTTTTGAAGCTTTCAAGCATTAAAATAGATGCAAAGCACCATAAAAGTGTCATGAAAAATAATCCATATAACCTACATAAAAATGACTTAAATTTAGGACATGCCTTCAGATGACGTTCAATACTTTTTTATGTCCTACATTTTTTATTACCTGTCCGTATGTAAAAAGTATCACGTTTTTGAAAATGTTCACTGCTGTGAAAAAAGGTTCATGCTCTGATAGCTTTACTGAGAGAGTTCGCCATTGTAGTGCAAATGACCTATGTTCTTTTCTTTGTCATGTCAGCTATTTTGTAATGCGCCCATGCGAACCAAAGGTCAACTTGACTATTAAGAAAAACAGCATTTCAAAGTCATTCCCCATCCCTCTTTTTAATTGTCTGTCTGAAAAACAGCCTGCTTTTCTTCCTTAGGACACAATTTCTCTCACATTTAATATCTGCCATGGCTTTCTGCCCTGTCATTGTCGTCTCAGCCAGTGATATAAGACGCTCTGTTGATTGTTTTTATGTGATATATATCCAAGCGCTGAAATTGGCACAGATTGGAACCTCATCTGCCGTTCGTGCTACGTCTGTAACAGCTTTGATTACTAAGCTCGATGTGATGTTACAAGTTTTGAAATTACATGCTTGAGATGATGGCAGTGGAAAATGGGAGACCGAGGATCGCAGACAGCAGCTTAGCCCCATTGGCCTCCAGAAATCATTTTCTCCAGTACAGAGTCATGATCAGCCGCTTGACCACTTCTAAAATGTAATGGTGAAAAGGCCGGGCTGGTCAATTTTGGCCCATAGCACTTTTCAAATAACTGGTTTGCCCAGCATCTATATGAGCAACAAGCAGACTTATGGTTTTAGGAGAGCCCTGGGTTAAAGCTCAGCCACTTCAAGAGCCTGGCTCTGGCTCCACTGCCATTCAATTTCCACGCTCCTCAGACTTCAGTCTCACACTTCATATTACACCCTCCACCACCCCGTTCTCTTTTCTTTGCCTGCCTCCTCTCATCCATTCAAATAGACATCAGAATAATGATGGCAAGGCACGGGTTATCGATCAAACACTCACGCTCAAACTGGCGCAGGACAAATCATCGTGCCATTTTGGTCGTAGAAAAGGGACTTAGTGAACTGTGTTCCCTCCTGCTCTCTGATCCATCCATCCCCCAATCCCCCATCCCCCAGGTGATGTGTCCTCGCGGAGAAGAGCGTTTGGCTGCTCCACATGCCCCTGAGCTGCAAGGCTGTTTAATTGATGTCAAAGCTGGTCGTGTGAGCATTTTTTACAGTGAGGATCTGAGCGTCTTGTCACAGCAGAGCATAATGGATATTCCTGTAGACATGCCATTGACACATCCATTCATCATGCCAGAGATGGCAATAAAAAATTCATTATCACAAGAAAACTTGTGAAATGCAGCTAAATTGAGAAAAGCTGCGCTCTATCGCTAACTCATTGAAATGTAATACAGAATGCATGCTGAAAATATTGCGTACTGTATGGCTCATATAGACTAACGCAGTGCATGGATCTGAAACAGTCAGTCGGTACATCTTTATACTGATAAATGTATTTAGTCTAAAGTCTTGCCTAAAAGTAAAAAAAAAAAAAAAAAGGCTGAAGCTTTTAATAGAAGTCTACAGTATTTTTGTGATTTATGAAATGCTGCACTGGGAGAAAAAGCTTGATCATTAGAAAAGGTATAGCACAATAAAGTCAAATTGAATGTCTGGTTCAGTGACGTCAAGGTTTTTAGTCATAGAGAATTGAATTAAGAATGCCTTTTAAAGGGGTGGTTGATTATGATTTCACTTTTTTAAAACTTTGGTTAGTGTGTAATGCAGCTGTTTGCGCATAAACAACAGCTGTAAAGTTACGACGCTCAAAGTTCAAAGCAAAAGGAGATATTTCATTTAAAGAAATTGCTTTTAAAGGACTACAACAAACGGCTGTTAGGGACTTCAACAAGCTTATTTTCAGGTTAGTGACTAACCAGAGGTGGGTAAAGTGCCGCCTCTCCCATAACACGCATCATGCACTCAAATGCTCAGGGGGGCACCACACTAAAATTCTCCCAGCACCACCTGAAAAAACATGTAGCGGTAGCTGTCACAATGACGCCTATATTTGAACACTATTAATGGTAATTTGGTAACTATGGGCGCTTTTCCCTTATTGTAATACTATTTCACACACTGTCCCAGTGTTTTCCTCATATCTTGTGCAAGCAATGACAAATCGTTTCCTCCAAACAACACACTGAAATCTGAAATTCAGGGTTTTCGCTTCTTATCAATCAGATCAAAAGTAACTAGTAACTAACTACTCAAGGAACTGTTACGATTTTTACTTTTACTTGAGTAAATATTTCTGTAAGTACTTGTACTTTTACTTGAGTACAGATTTTGAAAACCATGAAATTTTCATAAACCCTGCCCCAGGAAAATGCATCAAATGGGATGAGGCCATGTTGAAAAGAGGAAGAGTTGTTGTAGTAGAGCACATTTGGGAGTCTGTTTAAGCTGTTGCATCCGTCTATTTACATTTATTGCAATACAGTAACACAAATGCAATAGCATGTCATAAAAGCAAGATAACCATAATTAAACTAAACTATACTATACTTGTTCAATCATCATGCAGCATATATTCTCCGGCTTTGAAGGCATCTTACAACAGTTCCCACATGAGCGTTTTATAGAAAATCATGACAGAATATGCTAATCAATGACTTGAAGATAGTTAACTCCACATTAGCTACATATATTCATCAACTAACCATTCAGAAACATGTTGTCAAATCTTCTTGAGTCTCTAAATCATTGTCCGACTCCAGTTTGAAGATAAAAGGCGGAACATTTTGGATGTGTCTGTGGAGCTGCTAAGGCAAGCTCTTAAAGCTCCGCCCTCTTCTTGCTCACCCTCAATTTTAACATGCTATAAAAAATTATCTGTGGGTATTTTGAGCTAAAACTTAACATACACACTGGGGACATCAGAGACTGATTTTACATCTTGTAAAAAGGGCATTATAGGACCCCGATAAATATCAATTCTATTGCTGAATTTGAACTAAATTAATTGTAATCCAATTGCGATGCATTTCAGTCTAAGGAAGTATCATTTTTTTTAAATGTATGCACACTATTTTTAACTAGAAAAGGCTTTGAATATGGTTGGATGGATGTTTGAAAGGTGATATACACATTTGAATAGGCCTATATTTAATTATATTTCATGAGTTAACTTTGGTCAACTAGGGTAAAAGAACCTGATCTCACAGGGAAACAACTATTTATGAATAGGCTAATCCATACAAATTTGTGTGATTTGTATGGCTGAACCCATAAACATAACCTTCAGTGGGCCGTGAGCAGATCACACAAAAACACATAAATGGAATCGTATAAAAGCTCACATTTTGCTCCTGGGTTAGTGGTTTTAAAAAGTTCTAACTGAATGGTGCTCAATCCAATATGGCCATTAGACATGCCGTCCCTCATCCACAGGAAAGTGGAACCTGAATGGATATGTCTCTGCAAGGACTATGAAAGCATACCATTAACCAAACAAAATCAAAGTCAGTCTTTCACATATGCAAAAGCTGCTGGAAGCGTAGCTGCACTTTTAAGGATGCACGTGACTATAGCAGCCCAGTTAAAAGGCAAAGGGGGCAAGTGACAAGGAAATAACAGGTTTCATATACTGTTCTGACTGTGAGAAAGAAATTGAGGAGATGAGGGAAAATAGAGCAGACTGCAAAGGGGTTGGGGGCAAGAAAGGGAGACTTCTAAAAAGAAGGAGGTGGGGCTACACGGTGAGGGCAGAGAGAGAGAGAGAGAGAGAGAGAGAGAGAGAGAGAGAGAGAGAGAGAGAGAGAGAGAGAGAGAGAGAGATCGGTGAACACACAGATCCGTTCTCGCTAGATCGCCTACACAGTGTCAGAAATAGAGCTGAGTTTAAGGCAGGTGCAAAGCGTCTGTATGAAACCATAGGCGATGCGCTATTACACAGTCGTGAGAGAGGATACAGGTTGATTGACTGACGTCAAAAAAAGAAAAGAAAAACCCGTGACGACAACAAAAAGCAAAGAAGAACAAGAGACCGAGATGTACGCTGAAATGACCCATCTCTTCACGGTAAGAAGTTTATCATTTTCTCTCGAGGTCGAAACATTTAGCTTTGCATTAGAGGGAGGATTGCAGATGCTTTTCTAGAAGTGTTAACACATAAAAAGGAAACAATGATTCCTGCAACCTGTCAGAAATCATCCTAAACACGTATTTCTTTGATTGGGATTAAATGAGTGGGTTTGTGTCAAACAGTCTCGCGTGGTAAAGTGTCGATAGTTTGAAACGGAGCACAAGTTGTGCGTTGCACTGACAAGTCGAGACTTTTCCACGCTCACGCTGCATGGCAGTTATGGTCAGCATGCAGAGCACATCGGGATAGAGTAGCACTGACTCACACATTAGCTTTGCCGAGGAGAGTGAGAGAGAGGGAGAGGGAGGAAAACGCTTCATGTCGCATTGAAATTCCAAAGCCAGAGCTTTGCGAAATTAAGGAAAACGCAGTTTGCGTGCGCGTTCGTGTGGATGTGGGGAGACGCATCTGTAATTTCATTGAAGTGATTAGCGTCCATAAACTCTCCCTCCCTCTCTTCCTCTATCCTCCTCTTCCTCCTCCCTGCTGTTGCTATCCATGTCCGCGTCGCGTGGCTTTGCCGCTGTCGCAGTAGAATTTGCAGAAGCTTGCGCGCTCTGCTTCTCCACAGCGAGCCTATTGTTGTTTTCCTCCTCCACACTCTCCTCTGAGGGGTGTCAGCTCGCGGTGCTAATCATCCTTCTCAGCCTCTTCATGTGTGGGGAGAAAGCGTGCGCGTGTGGGTGTCATCCTGGAAGATTGGACCAACACACGTGAGAGTGTTGGCAGGTGTCCGGGGCATTATGCGGCTCGGAGAGAGAGGGAGAGAGAGTGCAATGAGGACAAATTGGGTGTGATAAATACATTAGATGATGCTCATTTATATATATATATATATATATATATATATATATATATATATATATATATATATATATATATATATATATATATATATATTGTATTGACGCCTGTGGTTGTTGCTTGTTTGTACATAAATATAGCAGTTCACCTAAACCGATTAGGAACTTGAGGGACCGCGCACGTTTGTGAAGCTAAGGTGGGAATGTGAAAAGCAGTTTTCAACCTATGTTACTCTACATATCTAAAGTAGCCTATTTTAGAGAGGAAATAAATCTTGATTTTATCCATCAAAAATTAATTGGATTGTGAAAATGGGTGTTACATATCGGATGGGTTGAAAAATAAAGGCACTGAGGGACCTCGATCGTGACGTCAGTCCGGATCAAATTTACACACTTTGCTCTATGCTTTAATTTTTAATTTAAAAATTTGTAATAAAATGAATTATGCCAAATGATACCAGCAATGTGCATTAAGAAAGTAAAGAGAGTAAATGTTTCATTAAATGTTTCTTCCCCAAAACATTAAAAAAAAAAAAAAAAAAATCAGGCCTGAAATGAGTTTTGGACATGGCGATGATGATGAGTTGATGACAGTGAATCACACAGACCAATTTGTTATGAAAAATATTCTGACAGCTCATAAAAATGCACCCAGACATCAATGAATAAATTCTTAATAAGTCATACCAAGAAATTAAACACATGACTTGTCCTGACAACTAGACTGGAAAGATAATTGCATAGTTTGTTTATCACAATGTTGATTAGCCCTCAGTGTTTTGTATGGGCATGATTACTGAATGCAAATATACACTTCTTGCATGAGGGAGCTCTACAGTCTCTGACAGTGCATCACTGTAAACATTATTATCCTTACAGTTCCTCATCATTTAGTGGCTTATATTAGTACTCAAGATGCCCTTTTTACAAGGCAAACTTTAGCCGACCCAATGGATTATTGTTACCTACAACAATACACTTAGTGGCATATTTTATTTCATTTAATTCAATGAAAACTACCATGAAAATTACACCCAATTCATGATTTAGAAAGACTTTAGCATGATTGACAGTCATTATGTGCTGTAGTAGATTGTAAACCATAAATGTTCTCTTTTTAGTTTAAATTCTTTTTCCAAAAACTCATTTGTTCAACTCAAATCCACTTTGAATCCTCAGATGTCTTTATTCCATAATGCTCACAGCTATTGTTCTAAAGCAACCTTTATAGTGCTTCACATCTAATCTAGATCCAAAGGCAATCTAAATGAGAGGCAGTTTATTTGAGTTCAGCTCAGTTATTTTTAAATGTCTCCACTGCAATGAGAAAGGTATCCAAAGAGTGGCTCAAATGCTAAATAATGTCTAAGAACAGCAGAAAAAAGTGAGTTGCCCATTAAACTACCAAACGAATGACTCACATGAGCGATGATTTATTTAAAGACGAATTAGTCTCGAACTTATGAGCTACTGATTTCAATCATACTGATTTATTGAATCGATTGGATTAGTAACTGATTTAACTGAGACGATTGAAATTATGTCAATATGTATGTGTGTGTGTGTGTCCTTGTTTATATTACATTGTGTCCCCATAAGGATAGTAAAACCTGAGATCACCTACATTGAGGGGACCAAGCCAGCGGTGTGTGTGTGTGTGTGTGTGTGTGTGTGTGTGTGTGTGTGTGTGTGTGTGTGTGTGTGTGTGTGTGTGTGTGTATGTGTATGTGTGTGTAAAACCCATAATCTCCAGGAATGATTCTAAAATATATGTTCAGTTAGTCTTGGAGAATAAATTGTAGTCACAAACACTCCTACTTGACATGTTCCCTACCGTTTCCCCTATAGAATAACGCACTTGACCGCTGGTGGCCGCTCATAATTGCCTTTCAAAAACACTGGAATGGAATGGACTCTTTAAAAGGTGACAGCGGCGCCTGTCCAGGCCTACGGTGCACTGTCAACAGCCACTTCACATTGAGCAAAAGACAAGAACCCCCATCGAAAGGGTGAAACGCTGCCGTGGCTCTGCTTTCTAAAAATAAAAACACTTGGGGCTGACTGTACAGCTGCAAACAATTACTAAGGGTTACCTTGCAAATACAAATACAACACACCAGCTACTAGGCCCTCTATGCCATCGGTTCGTGCTAGCTTTGAGGCTTGTGTGGTCTGTTAGAATGAGTTTTGTGATCTTGTAGGGCTTTTTATGTCTTCATCCTGCAGGTAAGTGTGAACTGGTTTGTTATAAACATCTGTTAAATCCTCCTCGTGTTAGCATCGCTAATGAGGCGGAGGGTGTGACAGAACAGATGCCTCTGAGTGTGAAAAAGAGATACAGAGGCGAGACTGTGGAAGAAAGGGGAAGAATGAAGGGGTGAGTGATGGGAGAAAATGTATGCAGCACATCTCTCCGTCACCCCACAGATGAGTCTAAAGTGAGGGCAGATGTTTCCATGATTAAGAAGTTGAGACAGCCTAGGTGCTGCTTAGCAGATATATCTGCAGTTGCAAAGACATGCCCGTTTGACTATAACAGCAGGGTCGATTATGTTTATCGATCTGGCACAAAGGAAACAGTCTCGTGCTATTTACCACATGCAAGCGGCTCTCTCGTTCCATATGGTTGACAATAAGCCTCAAACCAAATTAAGACTTGTGTGTGTGATGTCTAGTTCAACTTATCATCATTCCATGAACATCCCTGCCATCTAGCTGCTGTAATCCCCTTTTATTATCATGATTGGCCTGTGAACAATTCGAGATCATCCCTAATAAACTGGTTTTAATAAAAATGTATAGCAACAAAAGCCAGTGGATTTGATTTGGAGAGACTTAGGGGAAAAACTCCTAAAAAGAAATATAAAGTTTATGTCAGTGGAACATATGTTGACACATAGGGTTGGGAATAGAGAACCGTTTGGTTTTCAGAACTGGTTCCATTTTTAAAACAATACTGAAACTGGATGATGGTTCTTAAAAATCTGCATATTTTTTACAGATGTGAATGAAAAAATGTTCTATAGTTTAAGTCTGTAGTATTTCACTGGTATATAAGTAGTATAATAAAATATAAATCATGTAATTTAAATTAGTTTTAAAGATATTCATTCATTCTTTTATTCAGCAAAGACAAATTCAATTGATTAAAAGTGACAGTAAAGACATTTATAATGTTCCAAAAGATTTCTATTCATCAAAGAATATATCATGGTTTCCACAAAAATATTAAGTAGCACAACTGTCTTTAACACTGATTATAATAACAAATGTTTCTTGTGACATTGAAGACTGAATTATTGGCAGGTGAATATTAGCTTTGCCATCACAGGAATAAATTACTTTTTTTTTTTATCAAATAAATGTAGACTTGGCAACCATAAGAGAGTCCTTTAAAAAAAAAAAAAAATCTTACTGAACCCGATGTTTTAAACTGTAGTGTAATATATATTTATTATTTATGACATATATATTATTTAATTTTAAATTTTTTAGTTTGGACCAGTTTTTTAGAGGGGACTTTTGCTTTTGGGAAAAGAACTAAAAGAATAGTTTTTCTGTATGATTTCCAACTTTAATGACATGCACACAAAGTCTGTCCACATCAAGTTGATTCCCAGTGGCTTTTATATTGATGTGCACAATCTCACAATTATGTACAGCAGACCGGACAGTTGACTTTAAACACACCGCTCTCTCGATTGGTCAGCTCGGTCATCCACGTGCAAGGGCCGACTCCTGGCTGCTGTTAAACAGCAGTACGGCAAATGAGCCGCGTGTGTGTATGTGCGGATGTGCACAAATGCGAGCGAGCATATGCGTAACAGGGTCAAAAGGGCTGTTGGACTTCACCTCTTGTACTCGATGAAGAGGGCAGATGAACTCAGGGCAGGAAAGATCACAGACATCTGTCTGAAAGAGAAAGAAAAAAATTGCACTGTCACAACACAGCCCATCAGCACACATGCAGCCAGACGCACTGTTCTGTCTGTGTGCTGCTTTTTTGTAAGCACATATACAAACAAATCAGCTAAAGGAGCTGAGAAATCAAATTGAATCAAAGTGAAAGACAGGACCGGGATGTGATGTCTCCTCTGTGTAGCTCTATGGCTCCTGTCGCCTTACAGGCACCCTAAGACAAATAAGGCTGAGTATATCGTAGCATCATATCTACATAGGCATATAGTATGCATGCTGTCAGAAATGAATATGTTTTGTGCTGAGAGTGGTACGGATCCGTCTGAAGAAGGAGGTGAAGACAGAGCACTGCTCACAAGCCTCAAGGGCATATCTGTGAATAAGCAAACACATCAGTCTGCCATCTTGCAGCACGATGATGAACGCAAACAGTGACAGTGAACAACTCGAACATATTTATCAAACAGTCGGCCATTAACATTTCATTCTGTAGCTCGACAGAACAACGTACATTTTAGACTTACTGGTAAAGAGCAAAAACTTCAAGTTCAGCTACTTCATTGAACCGGGTTTTTGGATTGTTGGCACTGAAATCTGCAACAACAAAAAAACTATTTTGTGACATAAAATATTGCTCTTTCGTTTTTCATATTTGATCGCTCGTGATTTTAATGGTAAAAGACTAAAAATGCTACAGTGAAAAACAGTTCATTGGTAAATAGGTTTCCATACTATATACGGTGAATAACTGTAATAGATCTAAACGTATATTTAGTGTAACTTTACAGTAAAATACTGTTAAATTAAGTTTTGGAAAGTGAAAAAGAACAAGTAGTTGTATCATTTACAGTGAAAAATGTAAATTCACATTCCCAGAATTCCCTGTGTGACACTTTCATTTTCATGTTTCCTCTTAGTTTTTTCTATATCAGGTATGTACATTAGGGTTGTATGTTCCATGTAATGTTGTTAAATTAAAGTTTATTGCATTTTTTCTAATGTCATGTGTGTTGACATGATGATGGTGTTTAGTGTTTGTGTGAATGACAATGTGCACCTTTTATATATACACGATATTGCCAAAAATATTGGGACACCCCTCCAAATCATTGAATTCAGGTGTTCCAATCACTTCTATGGCCACATGTGTATAAAATCAAGCAAGTAGGTATGTAGACTGCTTCTACAAACATTTGCATTAGTGCTATAATAACAAAGGTGAAGCAATTGGGAACAACAGCAACAGCATGTAAAATCACAAAGGGGGTCAGCGCATGCTGAGGCGCACAGTGCGCATAGCTACAGACCTCCGAACTTTGTGTGCCCTTCTGATTAGCTCAAGAACAGTGTGTAGAGAGCTTCATGGAATGGGTTTCATTGGCCGCGCAGCATCCAAGCCTTACATCACCAAGAGCAATGCAAAGCGTCTGATGCAGTGGTGTAAAGCACGCCGCCACTAGATTCTAGAGCAGTGGAGACATGTTCTCTGGAGTGACGAATCATGTTCTCTGTCTGGCAATCCGATGGATGAGTTTGAGTTTGGCGGTTGCGAGGACAACGGTACTTGCCTGACTGCATTGTGCCAAGTGTAAAGTTTGGTGGAAGGGGGATTATGGTGTGGGGTTGTTTTTTTGGGTTGGGCTTGGCTCCTTAGTTCCAGTGAAAGGAACTCTTAATGCTTCAGCATAAGACATTCTCAATTCAACTTTGTGGGAACAGTTTGGGGATGGCCCCTTCCTGTTCCAACATTACTGTGCACCAGTGCACAAAGCAAGGTCCATAAAAACACGGAGGAGCAAGTTGGTGTGGAGGAACTTTACAAACTGAACTTAAGTCCTGACCTCAACCCGATAGAACACCTTTGGGATGTATTCGAGCGGAGACTACGAGCCAGGCCTTCATCCAACATCAGTGCCTGACCTCACAAATGCGCTTCTAGAAGAATGGTCAAAAATTCTCATGAAGACACTCCTAAACCTTGTGGAAAGCCTTCCCAGAAGAGTTATAGCTGGAAAGGGTGGGGCAACTCCATAATAAACCCTACGGATTAAGAATGGGATGTTATTAAATTCATGTGCATGTTAAGACAGACATCCCAAAACTTTGGGCAATATAGTGTTAATATATAAAACCTTCTCAGCTTGTAGAAAAACTGTTTGTGATGAGCTTTGATTCATCATGTGACTCATCACCACCTGTTTTTGGTGGTTGTCAGTATATTACAAAGGTACAAAACAGATAGCAGTACTTCAGAAGGTTGTAAAATAAATTAAATCTGTACATTTCTGGCAACCTTAGCTGACAGTTTTTTACTGGAATTAACAGGGTTTGTTTTTTGTTTTTTTACAGTGAATATATTTGGCTGGGTTAATTACATGCATGAAATATGCAAAGGAAAAACGTTTCCATTTTATCAAAAATATAATGTATGTTGTCAAAACGATCCCCATTCACACGCATCCATGAAAACGACTAAAAATGCTGTATTATGATGACAGGCCAGTAGTTGGAGATGTCACTGTGCAAAAAAACACTCTTGTTGTTTTTAGGCGAATTGAAAAGCCATTGATTGAAAAGGCATAAATGTCATTTTAGAAAAGCACAAAAAGGAACAGACATAAAACAGCAATGACACGTCACTCTTATTTGACCATCAGTTTTTAATCTTATCCTGTACTGCGGCAAGCTACAAAGACTTTGAGTTGTTTTGTGGAAAATTGTTTACTCTCCGTTGGATGAATCAAATCCTTTATGACTTCAGTTTTCAAATCACAATGCTTATTGTCTGATTCACACTGTCATTTGCGAGTGTTACATCTGAACTCATTTGGACATACAGAAAAATGCATTTGCCTGTTCAAACAAGATACATTTTTTTTTTTTTAAAGAAATCCCTTTGACTTAGTTTGTAAGATACTTTAACAATGTGGTTCAGAAAAAAAAACTGAGAAAACTGAGGAGGAAAAAGACATGCAGGCGAGAAATACAAAATTTTTAGATAAAGAAATCCGTGCCTTTCTTAATGAGGAAGTCAAACTTGCTTCAATAACCACATTATACATACTTTCCCCTAAATTCTTACATATATCCTTGCAGGCCTTTAGCAATAGAACAGTTCATTAAAAAAGGCTTCCCGCTAGAAAAAGAAAAACAAAAATAGTCTGCTTTGTCCTGTAAACTCTCTTCCTGTCTCCTCAAGCGAGCTCAGTTGTGAATACTAAGGCATCTCTTCTCATTAATTGCTCTCACAGGCAGCTTAGTCAGGGTCATCTCTGCATTTTTGACTCAGTCCAATTAATACTAATCACAGCATCAGACTGGCTGAGCGAGAAGATTGCACTGTCGGAGCAACTGATCATCTTGGAAATTCATTAACAAAAGAAAGAAAAAAGGGGGACTTTTTGGCCTTCAGCTTTCAAAATGTTTGGACAATTTGTCATTAACATCCATTAAGATGCCAGTTCCAGAAAACAAACCAGGTCTTAAATGAACAGATGGATTTTGCCTTGTAGAATGGCCTAAGATAGAAGAGGGAGACAGACTGGCTGCTGTCTGCTCCAACGGCTCAGGGCATTCGTGAAATATCAGAAGGTACGCAGCTGAATTATTTATAAGATACCCTAGTATATTAAATTAAAAGGAAGCAACTCATAAACAGAGGACAGCATGATAGAAGATCAAGGCTTATGCAAAGAGCACAAGACATTCTTCTACATTTATGCATTTTGCTGGCCAAGTCAGACATGTGATGTCTAGGTGTCTATTTGCCATGGCAATATATTCACTAACCCTAGTGAAAATGTTGGCATTTATTGGTCAAATAAAATCTACGTTAAATACATATAAAAGGAATTGAGGAGTTCACCAAAAAAAAGAAAATGTCCTGATAATTTACTCAGCCCCAGGCCCTCCAAGATGTACACTTTAGAATACTGTTCCATCATTAATGAATAACTTCACAGCAACAAACGAGTTAGCCAATATTAACACTCTATTAACTAACAAGAAACAGTAACTGTTACTGTAGCGTTACCGTAAATGTATCTGTAATCTGTTACTCATTAAAAATATGTAATTAAATTTCAGTTACTTATGAAAAAAGTTAACGATTGCAAAGGGGGTTACATTACATATTTTCTGTAAAAAGCTGTTAAATGTTAATTAATATGAATTCGTTGCTTTGCCTGTTTTTGATGTGCACTACGTCTCCTGCCATTTAAAGGCTGTTTAGTAAAGCGGAGCTATTCTGATGCTTTTGATTGGTTCTCTTGTTTGAATTTGCAGCGTACCACGTCTGCCAATTACATCAATCTACATTGCCGCTCAAAGTTTAAGGTTTATTTAACGATGTCAAAGTAAAAAGAGGTACTAAAGTCTGAGCAATTTGTGCGTTAATATTAAATTATTATAATGTTAAGAGATTTTGAAAGTCTGACAGTAATCAGTGTTGAGTAGTACTGGAAGGTTAACCCTGCCTGGTTTACCTCCCACATGAAAAAATACTATAGTATATTATAGTGTACTATAGTAAAATCACAGTAAAATTACTCTAGTAAATACTATAGTGTTTTGAACCATACTATAGTAAATGTACTACAGTAAATTGTAGTATATTGTAGTATATTATAGTATTTACTACACTTTGTTAATTTATTGTAGTATATTTACTATAGAATGGTTCAAAAACACTAGTATTTACTAGAGTAATTTTACTATAATATACTGAAGTATTTTTTCATGTGGGCTGTTTGGAAATGATTAACAGTTAAAATGATTCATTAGAAATGTATGAAAGTAATAAAAAAGTAATCAAATGTAATCAGTTACATTACTTTAAAAAGTAATTGAAATAGTTACTTATTACATTTTAAACAGGGTAACTTGTAATCTGTAATATTACATTTCCAAAGTAACCTTCCCAACAGTGTTGATCCAAATAATTAGTCATTCCTTTAGAAGGTGCAGTAATACTTTTAAGTCATTACTATCCAAACCTTACACACACACAAAAAAAAACCTTCAAAAGCTTACAATGACTAAAGTCATAACTAGAGAGTTATCATGCTTTTCACTTTAGAATACTGATTCAAATAATAAGTAATTCCTTCTGAAGGATTTGGCAATACTTGAGTCATTACTACTGGGATCTTCACTTGCACTATGCACTATTCACATTAATTATGAACTTGAATAGTAGTTATTAGAAGTTCTCCAGGAGGTATGAAAAAATATTAGTTACTGATTATCTAATATCGAACTACCACATTCAACTGAGCACTACGAATTCTTGTTAGTAAGTAGTAACTCGAATGTTAATAGTGCATTACTCATTTGTTCCTGTGTAGTTATTCATTAATGATGGAACAGTATGCTTAATTGTCAGCTGACTTTCATTCTTCCGACGAAGACAGAAAGCATTCCAGGATTTTTCTCTATCTAATGCAAGTGAACGAAGATAACCTTAGTCCAAGTTTTGACGGTCCAAAATACATTTTTGGCAGCTTCAAAATAATCAAAACGACCGCAAGAGTCTTCTTAAGCAAAACGAGCAGTCATTTTCTGAAACAAAATATACTTTTAACTACAAATGTTCACCATGGTCTTGCACACAAGATGGTTTAGTTCACGACCGCTCGCATGACACACACATTGGGAAGGTCACGCTTAAAGTAGGCTGCAAGAACCACTCCAATGTCAGGCATCCAGAATACACACACAAACGGACCATAAAATACTAATATATACTAATATAAATACTAATATTGTGCATTGCAGAGCTCACACGAGCTCACACGAGAGGTTGAATGCATCAAGCATTCAACTTTTGGACAATGTTCCTCCTCCACACTTCTTGCCGCCTACGTCAAGCGTGAACTTCCCAATATGCATACGTCACACGAGAGGTTGTGAACTAAACCGAAGACTAAAGCATCTTGTGGATGTGCATGGCAGAGCTCGAGAAAAGTGAATATTTGTAGATAAAAAGTATATAGTTTTTTATTTAGTATCATTATGCATCATCAGAATACACAATGAATAAAGTATTCAGAATATAATTTTAAGAAAATAATTTTGCACAACATTAAAACATGTACACACACAAGAAACAAAAGTAAAACAAAGTGTCATCCCAGCAAGCAACACCTCCTGTAAATGGCCTAAAACCATCGCACACCATCAGGTCTATCCTTACCGTTGAGCAAAACGCAGTGACAGCCTCCATGGAGAGCATATTTCTTACCATCCGCTGGAAACCAGACATGCATATATTTGCATCAAGTTCATGGCAAACAATTATATTTCAAAATTCAGCAATTAAAAGTATAAGCATAAAACACAGTTTACCAGTACAGACATTTCCAAAAGGAAACATATGACTTTCTGCCTATATATATGCAGGATGCATAATGTTGATCGTATTCTTTGTATGGCATCCTGCCACGTGCATGAATTTTCTGAGCTGCTATTTTAGTCCACGACTTACTCAAGCGTAACATTCACATCTCTTTCTATTTTAGAGCCAAAGTGGAAAACATGCATGTTTATAACCACATTCAGACATGCCCCTGCCCAACCATAGAAATGCAATTATTCCCATAAGCCAAGGCCATTTAAGTCATAATGGTCACACTGATATCCATAAATTGGATGGCCAGTCTCACTTCGGGAGGCTGGGTTTTCCATTACCGCGTTAGTCACGTTTCAAGGTTGGCATGTGCATTATGATATCAGAACTTGACTTTTTTTTCCCCCCTCGTGAACCACTGCGTCTACTAATTTCCTGATAAGAAACATAATTGCTGCATTTAATATAAAATCCTCCATAATAAGAGCATTTGTGGATGACATTTAGTGGGAAAATGATTATTGCAAAATTAATTTTTCATAAAATGTTTAACTGAAATTTGACATTTACATATGTAGAGAACACCAGCCGATCTTATAGCATATGTAAATTCACAAAAAGCCCTCCACAGCCTCTCATGTTATTACATAACCCTCTGTAACCAATCAGACCATAACCGCACAGTAATTATAAAACAGGTTTTGCCAGAAGACATGCTTAAGACACATGAATACAGCATGAGACAGGATTTTAGGTGCATTGCCGGCCCCAAGGTAGCCAGTCAGCTAAATTTATCCACTGCAAAAATGTTCACACTTGTATAAAAACCAAGTGGACACAGCGCTAAACGCCTCCCTAGACAGCAGACAGTTATACTTAGGTCTCTCAGAATGAATAAATGTTAACAACTTGGGGCCACACGCTCTCACCTTAATGCACATGCCGTCCTCTCACTTTGAGGGTGGCATTTCTTTCTGGGAACGATACAAATCTTTCTTATAAAGATGAGTAATGCCCATTATTGCAAGCAGGAGCGCAGTGTGACCCTCTGTGGAGTGTCGGTGGGAATAAAATGCTTAATGAGTGACACAAATTGAATGTTGTTCCTCTCGGTGCAGGAAGGTGGAGGAAATTGAGGCAAACCTAATGAGCAGTCCGTTCCCTGCAGCGACACCTGACATCGATGGCGGGTGACAGGTCACACGGCGAGTGGAGAAGAGCAGGGAGGGGACACCTTGGCCCCGTTTCGCCGGGCGCCATGTGACATGATCCAGCCTGCCACGGGCCATCTGCGCCCAGTGAGAGACTAAGTGGCACTCCTCCCTGCATCTCCCAAAGGAATGGAAGCCTTTAATCACCCCCATCAGCACCGCCGCACGCACGCGCTCCTGCCCTCGCACAACCCTTCGGCCTCTTGTGGCCAAAGAGCACAGATAAAATGGAAGAGATGGGTCACTGCACATTCAGTGAGACTTCTGCGTACAAGAGCAGAAGCACTTGTTTGTTATCCGAATGCATGTTTACGTCCCCGCAGACCATCAAACGCATGTCCATTAAGCTTCTGGGCCAAAGTGTAAACAAACTTATGTAACTCAGTTTGTGCATGATTGAACAAATGCAGATATGAACTTTACAAGGGAATGAAGAAGCAAAGATCTGCAATTCATTTTCATCAAATATTTAGGTGAATGAACCAGCTTTAATATCCTCATCTGCCCTATAATATGACACTGATCTAAAGCCATCTTTCCTTTACCTACAACTGTTATCTGCTTAGCAGCAAAGAGTAATATCAATATGAAAATAATTATATGCAATACTTTGCAATATTCAATTAGTCAGTTACTCAGCAAGGATGAGCTGAATTATGGAAGCTTGTTTCCGCCAAAGAATTAAAAAAAAGGTAATTGCAACCTTTTTCTCTGAATTGCATGATATAAAGTCGCAATTACAAGTTATAAAGTCAGAATTGCTTTTCACTAGTTTTCACCACAGAATAAAACAATTTAAAAGATAATTGTGACTTTTTATCTCACAATTGTGAGTTTATATCTCACAATTCTGACTTTATAATATGCAACTGCTAGATATAAAGTCAGAATTGTGAGATGTACAGTCGCAATTCTGAGAAAAAAGTCACAATTATCTTATAAATTGTTGTATTTTGTGGTGAAAACAAGCTTCCATTTTGAATTGATCAAAGGGGACAGTACAATATTTTAGTGATGGATGGGCGCTCCTTTTGGTATAGCCGAAATAATTAACCAATCAAATTAAAAAGGCACATTTAGCTAAAGTTAATCAAAAAGCGTGTGCTGATTTTACAGTTCTCCACAGAGGAAAGCGGAGCAGTCCTGAAAAGAGAGATACTACATCTGCGGTTGCAAGGCATGCTGGTGTTGATAGGTAGCGCATTGATTTAAATGACATGCCTTATGTTGACGTCGCCCCATTATACACTCCTACCTTCCTCCGCTTCTATTTAATTTCATGTGCCATCCTTTGCCTCTGAGCGCACTACTCTTATCTGATTCATTGAGCCATTTAAACGAGAAATTAAATTATATTCTTCAATACACTTGTTTCCCAAAGAAAAGTTATGGCCGGGCCATTTATTAAAAGCAGACATCTTCCTTCTTAAACCTCCCCTGATTTACAGAGACTCATTGCCGATAAAAAAGCCCAAAATTGGATCAGCATATTCCCACAGTTCACAAAACCTTTATTTTCTCCTCGAACGTTGTGATGATATAGAGAAACCCCTCAAACACAGCAGGGCACTGTAAGAAGTCTGATTACATACAGGAAGTAATTGGAAGGATCTGGATGGATCCACACACTAATGCAAACTAATTTGTCATTTGGGGATTTTGCCAAGATAATTTCCCAAACACCTTTCTGCAATTAGAGCGAATATGTAAAACAGACAGACTGAGGAAGGAAGGGTGGAAGGAAGGAAAAGAAAGAAAGAAAAAAAAAGACTACACAGAAGCCGATGCTGTGCAGGTTAGCATTTTTTTTTCGCATGGGGCACGACACACAAATCTTACTGAATACTCGTACCATGTGGATGTTGGCAGAGATCTAACCAGCTTTTATTGATGTATAGACAAATACATGGCCAGAGCATTTTACTGCCCTCTTTATGGTCAGACATGTAAAAGGATTGAGAGGCCTGGCACTTTAATAGCCTATCGTGCAAAAGGCAAGTGTTAAGTAAAAGAAAGAAAGACATACTCACAGGTTTCTCAGGTGAAGTGTGACAGACAAATGGAAAAAGGCGAAAAACAAACCATACATCAATCAAGGGCTTCTAGAGAGCTAGCTTTAGCATTCATGCTAGACTATCCCACACAGCCCATGAAGTGAAAAACAAACTGCATGCGACTGTAATTATCGTAGTCTGCAACTGCCTATAGCTAACAAAAAGTGCTCGAGGAATGTTTTGCTAATGCTATGAAAATGTAATTTTTATGTTCAAAACAGTTTTCGTGCTAACGTTTTGAGAACGTTATTAAATAACTTTGAATGAATATGTTATATTCCCGTTACTGGAGAAATGCTTGTTGTTAGAATCTTGCCAGAACGTAAAGGGAACCCTAACCCTAATTCTGAGAATGTTCCCTCTTGGCGGAGTGCACAAAAAAAAAAAAAAAAAAAGAGGTACAAAAGAGGATATGGCAACACTGAAATTAGAAAAAGGCATAAATATATAACAAATTGTCTGTTTAAAATAAAGCTTTTAGGCGTACTGACAAAATGTGCACTGCTGTCATTCATGTAGAACCATATTTGGTCTTAAAATCAGGCTGGTGATGGTGTCAGTCGCCCTCCATGTTGCAAGACTTTTCCTCACTGCATATTTAAAAGCAGCTCATTCAAGCTTAGCACACTAATAGCTATTTAGGCCTCCTATTGCTTTCTTTACCAGCAGTCTGGGAGGATGACACGCACACTGACACGTACGCAGCTCTGCATGCCACAACGACAACAAAAGCAAATCTTGTCTCCAATCACATGCTTTTCATTCTCCCTCTTTATCATGTGCTAATCCAGCATCTTCCAGTGATCCTTGCTTTAGCCAGGCTCTTATTTACGGAAGTGGTTTAAGGAATAAACACACTTCCACTCCCACTTCAATTCATATTTATAACACCCCAGTCCTGTTAGAAAGAGACACATGGGCTCTGTAAAATCAACCATGCGGAAAATGCATATGGAATGGCTGATGCGCTGACATGTGATGTCTGTGTGAGCAGGGTGTGCGGAGTTATTTAAAGGGTTAGATCACCCAAAAATGAACATTCTATTATTAATTACTTACCCTCATGCCGTTCCAGACCCGTAAGACCTTTGTTTATCTTTGAAACACAAATGAAGATATTTTTTGTTGAAATCCGATGGCTCAGAAAGGCCTCCATTGGCAGCTATGTCATTTCCTTCTTTTAAAACCCACAAAAGGCACTAAAGACGTTGTTACAAAGTCCATCTCACTACAATAATTTTATGAAGCGACAAGAATAGTTTGTGCGCAAACCCCCCCTAAATAACGACTTATATAGCGATGGCTGATTTCGAAACGCTGCTTCCTGAAGCTTCGGAGCATTATGAATCAGTGTATCAAATCATGATTCGGATCTCGTGTCAATCCGCCAAACAATCACGTGACTTTGGCGCTCCGAACCACTGATTTGATACGCTGATTCGTAAAGCTTCGAAGCAGTGTTTTGAAATCAGCCATCAATATATGAGTCGTTATTTAGCCGTTATTGCGCACAAAAACTATTCTCGTCGCTTTATAAAATTACTGTAGCACCACTGTAGTGAGATGGACTTTGTAACGACGTCTTTAGTACCTTTTATGGGTCTTGAGAGAGGAAATGACATTGCTTCCAATGGAGGCATTACTTTCATGAATTTTCAATTTTGGGTGAACTAACCCTTTAAATACATAGGTTGACAGGCAGGTAGGAAATCCTATCATTGCATTTTAACCGATTTTTTTTTTTTCTCAAGACTTCCACAGAAGATATATACTATATATTTTATTTTTTAAATATTTAGACCAATTCTATTATTGTTTGCTGCGTTTCGAAATCAGCCATCGCTATATAAGTCGTTATTTAGGGGGGGTTTGCGCACAAACTATTCTTGTCGTTTGCATCTCTGACTTAAGATCTATGACCTATGAAGGCCACAGTTAAAAACTGATGTGACGTCTTCTGTTATAAGTATTATTAACGGTTCTCTAGGTTCAGTGAGAGATTGCACTAAGTCAGTGTCTTAGCTTTTCTTTGCCTGTAACACACACATATAGAAGGTGAACTAAAGCTGGTGTCCTCTTTAAATGCAAGAACTGCATCCATAATACATGAGAAAGCAGTAGGCACGGAAAATGAGCGATTGGCTTTACGTTAAAGTTTTAACCATTTTTTAAATTTTAAGTTTTCTAGGAGCTGATGGAATTGGTTCAAATATAGAATGAATTTTTGCCAAGCAGTTATCCAGCAGGGTAATCAAATGAGAAAACAGATTAGAAAAAATGTTATATATATATATCAGTGCTATGCATATTACAATATGCACACAGAAAAAAAGGGCAGATGCTGTCAGATGCTTAGATAGGAAATATTACCATTAGATTACTCTTCTTTAAAACATTATTAGGTCAGTGATCTTCTAAATGCTCAGCCTCCTCCCATCATGCATGAAGCCCCTCTGTGAGCTAGCATTTGTGTAAACTTTCCCTTTGGCATGCTTTGTACTATGGCCAATGGAAAGTAGTCAAATGTCCCTTCGCATAATAGCTGATCAAAGGATGGAGAAGCATCTGAGTGACAGCTTTGACATTTCTAGAGAGCGCTGCGAGAGAAAGAGAGAGAGATGCAGATAGAGAGAATGAGAGAGCCCTCAGGTGCTCCCTCTCACCGAGCACTAGAGAGAACCATTTGCATTTAATTGAATGCTATGGACATACAGCGGCCTCACCCACATCCACGTCCCTTTTTTTTGTTTGCCATGTACATTTCCATGTGGAGTCCCACTCAAATTGCACTGCATAAATCTCCATTGGTTAACGTTAGCAGGTGGCATAGAGAGCTAAGCACTAGAGCCAGTAGAACTGTGACTTGGCTTTTCTCCTTTAGCATGAACGCTGTTAAGCATAACAGATGAACACTGACTAGGGTTTGGCTACCACTGCCAAATGACAGCAATCAAAAGTGTGATCAAGAGAAAGGAAGGATTCAGAAGCCCATTTAGTTTGGTAGATAGATAACAAACTAATTTCACTGGTTAGTTAGTTTGGGATCACTTTAGCTTGGTGTATGATCCATAAGAAACAAACAAATACATAAAACTATTTATTATTAGTTTACAGTATTGTGGACAGTAAATGGAAAATATGGAATATGAGGAATAGGGAGTGGAATAAATAAATATATTTAATATATTAATATAAATATACAAATATATTTATATATTTATATATAAACATATACATTTATTTTATTTTAATGTGATCATTTTAAATATTAATACAATAAAAAATCTTTTACAATAATTTAAATTTCTTTAAAGCTGAATTTTTAGTATCATTACTCTAGTCTTCAGTCACATGATCCTTCAGAAATCATTCTAAAATGCTGATTTACTGTTCAAGAAACATTTCTTATTATTATCAATGTTGAAAACAGTTGTGCTGCTTTTGTTATGGAAATTTATACATTTTTATCAGAACTCTTTGATGTCCACCAGAAATATATTGTAATATTTTTTTGTATGTACCCTTGCATATAGTAACACTTTATTTTACAGTGTCCCTGATAGACATGTTTTAAGGGTCTTACATATACTTATTACAGTAATAACAGTAAATTATGCATATTTACAAGCAACTAACTCTAAACCAAAACCTAACCTTGATTATAAAGTAAGCTCATATTGTTAATCAACATTATTCAGTATTTATTTGTATAATTACAGTGTAACAAGGGCACCTTAAAATAAAGTATAACCAAAAATGTATTTCGAGACAAAACAAACTAACAAAAATCTTACACCGTGTCTACACCGGACACGACAACTGTCACGACACATTGCAACAGCTTGAGGCTGTCTGAATCGTTGCAGGCTTTTGAAGCACATCAGAAGTAGAACATGGCATCCACATCCAGTGTAGACAGCATCATTGATTATAATGGGTCCTAGCTGCCTTTGTCTAGACCAGACTTGAGCGGCGACAAAGTGTTATTGATCCTAAACTTTTCAAAGTAGTGTATATAAATATACATATAAAAAAGGTCCAGCCATGAACACCAGTAAAATCAACTTAACCGGTGGATGATAAACTGCGACCTATAAACTTTTGCCTTCATAACCACTTTGATGTTGTTGAAAAGCATGTCCTGGCTGAAATGTGTTATTTTCCTGAGAGCCCATAATCTTGTTCTAATCGATGCGAATTTGCAGAAGGTAGAGTCTGGTTAAAATCAAAGTTTTTTTTTAGTCACATTCTCTGAAAGCACTACACTCCAAAAATCACCCTCGGTGCTGAGTGGCACCTCGTGCACTTTGTTTGGTCTTCTGACATTGTGATCAATTTGCCCAAGATTTATATATATATGAGAGAGAGAGAGAGAGAGAGAGAGAGAGAGAGAGAGAGAGAGAGAGAGAGAGAGAGAGAGAGAGAGAGAGAGAGAGAGAGAGAGAGAGAGAGAGAGAGAGAGAGAGAGAGAGAGAGAGAGAGAGAGAGAGAGAGAGAGAATTTACATTCTGAGGAGGAGTCCCGCAGACCATTGGCCAGCCAATTACACAAATGCCATCGATCCCTGTGGCTTTTTTGAGGCATAAGCCATAAGGATGGACCTTCTGGATGGGTATGGATTTTTTTTCACTGGGTTTTCCTTCTTTCCTTTAAAAGACAGGATTAAAGGTGATGAGAGAGGACAGGCAAGCTGACTCACTGGAGGCCAGCTTGTTACAAGGTCTGATCAACTCAGCCATTACACACTGTCAGCCAAGGCCTACTGCAGAACTAAAAGTGTGGAAATACACCCATATTCTTACAGCTTTTATAGCATAAAAAAAATGAGATAGATATCCCAGCATGATTGTGGACAGCAGGTCAGTAGTAGGTGAGACATCTGCGGGTGGTGTGCCAGCCTCACTGCAATTAGATCTACCCTCATTATCATTATCTGTGCATAGTATGATCCAGCTTCCCCTTTAATACTGGATTCTGTTCTGTAAAAAACAATAGAAATTGTATCAGTATACATCAAGGGTTAAGGATACGCTGTGCCTTGTGCTGCTATCACATCTTCCATAGAGGCAAGCCTAATGCTTGATGTAATCAATTTTTATGTTTTAAAGCAAATGTACTCGCTAAATAAAGAGTGCATTTTCCTTCTTTATGTACTACTAGAGCAGGTGCTGTTCCGGATCGTTCCAGGCTAACATAACCCTTGGGAGAACAGATCAGTGACACATCAATGTCTTAAGTCAATTTACACTCACAAATCTTTATTATGAATCATTAAGACCACAGATCTACACCAGATCTATAAATTTACACCTAAACAAGAGAGGATGGGGAGACCAGTATTTCAGAGAGATTATTAACTGAATGAAAAAGTCTCTGTTTATCAAGATAAAATTATATTTACAGATATAATTATTTAAATGGTGGCAAGGTGGATGCCATAACATTTTATGTTTGACTTAAAATGACTTATGACTTAGAATTAGAGAAATTTAAACATGCATTAAACAATGAAAACAAAAATGGTGATTTATAATATAATGAAAACAAAAGAGAATAGAAATGTATAATAGTGCATATATTTATTTTATTTTAATATATAATGTATTTAAGAAAAATGCTGTTCTTTTTAACTATTCTATTCTTCAAAGACTCCTGATGGTTTACACAAAAATGTTCCACATTTTCAAAATTGATAGTATTAAATGTTTCTTGAGTGGCAAATCATATTAGAATGATTTCTGAAGGATCATATGACACTGAAGACTGGAAGAATGATGCTGAAATTTCAGCTTTCCCATCATAAGAATAAATGACATTTTGAAATATATTAAAATGGAAAACTGTTATTTTAAATTGTAATAACGTATTACCATTTTACTATATTTTTTAACAAATAACTGCAGGGCACATTTCGCATTCCACAATTTAAAATGTGTTGCCACTCAAATGCAAAAAGTTATATTAGGCCTAAAGAGTTTTATCTTTAAACCATTGTGTGTGCGGCAGTTAAGACTAATCTCTTTTCTTCCAGAGAATGTCAGCTCATTACTGGGCAGTCATGGTAAAATGTAGTGCTGTCAAATGTTGGAGGCTGCAGACAGGGGCCATGTGCGGAAATTCCGAAAGCCTTCTGTATAATTTCGGCATGATGTGCGAAGGATTTGATTCATCCTGTTGAAAATTCAGCCTTGGTTGAAAAAAAAAAAAAAATGCTGCGCAATAATGAATAATAATTGTGTTTAATTAGCCTTCGACGGTTAGCCCTCAAATCTTGGTGAGTTGATAAACACACTTGCTCAGTCCCAGACAGATTTCTTCATTAATCTTTCAATGGAGCATGTGTGAGCCAGGTGACGGCTGGTGAGTCTGCAAAATGCAGGAAATGTGTGTATGTGACATGCTGCAGTGGCAGCCTACCTCAACCGTGTCACAGCGAGGTAAAGCTCTTCTCTCTCTCGCTCTCATGCTGGAGTTATTCTATCTTAGGGCTGTTCCTTTGTCGTTTGATCTTTACAACAAAGCAGCCAAAAGCTCCTGTAGTCCTGCCTCTCTCACCTCAGACCTGTCACCTGAAATGAACCACGTTTCACAAGGATGACATTTTCAAAACGTTGTGACATCCTATGTGGCCTCCAACCACGCAAGAAGGCCGCTGTGCTTCTATATGCTGGTTCCAAACACCTTAAAATAAATTATAAAAAAGAAAGGTAAATTATCATATCTGCAACATGCTGTACATGCTGTACAACGTGCTGTACATGATTTTAGCCTATTTTGTTAAATTCTGTCAGAGTTGAGTCCATGTATGACCCCAAAGCAATTCCATAAAGTGCAACAGTGATTATTATAATCCATTAAGAGACAGACTTATACTTGTTAATAAATGGTTTATGCTTTTACTGAAGCTATCAAGTAAAAACTTCACTACCCATAATTCTGTAGAGAAATCTCCACCAATCAGAGAATTGTACCCACATACTCCCATGAAGCGTTGCAAATTACTACTTACTACTCAAACTACTCAAATATTTGTATGCATAGTGTGCATATTTCGCAATTTTGCTTTATTTTTTTGTCCAGTTTTCAATTACTGTTTATTTCATGGATTATAGCTCTGAAAGACTTTATTAAAATTTCTTTGGGATGAATGAATTAAGAAAATACTTCCGGAAGCAAGGTCGATGAAAAAGTGGGCAGGGACTGGGCACTCTCTGGGTAGAAATAATTTTTGAGCAACACTATTTAAAGGGTAACTAAACCCTAGAACAACTTTTTTTAGTTGATGATCTGCAAGACTGGGGCTTTATTAGTGCTGTTCATTGATTCAAGTAAGAGTTTTGACATTTGAGTATAAAGTGTTTTAATTCTATAAAATATGGTGTAAAACCGCCAAAGTGCTGCCCTCTTAAGGTTGAACGGTGGCTACTGCAGTTGAATTTTCCTATTGGACGTTGTGGTACATCGTGACGTAGGATGGTTCCTCCAACGGCTCACTACTACGCCCCTGGCACGAGCTCACCACGCCCTTGGCTCAGCTCCTGGTATAAAAACATCTTGTTCCGTCAAAACCACTGTAGCGAGTCACGAGTTGGAATTTGAGTATTGAAAATTATCAGGATATCGTATATTAGAATCTAGTTAGCATAGCCGTTTATATAGTTATATAGATTATTTCGTGTAACCTAGTTTAGTTAATTTATTAGCATAGTCGTTAGTGTATTATTGTTAGAAGCATAGTTCTCATAGTATTGCATCAGTTAAGATAGCTTCAAGTTAGCGTATATTTTTAGAATTAGTTTTATCTGTATTTAGTACAGTGGTTAGTTAGGATAGTATGTAGGTGTAGTGTTGCTGGTTGCAATAGCAGTGCTGGACTGCATAGCTTTCCGTGGAAATTGGCGTCAGTGGCTGCGTGCTCTTGGCCTGCGACTGCGAGTATACTATCCATAATGCTAATGTTTTACCACTCAGACACTGCTCTCTTGCGCTGCGGTTTCGCTAGTATCGTCGGCATCGGCAGCTAACGCAGTTTGAGGCAGCGGCTGGAATCGATACGGCTCTGGCCCTGTGTTTACAGACACCCACCTCCTCCACTTCAGGTGAAGACGGCGGAGAAAAGTCCTCTACTTAAAATGACCGCTTTGTTGCAAAACTACTGGTGTCACTCCAGTCATTCTCCATCTTTTCGAGTCTGACAGCTGTTAATCAATCCGTCACTGTTGGGTCTCAGGTGCACGCCCCCCGCTCAGCCCCGCCCTCGGTTCGCCCCCTCTGTCTCCGCTGGGCTTTGCCCACTTTTCCAGCATTTTTCAAATATTGCCAGTGGGTGGAGTTAGGCTGTGAACAGGGGTTTAGTTACCCTTTAATGATTGCTTAAAAACTGTTTAGTGAAAATGTGCAGTTTTATATTTTTAAACGCATTTTAAATGCATTTTTGTTTAAACAGGCATAGCAAATGGTAACCTCCTCCTAAGCAGATTGAACTCGAGGCATATACCAAATTGTTCATGACAAAAGTTTGACAAAACATTATTCTGTTTAACCACCTATTTCAGGAACATTTTGTGTTTTGTTGTAAAAAGCGCTTAGAGCAATTGTATTATATGAGCAAAGACTACATTACAAATGAAAAATGTAATATTTTAGAAACCTCCAGCTACCTCTCATGTATCTTTCGGTCAATTACCCACTATAATGCACCCTTAAATTACATACAGTAGGCCTAGCACAGTCATTTTACACTTTAAATAGGTCGATCTTTATAGTCAATAAAACATATTTTTGATCTGCATTACAAAACGTACGTCAGCACTGGCCTTTCATATTCATGCCCAGGCCTGCTGAGTCTGGATTAAGGCTTTTAATCACCACTTACACTCTTTTATCTCAGCAGTTAGCCAACAGCATAGCTGACAACAGCATACAATCAAGCGGAGATGCAGTGCGGTACATCTGCTCCCCTTCCCAGAACCAATCACCATGCTCTCTAACCCTCACCACATCTCATGAAAGTGAATTACTGCGCTTTACTCAAAGATTAATTCAATCATCGTCATTAATTCAAATATGTTTAATAAATTGTTGGCTGTAGGCTT
This sequence comes from Gobiocypris rarus, assembly GCA_023029165.1. Classification (NCBI taxonomy): domain Eukaryota; kingdom Metazoa; phylum Chordata; class Actinopteri; order Cypriniformes; family Gobionidae; genus Gobiocypris; species Gobiocypris rarus. The sequence continues at coordinate 15,692,336 of CM040931.1, read as the reverse complement.
CTTATCCAGCGTTCCTCTGAGACTTATCAATATTACAAGCTCCAAGAAATGAGAACTCTCCGAAGGTTTGCTGTTTTTTGCGCAAGAAAATCCAATTCCACTTTCTAAAAAGCTGTTGGTCGCTAATAGGATCATCTCATTCGAAGTTGTCACAGACCAATTTAGACCTCATTAAACGCAATTACGACACACGCTGGTTTATATATTCGATGTGTTCTACAGAAATGCATCTGAGTGAGCGCACAAGTGCCTGAATCACAGCTGGTCTTTACATAAGTAATATATGCATGTCAGCTCAGACTTCTGCGATATTCTGTAAAATCACAGTCACCATTTCGGAGGCAAGGCCAGAAGGTCCTCGTGCTGTGTTAATTCTCGTGACTCAAAGCTTAATTGGCCCGTGTGGTCAGAGCTGGCCTGCATGTCAGATTATTGCACGCTTGTCAGAGGAGATCCAAATGACGATGCGCCACGGCCTTGTGGTCGTGCGTGCCGAGGTCATACTTACAAAAGTGGGTGCAAGTCATCTCATTTGCCGTTTCAGCTCTGATTAATGGATGTTACATGATAAGCAAAGACATCTCGTTTCTAATGAAGCAGACGCGTTTTGATGGCAAGGCAGTAATGAATAGGCTTGCTGGCTTTCCGTGGTCGCCATCTGTTCTCATTGAATGATATCCTAAATCAACGTATAAGGCCTATACAGTGTTTACTGGTAAGAATAAGCATTGCAGAAGAGACTTCTGGGGACTCAGAGAGAGGGAGAGAGTGGTTACACCCAAGTCCACGGCTCTGTCATCTCTCTAATAGCCTCGTCCTTGTGTAGATAGATGACTGCAGCTGAGCAGTGGGTTTTACTGCTGCACTCTTCGTTTTTTCTCATTTTCTGAGTAGGGGGGTGTCTGATTTATAGGTCTCTCTCTCCCATCATCGCAATCTCTTCTCAACTTCAGGCCATCCCTTTTCCTTTCCTCATTTGTCTGTTTCTGAGTCTTATAAACAGCATGTCTTGATGCAATGCACTGAGGGTCACATTGTGCCACTCAGTCATATCTAATGTGACATGTTGACCTTAAAGGGACAGTTCACCCAAAAAGAAAACAGGGATCCAGGCTGTTGAGCTCAAAATAGGAGCATAAAATAGCACCAAGTGATCCATATGACTTTTGCACTGTATTATAAGTCATCTGGAGCCATACGATAGCTCTGTGTGGCAAAAGGGCTGATATTTACTAGTTACTGAAAATCTGTTTGTTTGGATCTGCATCCTTTCCAGTATAGCAGAAATTGGAATTGAGATGAATGGACGTTTTTAAAAAGAGGTAATTTTGACGTCTCACAATTGCAATTTTATTTTTCATAATTACAACTCTATCTCTCACACAAATTTCTTTACAAATGCGACTTTATAACTCAAAATGTGACTTTATATTTCACATTTCCCAATTGCCACTTTACATCTTGTGATGAAGCTTGAGCTTACAATGATGTTTATTATTCTTGTGAGGTGGACATGCTTTAGTAGAGCTAATTAATTTGGCTTCCTCATGCAACATTATTTTATGACTTGGAATATGGAGCCTGAGTACGTCCACAGATATATAGTATTTCTCAGTTAGCATCAAAGCTGAACATGTTAGGTATCTGTATAAATATCAGGTCACAGTATTGGAAGTAAAGCTGACTGAAAATGCAGAGCGCCCATTTCACAAAGCATCACAAAGCGAGCTGACATGCACACACACACTGAGGATCTGTGTCTACACAGAGCTGTAAACACACCTCAGAAAGTCCCACTGGGTGATAGCAATGGCTTCCTGCCATCTCTTTATGCTTGCCCCACCCTCCCTCTCTCTCTTCCCACTTCACCTCTCCTTCACCTTGAGGGATGAAATCTCTCTAAGCCCAGCATTGGATTTTCTGGTTGATGCAAATTGAATTTTGGCCCAGTTAGGCCGACGGGGCAGCACTTACAGCCAGCAGTACTTCTCTTAACAGCGAGAGTGATCTTGCGGCCTTGGCAGCGGCACAGACAGGAAATGACACCTTTGCTAATTCATCTCCTCTGCTTCAGTCAAAGCCATTGAGAATCTGCCTATAAATGAATGGAGAATTATTGGAACACATTTAATTGTCAAATGTCTAAGCATTTGTGCAGTTTTGGGGAATACCTAAATAGTGATGTTTCTAACTTAAAGGGATAGTTTACAGAAAATGTTAAATAAAGTCTTCATTTACTCAACCATTAAGTCATTTGAAAACTGTTTGGCATTCTTTTGTCTGTGGAACACAAATGAAAATATTTTAAAAGAATGAACATTTAAAATTTTATTACCAATCCAAAAAATCAATCCAAAACAAGCTCCGGTAATGGGATGGGTGCATGCATTTGTAATTGCTTTCGAATTTGCTTGCTATCAGTGGGGAAGAGGGATACAGTAACTCATTTGGGGGGGCATGGCCACGAAAATGACTAACTAAGCTAAAACGAACTAAAATGACTAACTAATAAATAAAAACTACATTTGAAATGTACCGCCACATTGCATTTGTGCAAAAACAACAAACAAAACAAACATTTTGTGCCAAAGTCAATTGGAAAATCTGAAAAACAAATACATAGCAATATGTAGTGTGTCTGAGAGGAAGAATTCATGTCTGTCTTGCACTACACATACACATTCATGTTATAAATAAATGTTCCTCTCAGTTCTGCTTAGTTTACTGTTCTATCGCTTTAGTTTCACATATAAAGAGGTTGTGTTTATTCAACAGCTAATGGGGGCTATAAATCATTTCATTGATGAAATGCAATTACCAAGTACTGCCAAAGCCATTTAAAAGCCCCAATTGGAAGTAAATGCATGATTTCTTGTGGCTGTGACAAGTCTCAAGAGTCAGTGTTTAGAGCATAGCTGAAGATGAATGGTATTGATGCTATGATTTATTGCAAAGCAATTTCGGCCCACAATGTACCTGCCATTGTGTCTTTAGGCAGAGTCATCACTATTTCAGAGGGGATACTGTGCATCACTTCAGCACCATGCAAGAAAGAATATACTGTGAAGAGAAAAACATGAATTCATAATTGCCCCTGAAATCTACCGAATCATTTAACAGCCAGCAGCAACAAAAATGCAACAACACTGTCAGGGGGAGCTTGTAATTATGCTGGCATCAGCAGATTTTTGGACATACAAAAATTATCAAAATGAAAACCGCATGACAGGCAAGCGCAGAGAATAATCTGTGTGAAGCAGAAAGACACACCTCTTTTTCAACCTCAAAGTATCTGTTTTAGTTTATGACAATTTTCTCTTTCTGACTGTTTGAATTAATCAGGCTGTGCCTTTAAGAAACACCTGCATTCATTTTTAACTGATCCATCATTCAATAACAGCTTCTTTGCAAAGCATCCAAAACATTGTGATAGATTTGCACAAGATGCTTCACAAACTGTTTAGAAATACTACTACTGAATATCTGCTCCCCAACAGACAGCAATTTACAAACCTGTAATGTTTAAAATGTACTAATACTGTAATGAGAGTTAGTTGCATGTAGTTGTTAAGTTACTTATTAGGTAGAATGTCTAAAAGGGATAGTTCACCCAAAAATGAAAATCCTCTGAAAAATATCCATATTTAACATGTTATAAAGTAAAATTTCTAGCTTCCGTGGACCGCCTTATATTCAACTTACGAAGAAAATGTAACACTTCCCGCAGTTCAAAACACTATGTCCGACTTTTTCTTTGCGGCAGTTATGCTTTTTTATGCTTGGAAGAGCAAGGACATTTTTTAATATAATTCCGATTGTATTTGTCGGAAAGAAGAAAGTCACATACACCTAGGATGGCTTGAGGGTGAGTAAATCATGGGGTCATTTTAAAATTTGGGTGAACTATCCTTTTAAATGAACTATTGAAATAAACCACATATTTTTATAGTACAATTATCTAAAAAGATTAATGAACATTTGCTTTAAGAATATGATGCTTAATACAATTATCTAGGCTATATTATGAAATAAAGCAATATAGCATATTCCCATACTGTACTACATTGTAGCTTTTCACATTAACACTGAAAAAAAATGTATGCTGTTCAGGTAAACTTCGGTAAAAAAAATTAACATTTCCCTTTCGGCAACTTAATTTATTTATGACCTTGGATCACGGCTTGATAAATATAGTAAAAGCATTATGAATTGACAATGTTGCTTTAAGGCTTAGATGCAATTGCATTTATTGCGTTTTTATGCGCTTAACTGAACAACACTTAACTGAAAGGGGAGAGAACAAATGCATTTCCAAAGTCCCGAATACAGTTCCAGTCCTTTTAGTATACTAGAGCAGATGAACGCTCATTAGCAACATACCTAATTAATGCCCTCGGTTATAGACATCAACCACTCTAAGGATACCATAGGCTTTTGTCACCAGTCGCTGAAGTTACTTAGTGCAGGAGCCTTGAAATACCACACACCATCACAGTGTCTAATGCATAATGAAAATCAACCAAGGGGGTAAATGAAATAAA